>NW_019167926.1:3548099-3615205 GCF_002303985.1 Durio zibethinus | reverse complement strand
AAAATAGTTGATTATTCGCCTTATATTAATCTATCATATTTTAATAGAATTAAGAAAATAATTATTCACCTTATTTTTTCAAAAAAAGAAAAAGAATAAAAGAAGACTATATATTATATAAAATCATTTTCATTAAAAAAAATATTTATTATTCTTTACTTTCAATTCTTTTTGACTAATTCAATATAGTTATGTAGTGAAAAAATATATATGTTGTAGAACTCATTCATTTCATTGAAAACTTTTGTTTAGTTCCACTCTAAAAAAAAAAATTCTCTTATTTAATTTATTATAACAAACTATATTATATAAGAATGAAAATAAATTAGCAAGTAAATAAATTTTTTTATTCACGAAAATAGAGATTTGAAACTTATTTTCACGATAAAATTATACATCAATTATCGAACCAATGTTTCAATGTAAATTAATAAATATTTACTAAGTCAAAAATCAAAAGATTAAATTCTTAAAAAAAAAAGTTAAAAAATTGGATAAAGATTAAGGATTACAAAAAAATTTTAAAAAATTAAGTGAGAATAACACTTAAGAGTATAATCGATTGAGTCTGAAATAATACAGTATTAAGCTTGAGTTCAAGCTCAATTCAAAATTCTAAGTTTGATATTCAGCTTGAATTCGATCGAATTTCTTTTTTCTAGCTCAAACTCGACTTGAGATAAAAATTGAACTATTAGAGCTCGTTCGATTAGGCTCGATTAACATGTAAAAATAAGCTCAATTTTATATTTGATAAAAGCTCGATTATTTGAGCTTGAGTTCGAGTTTAAATTGAGATATTTTATTAATTAAAATAATAAAAATATATTTAAATATAAAATTTCGATTAGGCTCGTAAACTATTCTAGTTAGATATAAAAATACTTAAACTCGACTCTATCGATAGTCAAATTACTCGATTCAATAATAATCGAGTCAAATTCGAATTTTATTCGAATCGAACCTGAATAATTTACGAGTATTAATATATCATTTACACTCATGATAACACATCCAAATACTAAAAGTTATAAAGCATAAATCTTTTTAATGCCTTTTCTAACTAGCCAATACCAATGCCACAAAGCTCCATTTGACTAACCATTTGATCAAATATTTTAAGCTTTGCATCACCTAAACCATAAGATAGGTGAAAATTAACCTACCCCAAAAAGTCCAAAGAAGCGTATGTTTTATGTTTCCCTAAACAAGCACATTTTTCAATATTTCTTTTATGTTCTCAATGAAGCAATAAAATAGGTTTAATGTTTCTTTATTGAAAAGTATGAAAATGGCAATGACCAAATTAAAATTTTAGTTGAATTTAAAGCTTACTTCAATTATTCATGCAATTACTTTAATAGATAATATTTAATACATTTAAATTTTAAAATTTAATATTTAAATTTTTTTTAATTTTTGATTACGATATATTAATGTGTAAGATTAATTAATTCTAATATTAATGGATTTTAAAAGATATCATTATCACAAATTTGGATGATAAGACTAATGTTTATTAGGGTAAAACAGTTTCTATTTATATTCAAAAGTTATAGAACAAATTGATAAAAAAAAAAGTTATGGAATCAAACTTTATTTACAAAAATAATTTTCAACATATGGGACTAATTGAAGAAAAGAGAAAAAAAGTATTTTCCTTTACATAGATTTTACAATTAGATTTAATTCATTTGTAAATTTTAGCCAAAAGCAATTTTATAATAGTAACAGCTTGAATTTTGTTATCTTAACAAGGCTTGTTTAAAATTTTTTATACCTTTTAGAACCCTAAGATTTTAAATTCAAATCCCATTGTATGTTGGTTTTAATTTAATTTTATATTAGATTTTTTAAATTATATTTAAAATGTTTATTGATTATTTAATAATTTCTTATATATTGATGTAATATTTTATTATAATTATAATTTTTCTTGAAGTTATAATTTCATAAAACTCTTTGCTTTTTAATGTAATTATATCTTGGAATCCACATCAACATCAGATGGTCCATGCTTGACTAGAGCACAAAATTGAAAGGTTTATAGGCATAGCTCATATCAATCTACTATTGGAAAAGCTTCAACATAACATCTACCCACTTTTGGGATATTTTATCATATTGTGGAGTTGGACAGCATGATCAATTGGGCAATCACAATCATCATAAAATTAGGGTTAAAGTAGATAACTTCACAAATGTTGATCTCATCAAAATTCTGACATGTCACCATCCTTCCTTTCTTATCATTATCCATTTTTCATTTTTCAATACTACTTAAAATGCATTTGGCACCTAATTGAAATAACTCTTGCCTCCGATGTCGTTTTATGATTTAATTATAAAATATAACTATACCATGGTTAAAATTTCTCTCATTAAAAATATAAATGAATCGAATATTAATAAATTTTATTATATTTTTGATTTGGTGATTCATTTAATTAATTAATTTTTAAATATTATTCATAATTATTTGTTAAATTTAATAAAAAAATATAACCATACAAAAATTACACTTATTTACAGACAAACAAAAGTTATGTTCAATCACACCCCTAATGTAAACGAATTAAATATAAATATATTTTGTTATACTCGTGATATATATGTTAATTAACATTGAAATATCGTTTTGTGATCGTTTGTTAAATTTAATAAATTAATATAAAATTTAAACCTAATAAATAAATATAAACGACAAAAACCAACATTTTCATGAATGTTCCCACAATTGTTACTGCTGTATCGAGATTATTTGAAATTTCTGAAAATTTTAAGTAAAAATGCAATACAGAACTATATCCCCACCATCAAGCTTCAAGCCAAATCTAATACAACAATAGTCCATGAATGATTTCTTATACAGGACACACTGAGAAATTTCATGGATACAAAAATTACCCTCACTTGGTTTCTCCGTTTCTCTCCCAATGCATTTCTACTTCCTAAGCCCTATTAACCTCTTTAATCACAAAAATGGCTTTCTTTTGTTTCTCTCGACTTTGTACTTTTATTAATGATTTAACAAAGTTTCCTCCAGCAATAAAAATGCTCAATGCAGTTTCATATTCTCTAACATGAATCTCATAACTCCACAAACTGCAGAAACATTTGATTTAAGTTCGGTTAGACCAAGTTTGAAGCTAATCATAGGCATTTACCTTAAGCTATTAATGGATTTTTAAATATTCAAAAACTTGAATACATGCTTTTACAGTATAACATCTTAGCATGGAACTGATAATTGAGCACCATGAAACCCGAACCCTTTCTCTTTCTCCATAGGCTGAAAAGGCACTTACAAGTATATCTGAGTACTGTAAACTTAATTCCCTGAAGTAGACCTTCGTTGCACTACTAGATCATCAGCAGAGTAATAATCAGCAATCAGCCGGTACATGTATGATGGATTATGCCCTCCACTGTGAGACACAAAGCAATCAGTGATAGCAGGAAAAGAAAAAACTAGAGGACCATGAAAAGAAGAACCCTCTAGCAATGGCAGAAACAGAAGAGCCAAATACATGCAATCTTTTGTCTCTTTTGTGAAACAAAACTATTCATTGCCTCCCCACATCGTATCGACTGGTCACAGTACTCCATAATGTGGAAAAGTAATTGATTTGGTAACTTGAAATGAAACTAAGAAAGTAAACATCAAACATTTACCGCATGTTGAATAAGAACAGAAAGGATAGAAGCTTCAAAAAGTGCAGTTGAACTTACGTGTCGGTTATAAAGAGACTAACAAGCTTTGGTGGCACATAATCAAATGCTGGATTAACAACATGAAGAAGAGGGGCACCAATTTCATTTCCAAAATCCAAGCAATCTGAGAATTCTCCAAAATCCAGCAACTCAGATGGGGGACCGCAATTCATTCAGTAAGACTTCAGGATTGTGTGGATACAGTGGGCATAACTGTCATGCAGACCACCATTAAGTTAATGAGAGACAAGCAGGAGATGAATAAAATTAAAAAATACAGGGACAACAAAAACCACTATAATATTTGCATCAACACTATTTGGGTGCCTTATTGGGCCATTTCTCTGACCATCCTCATGTCAGCTGAGTAGCTTTTTTTTTATTGTTTTTGTTGATTTCTTTAGAATGAAGCTCTCAAGAATCAATTAACAATGATCACCAAAACACCCCAATATTTTTACCCTTCAAGCTCATACTTAAAATTAAAAGTTTACCCTCATATTACATGTCATACTACATGACCAGATTTGAAGTAGGGGTGTAATAATATCCCACGAAAGATTGTAAGCAGACATGCAAAATAACGTGATATCCTGGCTTGCTAATGAATTGATTGACAAGCAAATCCACATTGTCAGATGTGGCGCAATTAGATTTATTGCCTTGTTAATATGCAAGAAAAGAACCACTTCAAATCACTTTGGCGAGACTTGGGTGGCTTAAACAGGTAATAATAGCCGTTCAAAAGAAAAGAAAGCCTTCTTATAACAAGTATAGGACTCTAACCTATGTTAATTCACTCTTCATTTTTCTAAACCGCTTAAAAGGAAACATAAGCACATGGTATGACCCACTAAACATAAGGAAAACTGACAGAAAGATGAACATCCCATGTCTTTCTTTTTTTACTTTTGAAAACAGATGTCCCATGGCTCAGGCTTAAATTTCAGAGTCAAATATGGAGTATGTTCTTTTTCACTTTTAACCTCTCTATGTTCCTCCCTGTTTACCTCCCTTTGCTAGGCATTTAATACTTCTGCATCACCCTTGGTACTCAGCCCCATCTTTTACACCATCAAAAGTGCTTGTACATATTTACCATATGTACTATCTTGCCACATCAATTCTATCTTGCCACATCAATTCAAATCCTATGCACTAACGTCTCCTCTTAGAGCCCTCTCAAATTCTATCCTATTATTCATGTGCATGACACCTCAAGCTCTCAAAATTAAATTCATCGAAATAAAAGAAAAAAATAAACAACTGTGCAAAAACACATAAATTCATACCATCATAGGGGCATAAATGAATGACACAAAATCTTAATTATTTTTTTCTAAAAAAGTGTTTTTTAGTTAGTATTAAACTAAAACTTCTAGAAAGTTTGGTGGTCAAGCAGTTATCGTGCCAAAGTACCTTGTGACTGCCAGCAAGTACGACAAATGGAACAGCATGCTTTTGAGCAGCAAGTGCAACCATGTTCAGCCCGACAGGTGCTATGACCCCACCATTAGCCATGACAGCATGAGCTCCAACAATAACCTTCAAATTCCGGAATCTCAAGATGAAGCTCAAACAGTGCAAGAAACCTTTACCAACTAGGAGAACACTAAAAAATTCACATACCATGTTTACTCGGGAAATCATGGCAAAAACTGCAGAGTCAGTAATTAGGGTGGTCTGTAAACCTCTTGTGACCAATTCTTTGGCAAGAAGATGTCCCTGATACCTAAGTTAACATCAGGTAATGGAAAAAAGAGAACTGTTACAGGGAGAATAACAAAATTGCAGCAGCTTAAAGAAAATGTCTTTGCCTTATAAAAACATATTAGCCACTTGTACAAACCTTGGAGCACCCTCCGCAACAAATACCCGGAATGATCTTTTCTTCTCTTTTGCAGCACAAAGAAATTCCAGCACAGTTCTTGAACTGCCTAAAGTTAATATCACCTCACTGACAATATGTTTTAGCAATAGTCAGTCAAAGGGCATGTTAATATGCGAAACAATCATAGGTAGAATACAACGTGAGAACTCATAGAGATTAAAATGTTTCATAGTCATAAGAGAGAGGAAGAATCCTAGACATAAATTTGTCCCAGTGCTTTATGAGCAAGACATGATAAACAGAAGATAGAATCACAATATCACATGAAATACTAGCTAACGGATTTGAAACTGTTGTCTATTACAAGATTAAACAGATTCTTCCAGGATAGAATCAGAAGATTTTTAGACAACCTGCAATCAAGAAATTGTTTACATATTCTTTATCATAACTAAAAAGCAAATATTTAATCAAACAAATGAACCATTTCATAAGCAACAATCTTAAGAAAATCTAAAGCTATTTTCTTTGAAAAAAAAATAAAAATGATCTTCAGAAATAAAACTAGGGTGATATCCTAACAGCACTAACAGGTACATTTTAACTTCTGTCTCTAAACATTCACCTCAATAGAAAGCCAAGAATCATCCTGGAAACTCTGAAATTATTAACTCTAAGTCGTAGGCCAGATATAATCATAAAAATCTCAACAGATTATAAAAATGAAACAACTGATCAGATATAATCATAAAACTTCAACAGGTAATAGAAAATGAATAAAAAAACCTACTAGAAACAACAAGCATAGATATGGATGATTGGTCATGATACTGGGCTGTGTTTTTTTTTTTTTTTTTTTTTGGGGGGGGGTGGGATAAGAAAGTAGAAGTCTCTTGTTGAAGGCAAATCCAAATAACTTTACTACCAAATATGATTCTCGTAGTTGGTCCAAAACTAAAGGGGGAATAAGCAGTGTTTAACAACAGAATAAAAACCAACGAAATTGAAATGCTTAAGGCAGAAAAGATACTTTTGATGTATATGCTCCACTGCTTGCTCGGCAATCTGTTCATGGCAAGTACTAATGTCTTGAATAAGCTCATTGACTGCTTCAATGACATCATGCTTTAACTTCCGACTTCTGGAACTTTTATCGGCAGCTGAGAAGGAAAATAAAACCTTAAATATCATATATAATTTATTATGCTACAAGATTTAACATTACATTATTATCACCACAAGAAGCCAGTTTTATAAAAACCAATATTTAACCACTTCCAGAGACATTAATCTCTTGGGATATCAATGGAAAAAAAAAATCAAAATCTAATTCCATCAAGCACAATGCAGGAAGAAGACGTGTCTTGAATAAAGTGTTTACATTTGCTTTTTCCTTCAGAATCTCCTCCAGAAGAAGAAGTATGAGGAATTGCTGTAGAGTCAGGCACATCCTCAATTAGCGTCCGCAAGGAAGGTGGACGCAAAGTGCTTCTAGAAGCAGCAGCAACAGCAGCAGCAGATAATACCGGGTGGTCATTTCGACCAGAATCATCTTCATCATCACTTACAGCTGATAAGTTCAATCCAGCCATAGCAGCTGTTTGTCAAAGAAAGATCCTCCTCTCTAATAATTTGCCAAAACACGCCTCACAATATTACCCACAGCAAGCTCTGCCATCATCACATCATAAACTATTAACATAGAATACCAAAGGACAAGTATCTACAATCCTTACGAGCAAAGTCCCAGTTTTCTAATCAGCTTCTCTACTCCTAAAGCCAAAGCTAGACCAAAAAGGGTTTACAAGAACAGCTTTTATCCTATCTAGAAGTGAAAATCCAAATATAACTTCTGAAAAAGCTGCAATGAGAAGCCAATAGTTTATAAATTTTTTTAAACAAAGGAAAAGGGTATTCTTAGACTATTACAAAGAATTTTAATTTTGACGCAACACTTTCCAAGAACTCTACTTTAACAGCTTCTTCAGCCAGACCAAACAGACTCATAAAATGCAAAATGTTGCAAATAAAACATTAGGGGTCTAAAATTTCCTTCAAGTTCTAGTCCAAGCATATACAACACTGACCTATTAATAAAACAAAACACAGATAGAAGCGGTCCTAAAGAAACACAGCAATTATCATGCACACTCCTAGCATCATTGAATGTTCAAGTGTATTACATCAATGTGTGCTGACAATTCCCACATTAACAACATCACATAAGTGAAACTGATATAGAATACTAAGTAATTGTTTTCAAACATAATCAGCAAAACCAAATTAAACTCAAACCCAAACACAAAAACGAAACATCATACCGACAGGGTTTGCAGCAATTAACCGTTCTCCAACAGCCTTCACAGAATCAATCAAAGCTCCAGCCTGGTTCGTATACGGCACTCGCGTCTGCGAAATCACCGACCGAAGCAGTTCCGCTGTCTGCTTTGCTGTTGCCTGTTGAACCCTCAATCTTACTGCCACCACCCAAAGAAAAAAAATCATAAATCACAAAAAAAGAAAAAAAAAATTCTTTCTTTTCTAAAATTATATATAAATTGGGAAAAAAATGAAATACTTCACCGTTTCTTGAGCTTGTTAAGAAAATCATTGACTAGAGCTTGGGTGTCTGCATCTTTTTTTTTTTATATCACCAAAATTCACTTTTCAAAATGCTACAAACAACTAAAAAAAAATAGTTTCGAATCAGGAAAAGAAAACTTATGGAGAAAATGAAATGAATTGATGAGAAAAAGTTGATTGAGTTAACTACTTACGAAGAAGAGTTTTATGCGGAGAAGCTTGATAAGAGGGTCGTTGGATCAATATGAAGAATCGGAAGTGAGAACCCGGATCCGACATGGCTCAGTTGTTTTTGTTGATTATGGACATGGAACTCTCGCAACGAGCAGGCCACCGGTGAAACGACCCAGCCCGGCAGGGCTCATGGCCCATATGATGGATGAGTTCGGCTTGGGTTTCCTCTCGAGGCCATTATGGAACCCATTGCTATATCATTTTTTATTTTTTATTTTTATAATTCAATTAAAATCTTCATTGATACTCTAAAAATAAATTTGATAATTTAGATATAATAAAAAATATAAAAAATAAATTTAAACAACACCTGATTTCAGAAAAAATAATTTTTTTTTTATATTTGATGTAATAATATAAATTATAATTTGATAATTTTCACGTTTTATACATATTTAATATAAAATATATATAATATATAAATTGTCAAATCTATAAAAATATAGGATTAAAATGAGACTTTGAAGAAACTCAATTATTAAAATTTCAATTATAAAATGAACTTTGATATGCATTAATCATATTAAAATAAAGTACTAAAATATAGGTCTAAAAATTATTTTTATAACTAAAAAGTTTTTAAATTGTCTATCTTGCCTATATGGGAACAAATTTTTTTAATAATATATATATTATTATCAATTTTTTAAAATTCATTTAAGTTTGAATAATTTTTTTATATCGATTCTATGCTTTGAAATTTTTTATTTTTAAATTGTTTAATATAATTTTAAATATATTTAAATAAAATTAGATATAAAATAATTATTTTAATTTTATAAAATTAAAATATAAATAATTCAATTCAAATATTTTATTTTTATCTAAAATTTGCATTCGAATTTAATAAAAATATTTATATCCAAATTTAAATAAAATAGAATAAAAAATTTAATCTGAACTGAACTAAGAACTATAATTTTGAATCGATTTTTCTCACCTTAAGTGAAACCCAATGCTATTTTTTTTTCTTCATTTTATATAATTCAATCATAATCTTCATTAATACTTCAAAGTAAACCATAGTCATGATATAAATATATATATAGTTTAAAATTTTAATAAAACCATATATAAATTTATCTAAAATAAAAAGTACTTCATAGTTGACAAATTTAATATAATATTTTTCATATTTTATTTTTTAATATAAAATAAATTAACATAAATATATTAATTACCAAATTTATAAAAAAACTTCACCAAATATGAGACTTCGAAAAAAACTGAATTATTAAAATTTCAATTATAATTTTGGTTAAAACATCTTATAGGTCTATGTATTTTTTAATTTTAGGAATCTAGTTCCTATAATATTATTTAAAAAAATTTAATAATTGTAATATTTTTTAAGAAATTTAGTCATCATAATATTATTTTTAAGGAATTCAATTCCTGTATATTGTTAGATTGAATTGAAATTTTTAAAAACTAATTTATAAAGACTAAATTCTTTTAAATCATATTGAAAAAACTAAATTTCTAAAATAAAAAAATAAAAAGACTATGACCATAGTTGCTAATTTTGTTTTGTTATTGTTTGTATGGTTTGTTATATCAAAATACAATACACTTAAGAATGATTTTTCATAGTAGATTTGGTACTAAATAATATTAATTATTTTTATTATTTTCGACCTATTTTAATAAATTTCGTTGGAATAGCATGTTTCAACCGATATTTTATAATTTTAACTTATCTTTGTTATTTAATTATTTTTAACCTAATAAAAATAAAATTAATTGACAAAATAATTCTTAAAAGTTGAGTTTCTTTATTTTTTATTTTAAATTATTTTTTTATACTTTTATTTTTTCAAACTAGAGTTTATAGTATTTCATTTTTTTCAAGAAAACAATTTACTCATTTTATAAAGTTTAACAATTATAAAACTTTGATTAATTTTTTTCATCTATTTGTTTTTATCTTAATATTTATATAAAAAAATACTTATTTAAATACCATATGATTAGATTAAGTATTTAAAAATATAATAAAAAATTTATGATATTATTTTTTTATGTTTTTAAACTTATTTATTTGATTTGAATATATTGCATATTTATTTTATGACTTATTAATAATATTATAATTTACAAGTTCATGCATGTCATCATAACGTATAGATCCACTAACCTATAACTACATTTAGACTTTAAGGAGTTGTTACTAATTTTTTTAAGGTGTGATTGGTCACTTAATGAATGTATCATTTTAAAAAGATTTTAAGTTTAATTAAAGGTTCATAAAAAATGGATTTTGACGTTCTAAAATAGAACTAGATTTGAAAGTTCAGTGACATGTAAGAAAGGTTATAGTACCTCCATAATACTAATCCTAAAAGACGGTACCAATTTATTTAAATTATCCTAAAAAGCATCTTGGTTGTAATGTTTTTTATTCTAATATTTAATATTGGAAATAACTTATAATATTTCTCTATCAATCTAACAAAATTTTTAAAAAATACTTTCTCACCTTAAGAGTATTCAAAAATTTTATTTATTTTTTTAAAGAAGCTCTGTCATCGAAAAAACTTGATCATTTACTTTTTTGTTAATTTTTAGTTTTATTAAATTTTATTTTATTGAAAATAAGATCAAATTCTTTCACTATTTGAGCTCAAAATAAAAAATATTTTTATTTAAAAATTTTTACATTTTTCATTATTTGGATCAAATTTAGAATTCCTAAATGTCATTATCTTATTGTCGAAGTTTACTCGTTATTTATTTCTCAATTTTTAGAATGAAAACAAAAGGACAATTATTATTTGAAATCTCATTCAAAAATTTTCACCATTTAGGTTAAATTTGAAAAAGATTTTTACCTAAAAATCTCTAGAAACTCAACCATTCATGATTTTCTTGAAATTTTGTCATCAAATAATTTTCATATATTTTCAATCAAAATTTTAAGGGTTTTTTTTTTTTTTTTTTAGTTTGGAAATGAGTAAAATTACTTTTATTGAAATTATTTCTAAATTATTTTACTATTCAAGTTAAATTTAGAGAAAATTTTTAATTAGAGATTTTTTAAAAAATTTATCATTTGAAATTTTTAAAAATTTCGTTATTGGATAATTATCATTTATTTTCAAAAATTTATGAAATGAAAATAAAATTGTCCAAATTATTAGTATTTTAACTATGTACTTATTTTATTAAATAATTAAAACATATTTTGAATCAATAAATTTAAATATACATGTAAATGAAATTGAATAAACATATAAAATATAATAAAAATAAAGGCCCTTGTAGCAACAATATCAATATACATCGAGTCGGCCATTCCGTAAAGCTATTTCCCACAAATACAATGGCTTTGCACCACTTGGTGATGGGTCAGAGTCAACCTTCCTCCACGATTAACTAGGCTTATTCACAGCAAGGTTATCTAACTCGTGGACAACTCCAAATAATGCACGTTTCAACCGTCCTTGGAAACTTTATAATTATTTTGAGCTTAGATTAATTTGACATTGAGTTAAGTCGAATTTTAAAATCAAATTCTTTTAAATTTAATTTTTTTAAATAAAATTTTGATTTCAAATTTTAAAAATAAAAAAATTAAATTTTTTATCACTTGATTAACATACTATAGTGATTATGTCACATTTTGATTGTTAATTTTTATATACATAAATTATATTAAAATAAAATATTATCTAAAAATATAATAAGTGATTGGTTCAATCGATTAAGATCATTTTTTTTAACAAAAAATTTTGAATTTAAATTCTCTCAATGATTTGTTAGAATCATATCGAATACATAATTTATAATTACTTATTTTAAATTATCAAATATTCATATTTTAAAGAATTAAATAATTTATCTATCTTGAATATTTTACAACAAAAAAAAAAGTACTGTCTAAAAATTATTTTTATAACTAAAAAATAAGTTTTAAATTATCCATCTTGCCTTCACGAAAACAAATAAAAAAAATATTAAAATTGAGGTGCGTGTTTGCACGCACAGGAATGTTAGCTTTTGGAAACATGGAAGCTGATCCAAGTCCAACCCAACACCCTAAACGCTGGGCGCTGCTGCCGTCCACTGTATTCTCGGCCAACTGTCTCCGCCACTGCAGCCTCGGTCCCTCCTCCCAATTTCATTTCAAGAATAAAATCTCTTCTGTCTGTCTGCGCGCACGCTAAATCACGAAAAAATGTTAATCATATGCCAATACGTATAAATTATTAAGATTTAATTCAAATAAAATTTAAATTTAATTTAATATTAAATAATTTAATTTATCATCAATATTATAATATTATTTAAATAATTCACTAATTTATTTAATTTTATATTTTAATTAAAAAATTATTTTTTATTTCTATATATTTTTATTAATTTAAATTCAAATTTACACTTAATAATTTATATCATCATGTCATATAAAATATTATATTTATATTATATTTTAAATATATAAAAATCATATGTTATAATTAATATCAATATTAAAATATAAAATATAATTTTTTGATTTTATTAATTTAATTTATATATTTTTAAAATTTTAAGTTTTATATTTTTATTCGTATTATATGATCGTATCATATTTTAAATTATTAAATTTATTTAAATTAAAATTAAAATATAAATAATTAAATTTATAATCAAATATAAAAATTATTTTATTTTATTTGATAAATATATTTAATCAAATAAATTTAAATAATTTAATTTTTATTTCGAATTTAATTTAAATTTTGATTGAGCTTAATTCAAAATTTGAATACCAAATTTTAAATCAAACTTAATTTTCTGTCTGTATTTTCACTCGGCTTGGTCACCCTCTTACTCACGATTGCGTGTGCGTAGAAGCCACGTAGAAATTTCCCTCCCTCAACATTTTCAACCTTTTTATTTAAAGAAAAAGTCAAAAATGGAAGATCAAATGGGCCCTTCATAGCTTCAAATACCCCTTTTTTTTTTTTTTTTGTTCTTTTTGTATTTTCTCGAGAAATTTCTCTCTCACAATCCAACTCTCGAACACCCACGCTCCTCTGTCTCTCTTTAATTTGAAATTCTTCACTTCAATTTCTGTCATTATTTATTACTCCCAAAAGCCCAAAAAAAAAAAAATCATTCTCCCATTTGCTTATAAAATTTTTCTTCGTCTTCTTGGTCTTCATTTTTTTTTTTTGATTCAAATGGGTTTTTGAGTTTGAATTTGAAGGTGGGTTTCTTCTTTTTATTCAAATGAGTTTTTGAGTTTGAATGGAAGGTGGGTTTTCTTCTTTTTTTGGGGGTGTTTTGGTTGCTGGGTTTTTCTTTGATTGTTTATAAAGTTTCCTTTTTTGGAATATACTAGATCTGTTTGATTCTTTTAGGAAGTGTTGGGAAATTTTAGATTTTTGTCTCTTTTTTAGGGGTTTTTAAATGTTTATTTGGTTCAGGAAATTAAAACTAGAATTTCCATTTTTAATTTCATTTTTTCCACCCACATTGTTGTAATCTCCACAATCATTTATTTATTTATATTTTTTTAAATGAAAATTTAATCTGTTTCTGATATATATTCTTTATGTAGGGAAAGGAGGAATTCATAGCCAGGCGGTGAATTTAAGAGAGGAAAAGGCAAAGGATTGAGGGTTAAAAAAAAAATTGGGTGGTAAGAACATTTTGTCTTTATGATTAAATTTTTTATCAGATTTTTTTTAAGTTTAAACTAATTTTGCTGATGTGCATTGAGGGACGTTAGTTGTTATTATTGAATGGTGAATAGGTTGATTTGACTCAAATAATCAAATATTGATTAAATATATTCATGTTGTTGGTTCTTAAATGACTTGTTAAAACTTAAATGTCAATGTTGATCTTTGTGTTTGGTTATTCTTGCATGTCAACTTTCGAGAACAGTTTCTATGTAACATCAAATATTAGTTCCATCTAATTTGACACATGATTATATGTTTCTTAAGCTAGTAAAATATTTTTAACCCATTACTTGTAAATAGTGGAATATATTGCATTCCAACTTTCTAGAAAGGATTGTATGAAACAGTTTTTATGTATCATCAAATATTAGTTCCATCTAATATGACACATGATCAAATGATTAAATAGTGGAATATTGTTTCATGGGGTTTACTGATGATGGATGGAAAAATAAGCTGATGTGTTCATGGTACATTTACGTGTTGGGATTTAAATGATGGTAATACTTGGTGACTTGGACTAACCTTTTAATCCAACAACTTCTCTTCAAATTTGGTTCATATAAAACATTTTATTGTAAGCTGAATGTTCACTGATTTTGTGCATTTTTGTTTGTCTTTCAGTCTAGACTGGGCATAGATACTAGCATGGCATGTGGGAATCCATTTTTTGATGACTTGCGGAGCAAGCCTGAGGTTATTGATCCTCCACAAGATGAAGAGATTATGGATAGTGAATCTGTGAATGATCCTACTCAAGCTGCTATAAAACCTAATGTGACTGTGTCGAGCAGTGTTCGTGAGCTATTGGAGTGCCCTGTTTGCTTAAATGCAATGTACCCACCAATTCATCAGGTTATTGATGGTTACTTTCATGAAATTGGTTAACATTCATGTTCTATAATTTGTCTCTGGTGGAATCTCTTACCATCCACAGAAATCTTTTGTGAATCATATTGGTTTCAAACCAACATAGCTATACTAAATTGTCCTAAAGATTTCTTAAGTAACCCATTTCTATGTACAGGATGATATCTATTTTGCACATTCTTGCCTGTTGAGCAGATAGATTTAACCTCACAGGTTAATATGGTCACAAAGGCTCAATGTGTTATGTTTTGATTATCTTGTCAAGTTGTTTTTCTTGTTGTTTTACCTCTAGTTGTTGATTATTACTTAACCTCCTTTAGGCTATTAGTAGTTTTGAATCATTTAATTAATTTATTTATAGAATTGTCAATGTCTCAAAAGTAGGTTCTGTTATTTCATATGCAAAGGGTGTGGAAAAATCAGTCAATATCAGTTCATACACCTAGGGAATAGAAGCATCACACTGGCGCATAATGTTCTAATGTATACTTGGCAGCGCAATGGCATAAATTCCTGTGTCAGAATGCTCTTTATTGGCTTCTGATGCAATTTGTTCTGTTGTATACTTGTAGAGTCATTATCATAAATTAATAGTGAAAATTAACACTGTAAACTAACTGCTGCTTTTCTTTCTTTGTGCAGTGTTCAAATGGACACACATTGTGTTCTGGTTGCAAGCCAAGGGTTCACAACAGGTGCCCCACATGCAGGCATGAACTTGGTAATATTAGGTGTCTTGCATTGGAGAAGGTGGCTGCATCTCTTGAACTTCCCTGTAAATATCAGAGTTTTGGGTGCATTGGCATATATCCATATTACAGCAAGCTAAAACATGAGTCCCAATGTTCTTATAGACCATATAGCTGCCCCTATGCTGGGTCAGAATGCATGGTTATTGGTGATATCCCTCATCTTGTGGCCCATCTGAAAGATGATCACAAAGTTGACATGCACAATGGCAGCACCTTCAACCATCGTTATGTCAAATCAAATCCACATGAGGTTGAGAATGCTACATGGATGCTAACGGTATTGTTTCTTTTTTCTTTCTTCATATTTCTTGTCATATTTTGGTTTCTCTCCAATCCTCTGGAAGAGGATTATTCTACTGTTTCTGCAAATACAACAGCTAGAAATTTATCGTGTGCTTGTTTTTCTGGTTCATTAGAGAAGTGTGTAAAGTCCATCACCAATGGGGTTGTTGTATTCTTCTACCGGTGAATACAATCATAGAGGGACATAAAACTTTAAAAGTGGCTTTGCTATACCAAATTGAAGATTGTTACTAAGTTGATTTCACATTACTCTTCTTTTTGTTATTTGACATGGCACAATGATATTCAATAGACTGACCCTTGTTATTTTAAATTTTATTTACAGATTTTGTGAGGGGTGTGGCACTGATTGTTGGATTTCTTTTCTCAATTTTTAGGTTTTCAGTTGCTTTGGTCAGTACTTTTGCCTGCACTTTGAAGCCTTCCAGCTTGGGATGGCTCCTGTTTATATTGCATTCTTGCGGTTTATGGGTGACGATAATGAGGCAAAGAACTATAACTACAGTCTTGAGGTGGGTGGGAATGGGAGGAAGATGATTTGGCAAGGGGTGCCAGGAGCATAAGGGACAGTCACCGAAAGGTTCGTGACAGTTTTGATGGTCTTATAATCCAACGCAATATGGCTTTGTTCTTCTCAGGGGGAGACCGGAAAGAATTGAAGCTTAGAGTGACAGGAAGGATATGGAAAGAGCAGTGATGGGATTGTCCTTGTAGTTTTCCCTGAGTCTTTTTTTTTTTGTGATAGCTAGTAGATTAGTGTGTTTGGTAGTTTTAAGGGTCTTCTGGTCGTGTATTTTTGGTTTGTAGGGGCAAACTCTCTTTGCTTACCCATGCATCAAATACATGAATGGGAAGATGAAACTTTTATGCCTACAAATCTAGTACTATCTATCTATAGTGATTTTAGATGGTCATATATGATTTGTAAGTAAAGTATTGGATTCTTTAATTTTACTTAGCTGAAGTTGAATCCATGATAATCTAAGTAAAAAATCTGTTTTACAAATCTTCGGGCTTTTTGAAGTGGTTTTGACCAGAGGGTGAGAGCCAAGAGTACTTTGCTTTTGAATTGTACAGTAGTTAGACTAGATCAAATTTAGACAAACCTTGATTGTGTTTTGATAATTAAAAAAAAAAAATCCCCAATACTTATGATAAACCAATTCTTAGTTCTTACTTGTTATAGGTATATCTGACTAAAACTTTTAAACTGACGTAATTTTGAGCTTCTTGAACCAGTAATCATCAAGTATTTGAATTTCAAAAGCATTCTTACTTTGACCATTAAACTTAAATACAACGAAGTAGTTTCTGTTTGAAATTAAAACAAGTTCTTCAATCTCATCCACCATTGAGATCTTATTTGAGTGGTTCAATTAAAGTCAATACAACATGCATAAATTTGCTTACCTTTATAGACGAACTTAGCATCCTCTAACTCTTAAACTTCCTCTCTAATCTTGCCACCACAATATGAATGTCACATAGAGTGAGTCCTTCCAGTCATCCAAGAACCGAAAATATGCATGCCTCCAAGAAGTCTTTAATAGTAAAGATCCAAAAACTCCCAAAACGCCTGTAAAAGAATCCGATTTCCCATTCCAGCATAAAAACCATTTACTAAAATTCATCTCCATCTTCGGTGTGACCATCATCGGTGGTTGATCCTGAAGCGTTGTCATTTCTTGGGCACTGCTGTGAAATTGGAAGGCCCACACAGTGCTTGATTTACCAACAAAGGCTTAAGCACCAAAGGTCAGGAGTTGAGTACCCAGGTGGAATTTTTCCTGATAGGTTTATATATGACAAGTTCAAGTAACTCAAAAAAACTTAGATCAGCCATGCCTGGTTGGGATTTGCCCTGACAATTGATTTGTTGACAAATCAAGTGATTCTAGTTGTTCAACTGACCAATTTTTTCAGGGGATAGGACCCAACCAAATTGTTCCCTGATAAGTTCAAAACAACCAATTCAGCAAGTCTTGTTATCTCATCACGGAATTTCTCCAACTAATTGTTGCCTGCAAGATCAATGATCCTAACAGCCCAAGACTTCTTTCGTACTCATACTCTTTTCCTTTCCATCTAACCATTGCCTTTTCAATATAGTGGCCTCCAAAGAAAATATAAGCTTGCATGGAAGACACATAAATGTCCTCCGTGATATCATTTGAGTCTCCTTTTTGAACCATGGCTGTCAAATTATCAAGACACGATGGTATTGCTCCAGAGAGAAAAGTTTTGAGAGAGGTCCAGAATCCGTTATATTTGCTAATTGGCATAAAATTGGAAGGTATCCTCCCATTGAATTCATTACCTTGTAGACTCAAAAATATCAAAGATGACAGGTTTTCTCCTACCCAGGCTGGTACACTTCCAGAAACATATTCTCGCTAAGGTCCACAAATTTCAATCTACTGCAATTCTTCAAAGAAGAAGGTAAAGCCTCCGAGAGAAGCTAATTACCGTGCAATTTAATTGTTTCAAGTGACAACAGAGATCCCACAGCAGTTGGAATAACCCCAGAGAAGTTATTATTAGCTAAATTCAAAACTACGATGTCTTGCCAGTGGAAAAAGCAATCAGGAAGCCACTCCGTCCAATGAGTTATCAGAAAGATCAAGAGATCTCAATTACCCCAGCTGTATTCTTACACAATGGAGAAACTGATCCCGAAAATCTATTTTTAGCAAGAATTAATTTGGTCACATTATAAGGAAAGACTGGCAATGGACCCTCAAACAGGTTTGAACTTAAATCTATTCCAATAAATGTAAGAAGCTTGACTGGTGATAAGTCTGATAGCATACCAGTCATCTGGTTATGGGAAAGATTTAAAAAATCAAGTAAGTGGGCAGGTCCCAAAACCAATCAGGGATAGTACCTGAAATTCCAGCACCGGAGATATCAAGATCCTGAAAACTTCTTTGAGTATGAAGCCATTTTGGGAAGTGAGGCCCCAAATTGCAAAATGATAGATGAATTTGATTCAACTGAAAAGGAGGAATCCAACCGGAGCTGACATTGAAAGTTAAAAGATTAAAGGATAGGTCAAGTGTATGTAATTTGGAGAGATTTTCAAAATGCTCTTCGGATATCGCACCTTCCAAAGAATTCCAAGAAGCATCCAGATGCTCGAGTTCAGGCAGGCATCCTAGACTTTCAGTCACTGTTCCATTGAATCGATTATGGCCAATATCTAAATATTTCAATGATGAAAACTGGGTGAGATCAGGTAAAGGACCTGTAAGCTGGTTGTCCGAGAGAGATAGAGAAGTAAGCTTGGAAGGTTGTTGAAACTTGTTGGAAAAGAGCCATTTAATCTATTACCAGAGAGATCGAGTTCTCTTAGTGAAGAAAATCCTGTTACATAAGACAAACTGAATGAATTTTGAAAGCGATTCCAAGGCAGGCTCAGAATCTCCAATGAATTCTGTATGCACCCAGACAAGCCAGCTGGAACAAATCTACTGAAGTAGTTTTCAGAAAGGTCCAATGTTTTTAAAGTACAAATGTTCCCAAGGAATTCTGGAATCTCACCTCCAAGTTCATTATCGGACAGATCAAGATGTTCAAGTGAAACCAAGTTCCTGAAAAAGTCTGGAATTGAGCCTTCTAACAAGGTACTTTGAAGGGTAAGATCAACAATCTTGCTGGTAATATTGAACAACAAAGGGTACATGGAAGAAGTAAGATAGTTTAAAGAGAGATCAATGGAAATTCGGATGAAGTAGAGTTAGTCAGGAAGGTGGAGACGAGATTATTGGAAGGCTACAGCCGGCCAACCGTAAGTGTTCTAGGTATGGAAGCTTGATGAGCAGTTGAGGCCAATCCTTGGCACCATTAAGGTTGTTCGAACTGAGGTCAAGATATCTTAAAGAAGAAAGATTCAGAATCTGATTCAGGGTTGTGAAACTTAACCCAGTATCATGAAGATCGAGGTGTCTTAACTTGCTTAGTGAGCCATTGATATTCGGAAACTGAGTTCCTCCAAAATCATTGTAAGTAAGGTCTAAATATCTTAAATACCTCAGTTCAAGCAGTGAAGGATTAATCTTACCTCTCAGACTACTATTTACAAAGCCATCAAATTCATCATCAAAGGTCAGAGGATGATGAAGATCAAGCATGACTACATGGCCTGTTCTGTGGCTACAACGAACACCTCGCCACAGACAACAATCTTTTTTACCATTTTCGCTTCCCCAAGACGAGAGTCGACCAGAATTATCAACAAGGCTTTGCTTGAACGTCAGGAGAGCTTGTCTCTCCTTATCTCTGCATCGATGTTTTCCCCTTCGGCACTTGGATTGAAGCCATTTGCAACTGTTATGGTCTGGCAAAGCCAACAAACACAATTGGTAGAATCTGAAAGAATCTGGATTTTCCAGACATTGTTGTCATACTAATGAAATTGAGACAATTTTGGCGTCGATTGTAGTTCGTCCTTAGAAAACCAAATCAAAGAGTCTGGACTATGGAAATTAAAACATTTCCTTGTTCTTTCCAAATTAAATAGAGCCTAAGAAACACGATTGGTGGAATCTGAAAGAACCTGGATTTTCCAGACATTGTTGTCATACTCATGAAATTGAAACAATTTTTGGCGTTGATTATGGTTCGTCCTTAGAAAACCAAATCAAAGCGTCTGGACTATGGAAATTAAAACATTCCTTGTTCTTTCCAAATTAAATAGAGCCCAAGAAACACGATTGGTGGAATCTGAAAGAACCTGGATTTTCCAGACATTGTTGTTCGTACTCACGAAACTGAGACAATTTCGGCCTTGATTATGGTTCGTCCTTAGAAAGCCAAATCAAAGAGTCTGGACCATGGACATTAAAACACTTCCTTGTCCAAATTAAATAGAGCCCAAGAAACACGATTGGTAGAATCTGAAAGAAGATGGATTTTCCAGACATTATTGTCATACTCATGAAATTGAGACAATTTTGGCGTTGTCCTTAGAAAACCAAATCAAAGAGTCTGGACTATGAAAATTAAAATATTTCCTTGTTCTTTCCTACTAAAATAGAGCTACCACAGGATTTAGAAACATTTATTTATTTGAGGAAAGCCAGGGGCAGTCGCCCCAGCAATTGCAAAGCGATAGTCAAAATGGCTGCCCCTATACAAATATTTTAGTCTATTCAAAGACAAATTATAAATACTTATCTATTGGCCGAATGATCTTTCAAGATTTTATTATTAAACAATAAATATAATTATTTATGTAATATTTAATTTCATTTTGAAGATCATTATCAAAATGATCTAATTAGCAATGTGATTATAACATTTGTGATTTGAAAAACTCTATTTGATTAACAATTATTAATTCTTAAAAATTAAAGATCACTAAGTTTGGTATTGCTAGAAATCATATATTATTTTGTTAAAAGATTAAAAAATGATCATGCATATTATAATAGTTATATAAGTTAATAATTTTAATGTTGTTTAAAATAATAATTTGTGAAATATTGATAATATTTTATTTATTTAAAATAAAATATAATTAAATTATTAAATTATAATAATTAATTATATTTTATTTTAAAATAAATAAAATATTATCAAATTTCACAAATATTATTTTAAACAACATTAAAATTATTAACTTATATAACTATTATAATATGCATGATCATTTTTATACTTTTAAACAAAATAATATTATGATTTCTAGCAATACCAACTTAGTGATCTTTAATTTTTAAGAATTAATAATTGTTTAATCAAATAGAGTTTTTCAAATCACAAATGTTATAATCACATGCTAATTAGATCATTTTGATAATGATCTTCAAAAATGAAATTAAATATTACATAAATAATTTATATTTATTGTTTAATAATAAAATCTTGAAAGATCATTCGGCCAATAGATAAGTATTTATAAATTTGTCTTTGAATAGACTAAAATATTTGTATAGCGGGCAGCCATTTTGACTATCGCTTTGCAATTGCTGGGGCGACTGCCCCTGGCTTTCCTCAAATAAAAAATGTTTCTAAATCCTGTGGTAGCTCTATTTTAGTAGAAAGAACAAGGAAATATTTTAATTTCATAGTCCAGACTCTTTGATTTGTTTTCTAAGGACAACGCCAAAATTGTCTCAATTCATGAGTATGACAATAATGTCTGGAAAAATCATCTTCTTTCAGATTCTACCAATCTTGTTTCTTGGCTCTATTTAATTGGACAAGGAAGTGTTTTAATGTCCATGGTTCCAGACTCTTTGATTTGGCTTTCTAAGGACGAACCATAAATCAAGGCCGAAATTGTCTCAGTTTCGTGAGTACGACAACGATGTCTGGAAAATCCAGGTTCTTTCAGATTCCACCAATCGTGTTTCTTGGGCTCTATTTAATTTGGAAAGAACAAGGAATGTTTAATTTCCATAGTCCAGACGCTTTGATTTGGTTTTCTAAGGACGAACCATAATCAACGCCAAAATTGTTTCAATTTCATGAGTATGACAACAATGTCTGAAAATCCAGGTTCTTTCAGATTCCACCAATCGTTTTCTTAGGCTCTATTTAATTTGGAAAGAACAAGGAAATGTTTTAATTTCCATAGTCCAGACTCTTTGATTTGGTTTTCTAAGGACGAACTACAATCGACGCCAAAATTGTCTCAATTTCATTAGTATGACAACAATGTCTGGAAAATCCAGATTCTTTCAGATTCTACCAATTGTGTTTGTTGGCTTTGCCAGACCATAAACAGTTGCAAATGGCTTCAATCCAAGTGCCGAAGGGGAAAAACATCCGATGCAGAGATAAGGAGAGACAAGCTCTCCTGACGTTCAAGCAAAGCCTTGTGATAATTCTGGTCGACTCTCGTCTTGGGAAGCGAAAATGGTAAAAAAGATTGTTGTCTGTGGCGAGGTGTTCGTTGTAGCCACGAACAGGCCATGTAGTCATGCTTGATCTTCATCATCCTCTGACCTTTGATGATGAATTTGATGGCTTTGTAAATAGTAGTCTGAGAGGTAAGATTAATCCTTCACTGCTTGAACTGAGGTATTTAAGATATTTAGACCTTACTTACAATGATTTTGGAGGAACTCAGTTTCCGAATATCAATGGCTCACTAAGCAAGTTAAACACCTCGATCTTCATGATACTGGGTTAAGTTTCACAACCCTGAATCAGATTCTGAATCTTTCTTCTTTAAGATATCTTGACCTCAGTTCGAACAACCTTAATGGTGCCAAGGATTGGCCTCAAACTGCTCATCAAGCTTCCATACCTAGAACACTTACGGTTGGCCGGCTGTAGCCTTCCAATAATCTCGTCTCCACCTTCCCTGACTAACTCTACTTCATCCCGAATTTCCATTGATCTCTCTTTAAACTATCTTACTTCTTCCATGTACCCTTTGTTGTTCAATATTACCAGCAAGATTGTTGATCTTACCCTTCAAAGTACCTTGTTAGAAGGCTCAATTCCAGACTTTTTCAGGAAACTTGGTTTCACTTGAACATCTTGATCTGTCCGATAATGAACTTGGAGGTGAGATTCCAGAATTCCTTGGGAACATTTGTACTTTAAAAACATTGGACCTTTCTGAAAACTACTTCAGTAGATTTGTTCCAGCTGGCTTGTCTGGGTGCATACAGAATTCATTGGAGATTCTGAGCCTGCCTTGGAATCGCTTTCAAAATTCATTCAGTTTGTCTTATGTAACAGGATTTTCTTCACTAAGAGAACTCGATCTCTCTGGTAATAGATTAAATGGCTCTTTTCCAACAAGTTTCAAACAACCTTCCAAGCTTACTTCTCTATCTCTCTCGGACAACCAGCTTACAGGTCCTTTACCTGATCTCACCCAGTTTTCATCATTGAAATATTTAGATATTGGCCATAATCGATTCAATGGAACAGTGACTGAAAGTCTAGGATGCCTGCCTGAACTCGAGCATCTGGATGCTTCTTGGAATTCTTTGGAAGGTGCGATATCCGAAGAGCATTTTGAAAATCTCTCCAAATTACATACACTTGACCTATCCTTTAATCTTTTAACTTTCAATGTCAGCTCCGGTTGGATTCCTCCTTTTCAGTTGAATCAAATTCATCTATCATTTTGCAATTTGGGCCTCACTTCCCAAAATGGCTTCATACTCAAAGAAGTTTTCAGGATCTTGATATCTCCGTGCTGGAATTTCAGGTACTATCCCTGTTTTGGGACCTGCCCACTTACTTGATTTTCTTAAATCTTTCCCATAACCAGATGACTGGTATGCTATCAGACTTATCACCAGTCAAGCTTCTTACATTTATTGGAATAGATTTAAGTTCAAACCTGTTGAGGGTCCATTGCCAGTCTTTCCTTATAATGTGACCAAATTAATTCTTGCTAAAAATAGATTTTCGGGATCAGTTTCTCCATTGTGTAAGAATACAGCTGGGGTATTGAGATCTCTTGATCTTTCTGATAACTCATTGGACGGAGTGCTTCCTGATTGCTTTTTCCACTGGCAAGACATCGTAGTTTTGAATTTAGCTAATAATAACTTCTCTGGGGTTATTCCAACTGCTGTGGGATCTCTGTTGTCACTTGAAACAATTAAATTGCACGGTAATAGCTTCTCTGGAGGCTTACCTTCTTCTTTGAAGAATTGCAGTAGATTGAAATTTGTGGACCTTAGCGAGAATATGTTTCTGGAAGTGTACCAGCCTGGTAGAAAAACCTGTCATCTTTGATATTTTTGAGTCTACAAGGTAATGAATTCAATGGGAGGATACCTTCCAATTTATGCCAATTAGCAAATATACGGATTCTGGACCTCTCTCAAAACTTTCTCTCTGGAGCAATACCATCGTGTCTTGATAATTTGACAGCCATGGTTCAAAAAGGAGACTCAAATGATATCACGGAGGACATTTATGTGTCTTCCATGCAAGCTTATATTTCTTTGGAGGCCACTATATTGAAAAGGCAATGGTTAGATGGAAAGGAAAAGAGTATGAGTACGAAAGAAGTCTTGGGCTGTTTAGGATCATTGATCTTGCAGGCAACAAATTAGTTGGAGAAATTCCTGATGAGATAACAAGACTTGCTGAATTGGTTGTTTTGAACTTATCAGGAACAATTTGGTTGGGTCTATCCCTGAAAAAATTGGTCAGTTGAAACAACTAGAATCACTTGATTTGTCAACAAATCAATTGTCAGGGCAAATCCCAACCAGCATGGCTGATCTAAGTTTTTTGAGTTACTTGAACTTGTCATATAATAACTTATCAGGAAAAATTCCACCTGGTACTCAACTCCTGACCTTTGGTGCTTCAGCCTTTGTTGGTAATCAAGCACTGTGTGGCCTTCCAATTTCACAGCAGTGCCCAAGAAATGACACGCTTCAGGATCAACCACCCGATGATGGTCACACCGAAGATGGAGATGAATTTAGTAAATGGTTTTATGCTGGAATGGGAATCGGATTCTTTACAGCGTTTTGGGGAGTTTTTGGATCTTTACTATTAAAGACTTCTTGGAGGCATGCATATTTTCGGCTCTTGGATGACTGGAAGGACTCACTCTATGTGACATTCATATTGTGGTGGGCAAGATTAGAGAGGAAGTTTAAGAGTTAGAGGATGCTAAGTTCGTCTATAAAGGTAAGCCAAATTTATGCATGTTGTATTGACTTTAATTGAACCACTCAAATAAGATCTCAATGGTGGATGAGATTGAAGAACTTGTTTTAATTTCAAACAGAAACTACTTCGTTGTATTTAAGTTTAATGGTCAAAGTAAGAATGCTTTTGAAATTCAAATACTTGATGATTACTGGTTCAAGAAGCTCAAAATTACGTCAGTTTAAAAGTTTTAGTCAGATATACCTATAACAAGTAAGAACTAAGAATTGGTTTATCATAAGTATTGGGATTTTTTTTTTTTTAATTATCAAAACACAATCAAGGTTTGTCTAAATTTGATCTAGTCTAACTACTGTACAATTCAAAAGCAAAGTACTCTTGGCTCTCACCCTCTGGTCAAAACCAACTTCAAAAGCCCGAAGATTTGTAAAACAGATTTTTTACTTAAGATTATCATGGATTCAACTTCAGCTAGTAAAATTAAGAATCCAATACTTTACTTACAAATCATATATGACCATCTAAAATCACTATAGATAGATAGTTACTAGATTTGTAGGCATAAAAGTTTCATCTTCCCATTCATGTATTTGATGCATGGGTAAGCAAAGAGAGTTTGCCCCCTACAAACCAAAAAATACACGACCAGAAGACCCTTAAAACTACCAAAACACACTAATCTACTAGCTATCACAAAAAAAAAAAAGACTCAGGGAAAACTACAAGGACAATCCCATCACTGCTCTTTCCATATCCTTCCTGTCACTCTAAGCTTCAATTCTTTCCGGTCTCCCCCTGAGAAGAACAAAGCCATATTGCGTTGGATTATAAGACCATCAAAACTGTCACGAACCTTTCGGTGACTGTCCCTTATGCTCCTGGGCACCCCTTGCCAAATCATCTTCCTCCCATTCCCACCCACCTCAAGACTGTAGTTATAGTTCTTTGCCTCATTATCGTCACCCATAAACCGCAAGAATGCAATATAAACAGGAGCCATCCCAAGCTGGAAGGCTTCAAAGTGCAGGCAAAAGTACTGACCAAAGCAACTGAAAACCTAAAAATTGAGAAAAGAAATCCAACAATCAGTGCCACACCCCTCACAAAATCTGTAAATAAAATTTAAAATAACAAGGGTCAGTCTATTGAATATCATTGTGCCATGTCAAATAACAAAAAGAAGAGTAATGTGAAATCAACTTAGTAACAATCTTCAATTTGGTATAGCAAAGCCACTTTTAAAGTTTTATGTCCCTCTATGATTGTATTCACTGGTAGAAGAATACAACAACCCCATTGGTGACGGACTTTACACACTTCTCTAATGAACCAGAAAAACAAGCACACGATAAATTTCTAGCTGTTGTATTTGCAGAAACAGTAGAATAATCCTCTTCCAGAGGATTGGAGAGAAACCAAAATATGACAAGAAATATGAAGAAAGAAAAAAGAGAAACAATACCGTTAGCATCCATGTAGCATTCTCAACCTCATGTGGATTTGATTTGACATAACGATGGTTGAAGGTGCTGCCATTGTGCATGTCAACTTTGTGATCATCTTTCAGATGGGCCACAAGATGAGGGATATCACCAATAACCGTGCATTCTGACCCAGCATAGGGGCAGCTATATGGTCTATAAGAACATTGGGACTCATGTTTTAGCTTGCTGTAATATGGATATATGCCAATGCACCCAAAACTCTGATATTTACAGGGAAGTTCAAGAGATGCAGCCACCTTCTCCAATGCAAGACACCTAATATTACCAAGTTCATGCCTGCATGTGGGGCACCTGTTGTGAACCCTTGGCTTGCAACCAGAACACAATGTGTGTCCATTTGAACACTGCACAAAGAAAGAAAAGCAGCAGTTAGTTTACAGTGTTAATTTTCACTATTAATTTATGATAATGACTCTACAAGTATACAACAGAACAAATTGCATCAGAAGCCAATAAAGAGCATTCTGACACAGGAATTTATGCCATTGCGCTGCCAAGTATACATTAGAAACATTATGCGCCAGTGTGATGCTTCTATTCCCTAGGTGTATGAACTGATATTGACTGATTTTTCCACACCCTTTGCATATAAATAACAGAACCTACTTTTGAGACATGACAATTCTATAAATAAATTAATTAAATGATTCAAAACTACTAATAGCCTAAAGGAGGTTAAGTAATAATCAACAACTAGAGGTAAAACAACAAGAAAAACAACTTGACAAGATAATCAAAACATAACACATTGAGCCTTTGTGACCATATTAACCTGTGAGGTTAAATCTATCTGCTCAACAGGCAAGAATGTGCAAAATAGATATCATCCTGTACATAGAAATGGGTTACTTAAGAAATCTTTAGGACAATTTAGTATAGCTATGTTGGTTTGAAACCAATATGATTCACAAAAGATTTCTGTGGATGGTAAGAGATTCCACCAGAGACAAATTATAGAACATGAATGTTAACCAATTTCATGAAAGTAACCATCAATAACCTGATGAATTGGTGGGTACATTGCATTTAAGCAAACAGGGCACTCCAATAGCTCACGAACACTGCTCGACACAGTCACATTAGGTTTTATAGCAGCTTGAGTAGGATCATTCACAGATTCACTATCCATAATCTCTTCATCTTGTGGAGGATCAATAACCTCAGGCTTGCTCCGCAAGTCATCAAAAAATGGATTCCCACATGCCATGCTAGTATCTATGCCCAATCTAGACTGGAAAGACAAACAAAAATGCACAAAATCAGTGAACATTCAGCTTACAATAAAATGTTTTATATGAACCAAATTTGAAGAGAAGTTGTTGGATTAAAAGGTTAGTCCAAGTCACCAAGTATTACCATCATTTAAATCCCAACACGTAAATGTACCATGAACACATCAGCTTATTTTTCCATCCATCATCAGTAAACCCCATGAAACAATATTCCACTATTTAATCATTTGATCATGTGTCATATTAGATGGAACTAATATTTGATGATACATAAAAACTGTTTCATACAATCCTTTCTAGAAAGTTGGAATGCAATATATTCCACTATTTACAAGTAATGGGTTAAAAATATTTTACTAGCTTAAGAAACATATAATCATGTGTCAAATTAGATGGAACTAATATTTGATGTTACATAGAAACTGTTCTCGAAAGTTGACATGCAAGAATAACCAAACACAAAGATCAACATTGACATTTAAGTTTTAACAAGTCATTTAAGAACCAACAACATGAATATATTTAATCAATATTTGATTATTTGAGTCAAATCAACCTATTCACCATTCAATAATAACAACTAACGTCCCTCAATGCACATCAGCAAAATTAGTTTAAACTTAAAAAAAATCTGATAAAAAATTTAATCATAAAGACAAAATGTTCTTACCACCCAATTTTTTTTTTAACCCTCAATCCTTTGCCTTTTCCTCTCTTAAATTCACCGCCTGGCTATGAATTCCTCCTTTCCCTACATAAAGAATATATATCAGAAACAGATTAAATTTTCATTTAAAAAAATATAAATAAATAAATGATTGTGGAGATTACAACAATGTGGGTGGAAAAAATGAAAATTAAAAATGGAAATTCTAGTTTTAATTTCCTGAACCAAATAAACATTTAAAAACCCCTAAAAAAGAGACAAAAATCTAAAATTTCCCAACACTTCCTAAAAGAATCAAACAGATCTAGTATATTCCAAAAAAGGAAACTTTATAAACAATCAAAGAAAAACCCAGCAACCAAAACACCCCCCAAAAAAAGAAGAAAACCCACCTTCCATTCAAACTCAAAAACCCATTTGAATAAAAAAGAAGAAACCCACCTTCAAATTCAAACTCAAAAACCCATTTGAATCAAAAAAAAAAAAATGAAGACGAAGAAGACGAAGAAAAATTTTATAAGCAAATGGGAGAATGATTTTTTTTTTTTGGGCTTTTGGGAGTAATAAATAATGACAGAAATTGAAGTGAAGAATTTCAAATTAAAGAGAGACAGAGGAGCGTGGGTGTTCGAGAGTTGGATTGTGAGAGAGAAATTTCTCGAGAAAATACAAAAATAACAGACAAAAAAAAAAGGGGTATTTGAAGCTATGAAGGGCCCATTTGGTCTTCCATTTTTGACTTTTTCTTTAAATAAAAAGGTTGAAAATGTTGAGGGAGGGAAATTTCTACGTGGCTTCTACGCACACGCGGTCGTGAGTAAGAGGGTGACCAAGCCGAGTAAAAAATACAGACAGAAGATTAAGTTTGATTTAAAATTCGGTATTCAAATTTTGAATTAAGCTCAATCAAAATTTAAATTAAATTCGAAATAAAAATTAAATTATTTAAATTTATTTGATTAAATATATTTATCAAATAAAATAAAATAATTTTTATATTTGATTATAAATTTAATTATTTATATTTTAATTTTAATTTAAATAAATTTAATAATTTAAAATATGATACGATCATATAATACGAATAAAAATATAAAACTTAAAATTTTAAAAAATATATAAATTAAATTAATAAAATCAAAAAATTATATTTTATATTTTAATATTGATATTAATTATAACATATGATTTTTATATATTTAAAATATAATATAAATATAATATTTTATATGACATGATGATATAAATTATTAAGTGTAAATTTGAATTTAAATTAATAAAAATATATAGAAATAAAAAATAATTTTTAATTAAAATATAAAATTAAATTAAATTAGTGAATTATTTAAATAATATTATAATATTGATGATAAATTAAATTATTTAATATTAAATTAAATTTAAATTTTATTTGAATTAAATCTTAATAATTTATACGTATTGGCATATGATTAACATTTTTACTCGTGATTTAGCGTGCGCGCAGACAGACAGAAGAGATTTTATTCTTGAAATGAAATTGGAGGAGGGACCGAGGCTGCAGTGGCGGAGACAGTTGGCCGAGAATACAGTGGACGGCAGCAGCGCCCAGCGTTTAGGGTGTTGGGTTGGACTTGGATCAGCTTCCATGTTTCCAAAAGCTAACATTCCTGTGCGTGCAAACACGCACCTCAATTTTAATATTTTTTTTATTTGTTTTCGTGAAGGCAAGATGGATAATTTAAAACTTATTTTTTAGTTATAAAAATAATTTTTAGACAGTACTTTTTTTTTGTTGTAAAATATTCAAGATAGATAAATTATTTAATTCTTTAAAATATGAATATTTGATAATTTAAAATAAGTAATTATAAATTATGTATTCGATATGATTCTAACAAATCATTGAGAGAATTTAAATTCAAAATTTTTTGTTAAAAAAAATGATCTTAATCGATTGAACCAATCACTTATTATATTTTTAGATAATATTTTATTTTAATATAATTTATGTATATAAAAATTAACAATCAAAATGTGACATAATCACTATAGTATGTTAATCAAGTGATAAAAAATTTAATTTTTTTATTTTTAAAATTTGAAATCAAAATTTTATTTAAAAAAATTAAATTTAAAAGAATTTGATTTTAAAATTCGACTTAACTCAATGTCAAATTAATCTAAGCTCAAAATAATTATAAAGTTTCCAAGGACGGTTGAAACGTGCATTATTTGGAGTTGTCCACGAGTTAGATAACCTTGCTGTGAATAAGCCTAGTTAATCGTGGAGGAAGGTTGACTCTGACCCATCACCAAGTGGTGCAAAGCCATTGTATTTGTGGGAAATAGCTTTACGGAATGGCCGACTCGATGTATATTGATATTGTTGCTACAAGGGCCTTTATTTTTATTATATTTTATATGTTTATTCAATTTCATTTACATGTATATTTAAATTTATTGATTCAAAATATGTTTTAATTATTAATAAAATAAGTACATAGTTAAAATACTAATAATTTGGACAATTTTATTTTCATTTCATAAATTTTTGAAAATAAATGATAATTATCCAATAACGAAATTTTTAAAAATTTCAAATGATAAATTTTTTAAAAAATCTCTAATTAAAAATTTTCTCTAAATTTAACTTGAATAGTAAAATAATTTAGAAATAATTTCAATAAAAGTAATTTTACTCATTTCCAAACTAAAAAAAAAAAAAAAAAACCCTTAAAATTTTGATTGAAAATATATGAAAATTATTTGATGACAAAATTTCAAGAAAATCATGAATGGTTGAGTTTCTAGAGATTTTTAGGTAAAAATCTTTTTCAAATTTAACCTAAATGGTGAAAATTTTTGAATGAGATTTCAAATAATAATTGTCCTTTTGTTTTCATTCTAAAAATTGAGAAATAAATAACGAGTAAACTTCGACAATAAGATAATGACATTTAGGAATTCTAAATTTGATCCAAATAATGAAAAATGTAAAAATTTTTAAATAAAAATATTTTTTTATTTTGAGCTCAAATAGTGAAAGAATTTGATCTTATTTTCAATAAAATAAAATTTAATAAAACTAAAAATTAACAAAAAAGTAAATGATCAAGTTTTTTCGATGACAGAGCTTCTTTAAAAAAATAAATAAAATTTTTGAATACTCTTAAGGTGAGAAAGTATTTTTTAAAAATTTTGTTAGATTGATAGAGAAATATTATAAGTTATTTCCAATATTAAATATTAGAATAAAAAACATTACAACCAAGATGCTTTTTAGGATAATTTAAAATAAATTGGTACCGTCTTTTAGGATTAGTATTATGGAGGTACTATAACCTTTCTTACATGTCACTGAACTTTCAAATCTAGTTCTATTTAGAACGTCAAAATCCATTTTTTATGAACCTTTAATTAAACTTAAAATCTTTTTAAAATGATACATTCATTAAGTGACCAATCACACCTTAAAAAATTAGTAACAACTCCTTAAAGTCTAAATGTAGTTATAGGTTAGTGGATCTATACGTTATGATGACATGCATGAACTTGTAAATTATAATATTATTAATAAGTCATAAAATAAATATGCAATATATTCAAATCAAATAAATAAGTTTAAAAACATAAAAAAATAATATCATAAATTTTTTATTATATTTTTAAATACTTAATCTAATCATATGGTATTTAAATAAGTATTTTTTATATAAATATTAAGATAAAAACAAATAGATGAAAAAAATTAATCAAAGTTTTATAATTGTTAAACTTTATAAAATGAGTAAATTGTTTTCTTGAAAAAAATGAAATACTATAAACTCTAGTTTGAAAAAATAAAAGTATAAAAAAATAATTTAAAATAAAAAATAAAGAAACTCAACTTTTAAGAATTATTTTGTCAATTAATTTTATTTTTATTAGGTTAAAAATAATTAAATAACAAAAGATAAGTTAAAAATTATAAAATATCGGTTGAAACATGCTATTCCAACGAAATTTATTAAAATAGGTCGAAAATAATAAAAATAATTAATATTATTTAGTACCAAATCTACTATGAAAAATCATTCTTAAGTGTATTGTATTTTGATATAACAAACCATACAAACAATAACAAAACAAAATTAGCAACTATGGTCATAGGTCTTTTTATTTTTTTATTTTTAGAAATTTAGTTTTTTCAATATGATTTAAAAGAATTTAGTCTTTATAAATTAGTTTTTAAAAATTTCAATTCAATCTAACAATATACAGGAATTGAATTCCTTAAAAATAATATTATGATGACTAAATTTCTTAAAAATAATATTACAATTATTAAATTTTTTTAAATAATATTATAGGAACTAGATTCCTAAAAATTAAAAAATACATAGACCTATAAGATGTTTTAACCAAAATTATAATTGAAATTTTAATAATTCAGTTTTTTTCGAAGTCTCATATTTGGTGAAGTTTTTTTATAAATTTGGTAATTAATATATTTATGTTAATTTATTTTATATTAAAAAATAAAATATGAAAAATATTATATTAAATTTGTCAACTATGAAGTACTTTTTATTTTAGATAAATTTATATATGGTTTTATTAAAATTTTAAACTATATATATATTTATATCATGACTATGGTTTACTTTTGAAGTATTAATGAAGATTATGATTGAATTATATAAAATGAAGAAAAAAAAAAAATAGCATTGGGTTTCACTTAAGGTGAGAAAAAATCGATTCAAAATTATAGTTCTTAGTTCAGTTCAGATTAAATTTTTTATTCTATTTTATTTAAATTTGGATATAAATATTTTTATTAAATTCGAATCAAATTTTAGATAAAAATAAAAATATTTGAATTGAATTATTTATATTTTAATTTTTATAAAATTAAAATAATTATTTTATATCTAATTTTATTTAAATATATTTAAAATTATATTAAACAATTTAAAAATAAAAAATTTCAAAGCATAGAATCGATATAAAAAAATTATTCAAACTTAAATGAATTTTAAAAAATTGATAATAATATATATATTATTAAAAAAATTTGTTCCCATATAGGCAAGATAGACAATTTAAAAACTTTTTAGTTATAAAAATAATTTTTAGACCTATATTTTAGTACTTTATTTTAATATGATTAATGCATATCAAAGTTCATTTATAATTGAAATTTTAATAATTGAGTTTCTTCAAAGTCTCATTTTAATCCTATATTTTTATAGATTTGACAATTTATATATTATATATATTTTATATTAAATATGTATAAAACGTGAAAATTATCAAATTATAATTTATATTATTACATCAAATATAAAAAAAAAAATTATTTTTTTCTGAAATCAGGTGTTGTTTAAATTTATTTTTTATATTTTTATTATATCTAAAATTATCAAATTTATTTTTAGAGTATCAATGAAGATTTTAATTGAATTATAAAAATAAAAAAATAAAAAATGATAATAGCAATGGGTTCCATAATGGCCTCGAGAGGAAACCCAAGCCGAACTCATCCATCATATGGGCCATGAGCCCTGCCGGGCTGGGTCGTTTCACCGGTGGCCTGCTCGTTGCGAGAGTTCCATGTCCATAATCAACAAAAACAACTGAGCCATGTCGGATCCGGGTTCTCACTTCCGATTCTTCATATTGATCCAACGACCCTCTTATCAAGCTCTCCCGCATAAAACCTCTTCTTCGTAAGTAGTTAACTCAATCAACTTTTTCTCATCAATTCATTTCATTTTCTCCATAAGTTTTCTTTTCCTGATTCGAAACTATTTTTTTTTAGTTGTTTGTAGCATTTTGAAAAGTGAATTTTGGTGATATAAAAAAAAAAAGATGCCAGACACCCAAGCTCTAGTCAATGATTTTCTTAACAAGCTCAAGAAACGGTGAAGTATTTCATTTTTTTCCCAATTTATATAAATTTTAGAAAAGAAAGAATTTTTTTCTTTTTTTTTGTGATTTATGATTTTTTTTCTTTGGGTGGTGGGCAGTAAGATTGAGGGTTCACAGGCAACAGCAAAGCAGACAGCGGAACTGCTTCGGTCGGTGATTTCGCAGACGCGAGTGCCGTATACGAACCAGGCTGGAGCTTTGATTGATTCTGTGAAGGCTGTTGGAGAACGGTTAATTGCTGCAAACCCTGTCGGTATGATGTTTCGTTTTTGTGTTTGGGTTTGAGTTTAATTTGGTTTTCTGATTATGTTTGAAAACAATTACTTAGTATTCTATATCAGTTTCACTTATGTGATGTTGTTAATGTGGGAATTGTCAGCACACATTGATGTAATACACTTGAACATTCAATGATGCTAGGAGTGTGCATGATAATTGCTGTGTTTCTTTAGACCGCTTCTATCTGTGTTTGTTTCTATTAATAGGTCAGTGTTGTATTATGCTTGGACTAGAACTTGAAGGAAAATTTTAGACCCCCTAATGTTTTATTTGCAACATTTTGCATTTTATGAGTCTGTTTGGTCTGGCTGAAGAAGCTGTTAAAGTAGAGTTCCTTGGAAAGTGTTGCGTCAAATTAAAATTCTTTGTAATAGCTAAGAATACCTTTTCTTTGTTTAAAAAATTCATATAAAACTATTGGCTTCTCATTGCAGCTTTTTTCAGAAGTTATATTTTGGATTTTCACTATCTAGATAGGATAAAAGCTGTTCTTGTAAACCCCTTTTTGGTCTAGCTTTGGCTTTAGGGAGTAGAGAAGCTGATTAGAAAACTGGGACTTGCTCGTAAGGATTGTAGATACTTGTCCTTTGGTATTCTATGTTAATAGTTTATGATGTGATGATGGCAGAGCTTGCTGTGGGTAATATTGTGAGGCGTGTTTTGCAAATTATTAGAGAGGAGGATCTTTCTTTGACAACAGCTGCTATGGCTGGATTGAACTTATCAGCTGTAAGTGATGATGAAGATGATTCTGGTCGAAATGACCACCCGGTATTATCTGCTGCTGCTGTTGCTGCTGCTTCTAGAAGCACTTTGCGTCCACCTTCCTTGCGGACGCTAATTGAGGATGTGCCTGACTCTACAGCAATTCCTCATACTTCTTCTTCTGGAGGAGATTCTGAAGGAAAAAGCAAATGTAAACACTTTATTCAAGACACGTCTTCTTCCTGCATTGTGCTTGATGGAATTAGATTTTGATTTTTTTTTTCCATTGATATCCCAAGAGATTAATGTCTCTGGAAGTGGTTAAATATTGGTTTTTATAAAACTGGCTTCTTGTGGTGATAATAATGTAATGTTAAATCTTGTAGCATAATAAATTATATATGATATTTAAGGTTTTATTTTCCTTCTCAGCTGCCGATAAAAGTTCCAGAAGTCGGAAGTTAAAGCATGATGTCATTGAAGCAGTCAATGAGCTTATTCAAGACATTAGTACTTGCCATGAACAGATTGCCGAGCAAGCAGTGGAGCATATACATCAAAAGTATCTTTTCTGCCTTAAGCATTTCAATTTCGTTGGTTTTTATTCTGTTGTTAAACACTGCTTATTCCCCCTTTAGTTTTGGACCAACTACGAGAATCATATTTGGTAGTAAAGTTATTTGGATTTGCCTTCAACAAGAGACTTCTACTTTCTTATCCCACCCCCCCCCAAAAAAAAAAAAAAAAAAACACAGCCCAGTATCATGACCAATCATCCATATCTATGCTTGTTGTTTCTAGTAGGTTTTTTATTCATTTTCTATTACCTGTTGAAGTTTTATGATTATATCTGATCAGTTGTTTCATTTTTATAATCTGTTGAGATTTTTATGATTATATCTGGCCTACGACTTAGAGTTAATAATTTCAGAGTTTCCAGGATGATTCTTGGCTTTCTATTGAGGTGAATGTTTAGAGACAGAAGTTAAAATGTACCTGTTAGTGCTGTTAGGATATCACCCTAGTTTTATTTCTGAAGATCATTTTTATTTTTTTTCAAAGAAAATAGCTTTAGATTTTCTTAAGATTGTTGCTTATGAAATGGTTCATTTGTTTGATTAAATATTTGCTTTTTAGTTATGATAAAGAATATGTAAACAATTTCTTGATTGCAGGTTGTCTAAAAATCTTCTGATTCTATCCTGGAAGAATCTGTTTAATCTTGTAATAGACAACAGTTTCAAATCCGTTAGCTAGTATTTCATGTGATATTGTGATTCTATCTTCTGTTTATCATGTCTTGCTCATAAAGCACTGGGACAAATTTATGTCTAGGATTCTTCCTCTCTCTTATGACTATGAAACATTTTAATCTCTATGAGTTCTCACGTTGTATTCTACCTATGATTGTTTCGCATATTAACATGCCCTTTGACTGACTATTGCTAAAACATATTGTCAGTGAGGTGATATTAACTTTAGGCAGTTCAAGAACTGTGCTGGAATTTCTTTGTGCTGCAAAAGAGAAGAAAAGATCATTCCGGGTATTTGTTGCGGAGGGTGCTCCAAGGTTTGTACAAGTGGCTAATATGTTTTTATAAGGCAAAGACATTTTCTTTAAGCTGCTGCAATTTTGTTATTCTCCCTGTAACAGTTCTCTTTTTTCCATTACCTGATGTTAACTTAGGTATCAGGGACATCTTCTTGCCAAAGAATTGGTCACAAGAGGTTTACAGACCACCCTAATTACTGACTCTGCAGTTTTTGCCATGATTTCCCGAGTAAACATGGTATGTGAATTTTTTAGTGTTCTCCTAGTTGGTAAAGGTTTCTTGCACTGTTTGAGCTTCATCTTGAGATTCCGGAATTTGAAGGTTATTGTTGGAGCTCATGCTGTCATGGCTAATGGTGGGGTCATAGCACCTGTCGGGCTGAACATGGTTGCACTTGCTGCTCAAAAGCATGCTGTTCCATTTGTCGTACTTGCTGGCAGTCACAAGGTACTTTGGCACGATAACTGCTTGACCACCAAACTTTCTAGAAGTTTTAGTTTAATACTAACTAAAAAACACTTTTTTAGAAAAAAATAATTAAGATTTTGTGTCATTCATTTATGCCCCTATGATGGTATGAATTTATGTGTTTTTGCACAGTTGTTTATTTTTTTCTTTTATTTCGATGAATTTAATTTTGAGAGCTTGAGGTGTCATGCACATGAATAATAGGATAGAATTTGAGAGGGCTCTAAGAGGAGACGTTAGTGCATAGGATTTGAATTGATGTGGCAAGATAGAATTGATGTGGCAAGATAGTACATATGGTAAATATGTACAAGCACTTTTGATGGTGTAAAAGATGGGGCTGAGTACCAAGGGTGATGCAGAAGTATTAAATGCCTAGCAAAGGGAGGTAAACAGGGAGGAACATAGAGAGGTTAAAAGTGAAAAAGAACATACTCCATATTTGACTCTGAAATTTAAGCCTGAGCCATGGGACATCTGTTTTCAAAAGTAAAAAAAGAAAGACATGGGATGTTCATCTTTCTGTCAGTTTTCCTTATGTTTAGTGGGTCATACCATGTGCTTATGTTTCCTTTTAAGCGGTTTAGAAAAATGAAGAGTGAATTAACATAGGTTAGAGTCCTATACTTGTTATAAGAAGGCTTTCTTTTCTTTTGAACGGCTATTATTACCTGTTTAAGCCACCCAAGTCTCGCCAAAGTGATTTGAAGTGGAGGTTCTTTTCTTGCATATTAACAAGGCAATAAATCTAATTGCGCCACATCTGACAATGTGGATTTGCTTGTCAATCAATTCATTAGCAAGCCAGGATATCACGTTATTTTGCATGTCTGCTTACAATCTTTCGTGGGATATTATTACACCCCTACTTCAAATCTGGTCATGTAGTATGACATGTAATATGAGGGTAAACTTTTAATTTTAAGTATGAGCTTGAAGGGTAAAAATATTGGGGTGTGGTTGTGGTGATCATTGTTAATTGATTCTTGAGAGCTTCATTCTAAAGAAATCAACAAAAACAATAAAAAAAAAGCTACTCAGCTGACATGAGGATGGTCAGAGAAATGGCCCAATAAGGCACCCAAATAGTGTTGATGCAAATATTATAGTGGTTTTTGTTGTCCCTGTATTTTTTAATTTTATTCATCTCCTGCTTGTCTCTCATTAACTTAATGGTGGTCTGCATGACAGTTATGCCCACTGTATCCACACAATCCTGAAGTCTTACTGAATGAATTGCGGTCCCCATCTGAGTTGCTGGATTTTGGAGAATTCTCAGATTGCTTGGATTTTGGAAATGAAATTGGTGCCCCTCTTCTTCATGTTGTTAATCCAGCATTTGATTATGTGCCACCAAAGCTTGTTAGTCTCTTTATAACCGACACGTAAGTTCAACTGCACTTTTTGAAGCTTCTATCCTTTCTGTTCTTATTCAACATGCGGTAAATGTTTGATGTTTACTTTCTTAGTTTCATTTCAAGTTACCAAATCAATTACTTTTCCACATTATGGAGTACTGTGACCAGTCGATACGATGTGGGGAGGCAATGAATAGTTTTGTTTCACAAAAGAGACAAAAGATTGCATGTATTTGGCTCTTCTGTTTCTGCCATTGCTAGAGGGTTCTTCTTTTCATGGTCCTCTAGTTTTTTCTTTTCCTGCTATCACTGATTGCTTTGTGTCTCACAGTGGAGGGCATAATCCATCATACATGTACCGGCTGATTGCTGATTATTACTCTGCTGATGATCTAGTAGTGCAACGAAGGTCTACTTCAGGGAATTAAGTTTACAGTACTCAGATATACTTGTAAGTGCCTTTTCAGCCTATGGAGAAAGAGAAAGGGTTCGGGTTTCATGGTGCTCAATTATCAGTTCCATGCTAAGATGTTATACTGTAAAAGCATGTATTCAAGTTTTTGAATATTTAAAAATCCATTAATAGCTTAAGGTAAATGCCTATGATTAGCTTCAAACTTGGTCCTAACCGAACTTAAATCAAATGTTTCTGCAGTTTGTGGAGTTATGAGATTCATGTTAGAGAATATGAAACTGCATTGAGCATTTTTATTGCTGGAGGAAACTTTGTTAAATCATTAATAAAAGTACAAAGTCGAGAGAAACAAAAGAAAGCCATTTTTGTGATTAAAGAGGTTAATAGGGCTTAGGAAGTAGAAATGCATTGGGAGAGAAACGGAGAAACCAAGTGAGGGTAATTTTTGTATCGCCATGAAATTCCTCAGTGTGTCCTGTATAAGAAATCATTCATGGACTATTGTTGTATTAGATTTGGCTTGAAGCTTGATGGTGGGGATATAGTTCTGTATTGCATTTTTACTTAAAATTTTCAGAAATTTCAAATAATCTCGATACAGCAGTAACAATTGTGGGAACATTCATGAAAATGTTGGTTTTTGTCGTTTATATTTATTTATTAGGTTTAAATTTTATATTCATTTTATTAAATTTAACAAACGATCACAAAACGATATTTTCAATGTTAATTAACAGTATATATAACGAGTATAACAAAATATATTTATATTTAATTCGTTTACATTAGGGGTGTGATTGAACATAACTTTGTTTGTCTGTAAATAAGTGTAATTTTTGTATGGTTATATTTTTTTATTAAATTTAACAAATAATTATGAATAATATTTAAAAATTAATTAATTAAATGAATCACCAAATCAAAAATATAATAAAATTTATTAATATTCGATTCATTTATATTTTTAATGAGAGAAATTTTAACCATGGTATAGTTATATTTTATAATTAAATCATAAAACGACATCGGAGGCAAGAGTTATTTCAATTAGGTGCCAAATGCATTTTAAGTAGTATTGAAAAATGAAAATTGGATAATGATAAGAAAGGAAGGATGGTGACATGTCAGAATTTTGATGAGATCAACATTTATTGAAGTTATCTACTTTAACCCTAATTTTATGATGATTGTGATTACCCAATTGATCATGCTGTCCAACTCCACAATATGATAAAATATCCCAAATAGTGGGTAGATGTTATGTTGAAGCTTTTCCTAGTAGTAGATTGATATGAGCTATGCCTATAAACCTTTCCATTTTGTGCTCTAGTCAAGCATGGACCATCTGATGTTGATGTGGATTCCAAGATATAATTGCATTAAAAAGCAAAGAGTTTTATGAAATTATAACTTCAAGAAAAATTATAATTATAATAAAATATTACATCAATATATAAGAAATTATTGAAATTATTAAATAATCAACAAAAATTTTAAATATAATTTAAAAAATCTAATATAAAATTAAATTAAAACCAACATATAATGGGATTTGAATTTAAAACCTTAGGGTTCTAAAAGGTATAAAAAATTTTAAACAAGCCTTGTTAAGATAACAAACATTCAAGCTGTTACTATTATAAAGTTGCTTTTGGCTAAAGATTTACAAATTGAATTAAATCTAATTGTAAAATCTATGTAAAGGAAAATGCTTTTTTTCTCTTTTCTTCAATTAGTCCCATATGTTGAAAATTATTTTTGTAAATAAAGTTTGATTCCATAACTTTTTTTTTTTTTATCAATTTGATTCTATAACTTTTGAATATAAATAGAAACTGTTTTACCCTAATAAACATTAGTCTTATCATCCAAATTTATGATAATGATATCTTTTAAAATCCATTAATATTAGAATTAATTAATCTTACATGTTAATATATCGTAATTTGAAAATTAAAAAAAATTATAAATATTAAAATTTTAAATTTTAAATATATTAAATATTATCTATTAAAGGTAATTGCATGAATAATATGAAGTAAGCTTTAAATTCAACTAAAATTTTAATTTGGTCATTGCCATTTTCATACTTTTCAATAAAGAAACATTAAACCTATTTTATTGCTTTATTGAGAACATAAAAGAAATATTGAAAAATGTGCTTGTTTAGGGAAACATAAAACATACGCTTCTTTGGACTTTTTGGGGTAGGTTAATTTTTCACCTATCTTATGGTTTAGGTGATGCAAAGCTTAAAATATTTAATCAAATGGTTAGTCAAATGGAGCTTTGTGGCATTGGTATTGGGTAGTTAGAAAAGGCATTAAAAAAAATATGCTTTATAACTTTTAGTATTTGGATGGTGCTATCAGAGTGTAAATGATATATTAATATTCATAAATTATTCAGGTTTGATTAGAATAAAACTCGAATTTGATTCGATTATTATCGAATCGATTTAGAGTTTGAGTAATTTAATTTATTGATTAAGTCGAATTTGAGTATTTTTATATTCAATTGGAGTAATTCATCAGTCTAATCGAGCTTTTATATTTAAATATATTTTTATTATTTTAATTAATAAAATATCTCAAATTCGAATTCGAACTTGAGTTCAAATAATCGAGCTTTTATCGAATATAAGAATTAAGCTTATTTTTATATGTTAATCAAGTCTAATCGAGCGAGTTCTAATAGCTCGATTTTTATCTCGAGTCGAGTTTGAAATAAAAAAAAAAATTTGATCGAATTCGAACCGAATATCAAACATAAAATTTTGAATTGAGCTTGAACTCGAGTTTAATATTGTATTAATTCGGATTCGATGGATTACACCCCTAAGTGTTATTCTCACTTAACTTTTTCCTTTTTTTTTTTTTTGGAAAATTTTTGTAATCCTTAATCTTTATCCAATTTTTTAACTTTTTTTTTTAAGAATTCAATCTTTTGATTTTTTACTTAGTAAATATTTATTAATTTACATTGAAACATTGGTTCGATAATTGATGTATGATTTTATCGTGAAAATAAGTTTCAAATCTCTATTTACTTAAATAAAAAAATTTATTTACTTGCTAATTTATCTTCATTCTTATATAATATAGTTTGTTATAATAAATTAAATAAAAAATTTTTATTTTTTGAGTGGAACTAAATAAAAGTTTTCAATAAAAATGAATGAGTTCTACAACATATATATTTTTTCACTACATAACTATCTTGAATTAGTCAAAAAGAATTGAAAGTAAGGAATAATAAACATTTTTTTTAATGAAAATGAATTTATATAATATATAGTCTTCACTTTTATTCTTTTTCTTTTTTTGGGAAAATAAGGTGAATAATTATTTTCTTAATTCTATTAAAAATATGATAGATGAATATAAGGCGAATAATAAACTATTTTAATCTATAAAAATAAAATAATTTAAGATTATTGCATAGCTTTCTTTATAAAAATGAAAAAAAAAAGAGTAATAATAAAAGTGAGGAATGAAAAACATTTTTCAAAAACCAAAAGGCCCTTAATCATTGGATTCAATAAATGTTGAGCGAACTTTTTCAACTCTACTTATAAAAGCATGATTCACGTGTGTAAGGAATGGTAATGAAAATGACACGAACTTATAATTAGATTTGCAATTTATGTATTTTTATAATATAAAATTTTAAATAATTTATATATTTATATAATATTTTATATAAAAATATATATCACAAGTTATATGGATATAAAAATATAAAATATATTTTTTATTTTATTAAATATATATAAAATAAAATATAATTTAAACATAAATTAAAAATATATGAAATAGATCATTTAATTTCATAATTTATTAAAATTTTTAATGTAATACTTTAATATTTAAATATTTTATTGAATAATTTTATATAATTTATTTAAAATATGAGAAATTAAAAATTAAAAATACAATTTAACTTAAATATATTTATTATTTAATTAATCAAAAAAATTAATCGAATAAATTGAATTAAATTTTATTGATTAATTTTTAAAATTCATATATTCAATTTAATTAATTAAAATAAAATAAAATAATTTAATTTTAAATAATTTAATTCGAAATTAATTAAATAAATCGAATGAACACTTTTAAATAATGGAGTTTTTTAATTTTATAAGTGAAGATAAGATAATAACGAATGTTTGACTTTTTTTTTAATTTTTTTTAACTTTTTTTAATAAATATGTATTATCGTGTTAATCTTACTTACAAAATTAAAAGAAAATTATTTCATACATCAACAGTACAAATATTTTTAAGAATTATGATAATTATATATATCTCATTTTTTTTAAATTAATTTTTTTTATATTTTTAAATATTCTTTAAGAAACATGTGTCACTATTCAATTTTCTTTGTAAAATTAAAAATTTTCATAAATGAAATTTGGTAAACAAAATTAAAATGGTTTTATTTTTTAAATTAATTTTTTTAAATACACTTTAAAAAACATGTATTACCATTTTTACTATAAGAATTTCTTTTTTTTTTTTTTTAAATTTCTCTTTCTCTTTGTCTGATCATCTTCAAATCACCACCTGCAAAAACAAAACCCCGAAGAAAAAAGTCTCCGGAGAAAAGAGACTGCCAACAAAACTTTGCTCAGACCATAACCAAAAACCAAACAGTTTTCTTTAAAAAATATATGAAAAATAAGAGACAAAAGAGATCAAGCTTTTTTTTGGTGTATTCCAATTTCCACCCAAAAAGTCCAATTCCATTAACAAACTCAAAACCATCAACTTTCTTCACAAAACAACAAAAATAATCAAAACCCATTTCAGCTTTGACTTCAAAGAATTGTTTTTTTTTTTTTGTCAGCTGACAATTTTTGCAAAATTCAAGCTTTGGGTTTTTTTTTTTTTCTCAATCAGATCTGATTATGTTGAAGTTCAAATCTTGATTTGACACCTGGAAACAGGCCTTGGAATTTGCAATATAATCATCAGCTTTTTTGTGAGTTGTAATGGATTTGGATGATTTCAGATCAGTTCTGGAAGCAGCTGGTGTTGATGTGTGGACTTTTATAGATACAGCAATCCTGGTAGCTTCTTTGGATTATGGCCAAGAGTTGAAGAAAAGGAGAGATGGGATTGTGGAGAGGCTTTATGCTACTTCCATGGTTTCTAGGTGTAAAAGCTGTGATTTTGGTGAGAGATCAAATGGGTATCAAGTTAATAAAGAAGGCAGCCTCCATGAAGGTAAAGGTGGAGAAGGAGGAAAAGGATCACCTTTCACACCTCAATCAGATAATGAAGATGATGATTTGGACCCTTATGGAGGCTTGTTTGATGATGAACAAAAAAGGGTTCTGGAGATTAAGGAGCGTCTTGAAGTACCTGATCAGGTCTTTGAATCTTTTTGCAATTGTATTGTTGGTTTAATTTTTTTTTTTTTGGATTTTGATTTGAATTTGTTTTTTTTAATTGTTTTTACAGTCTGAAGATTCTTTAGTTGAATTGCTTCAAAGCTTGGCAGATATGGATATAACATTTCAAGCTCTCAAGGTAACAATTATGTGGAACAATTTTTTCTTTTTTTGTTTAATTTCCTGTTTAGTTTGATTCATGACCATTGCCATGTTATTATTCTATTTTCAGGAGACTGATATTGGGAGACATGTGAACAAATTGAGGAAGCATTCATCAAATGACGTTAGGAGATTAGTGAAGCAACTTGTCAGGTTTTAATGAACTTATGGAACTTACATATATGTTAAATGTTATGATTTTTTTTTTTTAGTTTGAAAACCAGTTCAAAGAAAATCTGTTATATGATTTGGTTCTTTGTTTCTCCAGGAATTGGAAGGAGATTGTAGATGAATGGGTAAGGGTGAATCAACCTGGAGAACTTGAATCTGCTGCACTTATGGGTAAAATTATTTTCTGGACTGTAACACGAATATTTTTTGTTTTTGTGAGAAAATATTTCAAACGTGAATGGAAATTGAATTGTCTTTAAAGTTAAAATGACAATGAATATTGTCTGGCAGCAGATGGAGATTCACCACAGCAAAAACTTCCTCAAAATGGTCGTCAACAGGTGAAAGCAATTAATTTTTCTTGTGAAAGTTGTTTGAAAATTCTGCTTATTTATTTATTTTTTATTTTTTTGAATTTTTTTTAATCTTTCTAAGATTCTGTTCTGCTATAGGTTCCTGATTTTGCGTATTCTCCAAATCCGCATCGTGAGTACAGAATCTGATTCAAAGTTGGATTTGACCTTTGTTTCTTTCTGTTGTGCATTTAATTAATCAGCCTTCTTTTGAATGTTTTTTCCGATGACAATTGACAGATGGGAGTTTTGGTTCAGACAAGAATAATTCAGAACCTGAAAGGAAGCCAAAGCCAATCCCTCCTCCCCGAAAAGATCCTCCACCTAGACCAACTCTCTCAACTCCTCCACAAAATGTGCAGGTATTGGTATATACCAAATTGGAGCCTCTAATTTCATCATTATTTTTTTGATGGACATGAAGGTCTGATAGCACATGCTTTCAAAAAGATATTTTTTGCTGTGAAACTGATGTTTTCACAAATTCCTATAATGCCGAGGTTTTTGATTCTCAAGGACTGAGAAGTTGTATTTACTACGCCGAAATAGTTTATCTTAGCAAAAAGCTAAGAAAGGGAAAATTCAACTTAATTTAACCATTTTAATGTTGCCCAAAGAATTCAGTTTGGCTGAGTTGATAGTTGGTGTAAGCTTTGTCATGTCTATTTCTTGAATTCCCTTTTTGGGGATTTTGTAGAGACAGAGAGAACAAAAGGAAAGCAATTTTGACTCTGAAAAGCTGGCTTCTGCAAGGAAAAGGCTTCAAGAAAATTATAAAGAAGCTGAAAATGGTTTGCTTTCTTCTCTTCTTCCACAATTTATTTAATCTTGAATCCCTCACTTTGGTTTCATACTAAATGTGATTGTCTGTGGTTTTTCTGTGCTTTTTGAAGCCAAAAAGCAAAGAACGATACAAGTGATGGACATTCATGAGCTACCAAAACCCAAGAATGCCTTCTTTGCCAAAAACAAGGGAGGTGGTTCTCAAGGGAGGCACTGGTGATTGGATGAATGAATTTGTCTTAAAGACATTCCATCTTAGGTTTTTCATTTTTATATTTCTGTTGTGATCGTTGTATTAGATAGGAGTACTCTTCATATCTTTTATAGGTTATCTTTCCATGTTCTTTCATGGTGATGTACTGAAGTATTTATCAATCATTTGAAATTCTTGAGGGCCATGGACATCCATAACCATTCACTTGGGGATGTACCATGATTCTTTGTTTGACACATGTTACCTTCCCCCCCCCTTTCCCCCACCCCAAATGTGCGATGTTTTTAATTTGTAATATATGTGAGTTTCCTAATTAAAAGATAACTCCTTTTGAAAGTATGTTAGTATCTTTCTTCCTTTTTATCAATGCAGGCTGATTCTACCTTGAATATGAGAGCTGACATACAGAGCACACTGATTATTTAGTTTAATGTATACTACTGGTAGAAGTACTTTGTGGGATATGATGTAGAGGAAAATTTGCTTTTTATTTTTTTGCCTGCTACTTTTTAAAAATTCTGTAAGATAGTCAGCCATAAGGATTTTGATTCAATTGGCAGATACCATTTCTCTTTTGAAGCATTGATGTTTATGTTCTGAACGTTTTTGCCTGATTCCCAGCTAGGATCCTCAGGTGGCATGGGAAAATTTTTGGACTTGGCCATAAAAGAATTATGAAAATCGTATTGGCCATATCCAGAGGTTATGATTTTTTATTCTTGTTTCTACCAGAAGCCTTATCAGGTTATGGTTATTGAGAGCCTGACTGATGTTCAGTTTCATTTTTTGTTAATTTTTATTGTTTATATGATAAGGCTCCTCACTTCACTGCAACAGTGAGGTTGATCAATCATATGTAACCACTCTTTGCTGTGGCTCATGCATTGTGGTTAATGACTTTTAGCTTTTATTTGCTCCCAGTAGTTGCTTGTACTTCAAAGGATGCTTGAATTAAGTTTCTTATTACCTCTTTTACTGCAGGTTCTTTTGCGGTTGTCATAGTGCTTTTGTCCCCTTATGTTCAATTATATTCTTTGTTAAAACTTGCAAGTTTTAGCTCTAATCCATTCATTTGTGATACTTTTCTCACCTGAGGCCGAATGCTTAGCAGAACACGGCTCGCTTCCCCCACCCACAAACTTCAAATCATAATCATGAACTGCTGCAATTTTCGTTTTTCTTGTCAATTTTGCTTGCAGGTGGTGGGGATTAAATGGCCATCTATTGCTATGACTCTGTTTAAGTGGTTTGTATCTTTATCTAGTGATCAATTGCACTTCAGCCTTTGTGCTGTGACCATTGGCAAGGGAAAGTAGCCTTCAGCTTGTTATGCTGGTTGGTGGATGTAATTGATCGGATTCTGCGGGTACGCTCACTATAACCTCCATAGACTTTTTTCTTATGTTTCATGTCAGCAATTTAATACTACATATTTCGTAAACTGGACTTGCGTGAGCAAGATTTGTTGGGAATCTGTGGGTGACATCCATGATTTATAGCTTTTGTAAAGTTAGATTGCATAAAAATGTAGAAAACAATGAACCGGTGCTTTTGCTTAGCTAACAAAATGTTATGACTTTCCAAAGAATTCATAGTTCTAATATAATATCAATTGCTCATGTTCTTCAACTTTTACCAGAAATATTACTCAATGCTTTTTCCTTTTATTTTGTTTTTCTTTCTTTCTTTCTTTCGTGTAAGGGATAATACCTCAACTAAACAAATTTTTAATCAAGTACCTAAACTTTAATTCTGTGTATTAAGTTTTCCCAATCTCTTAACACCTTTAGAATAATACTGACATGGCACTTAAATGCTGACATGGATAACACGTGATTGTCACATGGCAGTGATGTAGTTGTCATGTGTAACTTTTAAAGAATAAAAAAATAATAAGAAATTTTTCTTAGAAATTATATTTTAAAAACTTTTATTTTTTAAAAATGACACATGGCAGCCCTATCTAAACCAAGTATCATCCATGTTAGCGTTTAAATGCTACATCAGCATTATTTTAATGGTGTTAAGAGTTGTGGCAACCTAATATATGAAAATGTAGTTTAAGGTATTTGATTAAAATTTTTTTGGTTTACATACCACATTAAAAAAAGTGCAATAGTTTAGGGACCAAATCAAGTGTTATCCCTTCCTATAAATTTATTTTTAATTTGTCCTAAAACTTTCACTGGTACTCATTCAGTCCTAAAAGTTATTGAATGTGCGACTCTTGAAACAGAAACATTAGCGGAAGCTTACCTGGCATATAATGAAGTAAATGTGGTGCTTGCTTGGCTTTTCACTAATTTGTAAAATATTAAAAAATTATTTTCCAAAATCGAAAAGCCAACCTCCTTGTACTTTGGTTCTTGCTTCTGCATTACTTCAGTTCTTGCTTGTCTCTGTCTTGTTAAGTTGTGCTCGGTTGAAACAACTATACTTGCAGGATCCCTCCTACCCTTGAGTCTTACTGAATGAGTTCTGGTCCATGTGAGTTGCTGGATTAGGATGTTTCTGAGATTGCAGGTATTTTAAATATGGCACAAGTTTCTTCCTTGCTTTGGTTGCGTTCCATCAAACCTTGTTTGTCTCTTTTGATGATGCTGTAAGTAAGTTCAACTGCTTTGAATGACCTGATGGAGCTTGACATGTTCAAATTTCTGTTCCTTACGTTCTTCAACATTTGATGATAATTTGGTATTTGTTGTTACCACATTTGCTTGTAAACTTTCTAGATGAATGATAAAATACAACTCTTTTGACATTATGGAGTACTAGTGCTAATCAAACTTTTTGTCTGTGCCAAACTGTCTACGAAGGGCAAAACCCTGAAAAGATAAGAAAGAGAGATCAATCAACAACAAAGCTTGGAAGTTTTCTTGGCGTTTATGCTCCGACACTTAAGTGATGCTCGGTCAAACAGTGGGAAGAAGAATAAGGTGGAATGTAAGCTTTAAGCCAAGAGTTTTTCAGTTGGTGTAGAAGTAACTAGATGGGGCTACTTATACCTGTGCGATGAGAGATCTTGGGCCTAGGTGGCCTGAGGTCGGCGTAATAGGTTAGGGTTGATCTTGTAGGCTCGAGCTGAGCTGGTAATTGGTGATCCACTTAGGAGATGACAAGTTAGTGCTCTTATGTGCCAACAAGTGGGCTGCAAAGGCGGTTGCGTTAATGTTGACCTTGGATTTTAGGTCGACTTAGACATGTCAGCTTGGTTGAAATAATCAGAATGCCTCCTCTTGCTAGTTGACTTATACACCGATGGAACAAGCTCATTTTGCCCTTTGAACACTAAAATGCGTTCCACTTTTTCTTGTTCCTTGATTTTTTTCAGGCTTGCCATTGCTAATCCTTTCTTGTTTCGCAGCGGAGGGTTGACCGGTGATTAGTATTCTGCTTAGATGTGCCCACCGGATTTCAACATGAAAACCAGCATCTTAACTAATCCTACGTTATTATTTGGTTTGAACAAACATGTCCGAACAAACAGCCTTTGCATTCCTTCAATCCGAGTGTGAGAAACAGCTTGAGAAAATCCGAGTGATGAGCAAAATTCCGACACGACAGTCGACAGTGGTAAGATTTTTTGAACTAGATAACTAAATGGACCCAATAAGATTAACGGGCCTAAAATCATCTTGAGCCCAACCCTAATAATTATTATGACTTTTTTTTAAATAAAATTATTTTTTTTATTAAAAAAAAAAGCAATAATAGAAAAAGAAAGTTATAGCTGGTAACAAATAATTTTTTTTTTCATTTTTCCTGATAAATAATAAAATATTTAATAATTTATTAATAGATCATGTTGAAAAAAACACATTAACTCTGTTGTAATCTAATTATTATGAAATGTATTGTTTTAATTGGAAAATTTTTTTTATATTTGATGCAAGAGATATTATACATCATCAGTGTATCATAAAATTGTTATATCATTAATATGTTTTAATATAATTAAATATTTAAAATTTTAAAATATTTAATAATAAATATTTTAAAATTTAAATTTATTAATAATGATGTGATAATTTATTGATAGAATATCAAATACAAATCTTTATAATTAATTATTAATTATAAAAATCATTAAATAAATACTCAATGATACTTCAAATTAGACGTGTCTATCAACCTTGCGAGCTTGGCTCAATTTAAATCTAGCTTTGAGCATAACTTTTTTGGTCCGACTAATTCGAAACATTATTTTATTATTAAAAAATATTTTTATTTAATTTATTTTAAAAATATATTTTAAAATGTTAAAATAGTTTTTTTAATACAAATGACACTTTTTTACAATTAAGAAAAATATTTTTGTTTATCTCCAAAATATATTTAAAAAATTTATGGTAATTTTCACTTAATAGCATTTGATATCATTTTTAATATTATTACGGTGATTTAATTATTATGGTAATAAGATCATCAAAGTGATTTGATTATTGATAATATTAAATTATCATATTTGATATAATATTATAAATCATTAGTGATTTTAAATTACAATATTTGATATTATGTGAAAAAATAAATCATAGAATACAAAATATTCAAAGCAACTTTGCCAAAAAAAATTTAATACTTATTGAATTAATAATTTATAAAATAATTAAATGTTATTTTATAAAAAACTATAAAATATAAATTAATTTTGATAAAAAATAATTTTTAAAAAAATTATTAAATGATTTCATTATTTTTATAATCAATAAACATTTATTCCATTGTAATAGAATCTTTTTAATTTATGTTATTAAAAAAATAATTTTTTGCAAATTTTTATTAGTAAATATTTCAAGGTAATGTTAATAACATTTTTTATTAATATAAATTAATTAAAAAATAATATTAAAAATTATTTTTTTATAGTGATAAAAATTTTCATTCTTTAGGTTGAGAATGATATTATCTTCAAGATAATAATCTTATTACCTCAATAATTTAAAATCATTTTCATATAAAATTTTTAAATTATTAAAAAAATAATGTAATTACCCCAAATCACCATTATTTTTAAGGTAATGTAACTACTGCAAATCACTATAAATTTTAGACAAATCACGTGTCATGTACTCAAGATCCGTACTTCTTCAAAGTCATCTTGACCGTCCAAATGCACCTATGTCCAACTAAATCGACGCTCCAAAATTCTTTCTGCAAAAGTGTGTTGTAAAGCTACGTTCTATAAATAGCACAGACCTCCATTGCCACAACCCCACACTCTCCAACAAAAAAAGCAAAAAAAAAATGGCAACAACCTTTGGCAATGGTGGCGGGAGTTCTGGTCACGGCGGTATCGATGGCGAAGTTGAGGATGCTCGTCCATGCTTGAAAAGGTTGGTGGACCAAGGCAGTGTTGAGAGCCGTAAGTTTTACTTGGCACGCAAGACTGCTTGGGAAATGCTCAAAGACCGAGGCTATAAAGTGGCTGACTCGGAGTTAACTCGCTCACTCGCTGAGTTCCGTTCCGATTTTGGAGACAAACCAGAGCTCGAACGTCTACGTATCTCTGCTTCTCTGCGTTCCAACCCTTCCAAAAAGGTAAACTTTATGTGACTTTTGGAAGTGTTTGTTTCCCTGGAAAATGGTGGAGTTTTTGGACATAGTTTTTCTTTTCAAGTTCTGTTTGATAGAAAGGAAAGAGTTCTTTTTGTTTCTTTTTTGGAAGAAAAAAGTTTTTCTTTTTCAGATATATAAATAAGAGTTTGTTTTATGAAAATATTTATGTACATATATGTCTTTATGTATGATTAGATGTACATACGCATATGTATATATGTTGGTAGGTATATACGTGTATACGAGTGTATGTATGTATGTATGTACTCGGGTATGCATACAATATATGTTTATATGAGTGTATACTATATATGTATGTGTATGTAAGCATGTATGCATTTATGTATATATGTATATGTATATATGTGCCTTATGTGGCATGAAGTTGGCTGTTGTAGTGTCGTTTCAGTTTCCTGGCAATAAAATTGTGTGGATGGTGAGAAAATAGAGGAAATTAATGTTAGGAAAAGACTCTTTTGCTTTTGTATTTTTGGTAAAAAAAGCTTTATTGATATACATACTGACATATATATACACCTAATTACATATAAACAAGATGCCTTTTTTATATATACAATTGCTTGCAATAGAAGTGTTGTCTTTTTTAGCTGTCCTTTTTTTTACCCTTTTTGGCAGCCTGTTAACAGTTCGGAACAACAGATTTGCCTTTTAGTTTGCTTTTGTTATGTTATAGTTCTTAACTGTGTGTATGTTTTCTTGATTATATTAGGAGTATATTTTACTTACCTGTATGCCAAATTCCAAATCAAGTGAACTTTAAATGTATTTCTACTGTATTTGTGTATATATACTGGCCAGAAGTATAAACATTAATGAGCAAATAGCCAAATAGATTGTGTTACTTTCCTTGATGTTTTCCCTTCACAAAGGGAAAAAAAAAATTGAAATTCTCAGCCAAAAGGAATTGGTAATTTCCGCTGTTTTTCTTTTTAATCCTCTGCTTGGTTATCTATTTTGTTTTAGGTTTAACTGGAAGTGCATGTGCCAATGCCTGTCCTAACAGGAGAACAGAATTTGAAGAACATTTATGTGAATCAGTGAAGCTATATATGTTCTAATTTGTTTGGTTTCTGAAAATTGAAAAACTCAACAAAAACAAGAAATTGCATATTGACCATATGTGGGGACTCTATTGTACTTTCTATTGCTAACAAGGGGAAAAAATCTGAATCTAGAACATGGCCCATACATAAGTCTTTTTGCATTTTGCTTTGGTGAAATTGGTTTTGTGGATGAAACCATTGAAAGTTTAACTGCATTACGTTGAGAGGCACTGTTTTCTGGCTTTATTATTCTATATTTGACAGTGTCAAGCAGCTATGTTATTCTGTGTTTGTGCTATTCTTGTTTTTATCTCACCCAAGCTGTTCTATAGTCATATAGATTATTAGTGCAATACTGCAATTCGTGTTTAATACTATCAATGAAACTCTTGAAGTTAATGAAGTTTTGGACAGCATTCAGCCTTGTTATAAGTCATCGTCCCTACTTTAAAATGTCTGTTGGAGTAAGAAAACACATACCATCTCTTAGTCTAGTTGCACATTCTAGTCATTATGCCTTTTTATCCTGTGAAAGTACTTTCTTAGACTGGTCAAATGATTTCAGAACAACTGATTATTTTCTTTCAATAGTAGTAGATCAATTCAAATGATTATAGATTAACCAATTATTTTGCTTCAAAAGTTGTGGATCAATTATGCCTAGCATAGTGTGAAATGAGATCTTAGGAAGGTTTTGGTGAATGAAGCACATAAGTGAGCCTAGAGTGGCAAAACAGTTCTGAAGGCCAACAGGATCAAGTTGCAGCACCAGAATAAGCCACATGGACTACGACTGTGAATATCTTCCTTTTTTTGTGTCTTTTACCCATTTTGGTATTTCCCTGCAATTCAAGATTGCAAAACTGTGAAGTTTTATTGTTCCTTAGAAAACACTCCGAACTAGAATTTGTAAGTAACAAATACATGGCTCTGATTGTGTACATGCTTAGCTAAGGAAGAAATGTAGAAACCTGGTATTATCAAAAGCAGGTAAGTGAAAATCTGGAGAAATGTAAGAAGAGGTGTATGGCTTCACAGCCTCTATTTATGAAGGATTCCAATTTTATAATCATTACAGATGGAAGTAAATTGCAATGGAGACATTTAAGAGATAGCTTCTATTGCTTCATCTTTTACGGGTTAAACATCTGGATGTCTACATTTGTGTATTTAGCATGTGTTCACTCTTCATTCCTGCTGTAATTTAGAAGTAATTGTAGATAGCTTTTCTTCAACCATATGTATCTTGTTTTAAGCTCCTTTCGCAGTTATGTAACATAATATTTAAGTTGTTTGCAGATCTTGGTTGTCTTCATGGGAACAGATGATATCAGAAAAGCAACTGTGCGAGCTCTTCATTGCCAGATTCTTAAGGAAAGCTTAAGTGGGCTGATACTGATTCTGCAGAGCAAAATGAACTCCTTTGCTCGAAAAGAACTGGAGAGTTTTCCATTTAAAGTGGAGGTTTTCCAAGTAAGTGAAGTTACATCTTTGCTATTCTTATCTTCAAGAGAAAAATTAATGCTGCTATGGCAACTTCCCCAAAAATTTGTCTTCCTGCTTGCCTATCTTTTCTGACACTAGCAGTTCATGCCTCCATTATGAATAATGTGTTAATTGTCCTTCTACTTGCTTATGGATGCATATGCATAAAAGAAGTGGAGAAGAACGAAAATGACGAACATGGAGAAAAAAAAATGTAAACATTACCTATTTTCTTGGATTGTTAAAAGAAAAATGTGCAGGCCCTTGCATATTCTTCTAGTAGTTAGGTAGGCTTACCTGTAGAGACATCAGACATGTTGATTTTGATGCTTAATATTAATACTTTTGCTAAGAATGCTGTGACTATTTGTTAAAGGATTTTGTAAAAATTTGTTGATGACAACTAGTTCTTAAGGTGAGTGCATTTGTCTTTGTGACTCAACAATGGACATTACATCACTACAGCCAAGTGAAGAGTACATGGTATGCCTGTGAGCTGTGCCTGAGAAATCTACTTTAGCTATAAACTATTAGTTTGAAATTGGTTTAACTTAAGCATTATTTTGTAATTTTCAATGAGTATTTTGAGCTCCAGTAACCATAAACCATAATAGTTAAACTCTGGTTATGCAACCATGCTTTGGGGTCGAGGTGGTTTAGCAATTAGCTAGCTATTCATTGCTCTTATACTTTATGCAGCAGGGTCTTATCATATGGAAAACTTCTCAATTTATTTGTTGCTGTCGTGCCAATGCCCTGTAAACTTAAATAGTTCTTTAGCCATTGAGTACGAATTTAGGAAATGTAATCACCTTTTTTCGATTTAACTTGAATGATAATATTAGTGCAGCACTGGTAATACTTTCCCCCAAAGAATCTTTCTGCTGGCCTATCCATTCTTACTAAGTTACTTTAGTAGGTTCATGTGTGAGTTCCGAATAACTTGTAAGTTTGCACTCTTTTGAGGTTATGGATTGCATACATAAGAATAAAGAGGAGAATGAAAATGATTAATGTGGTATAATGTTTAATCATCACCAGTTTTAAGTGCCTGCAAGTAGGGTTAATCGATCTTATCTGTGTTACACAAGATGTTCCCATGAACGTGCAGGACATTCTCTGGGTTGGCATAGTGAAAGCACTAGGTTGTACTGATTTTAACTTAACGGCAGTACCTTAATCAGTTTTGAAAATGTTATCTAAATGTTTGATACTATTTATAAACACTGGTAATATATATTGGCTCAAATTTTTTGGCTGAACATAGGGGGTAGTTGGTTATTTTTTTCCTTCTTTTTTTGGCTTATGATTTGATTAGTGAACTGAATGCTTATTTTGCACTTGTCCTAGCCAATGATGTCTTCCAATAGTGAGCTTGTTTAACTGTTGAATATCTTGATCCCGTTTGTTGTTAGCAAATGTTAAAGCATTTTGTGTATAATTGGTGGGAATTTGTGAGATTGGGGATGTATTTAGCATTAACAGAGAATTTTTGTTTTTGCATGTCTGATCCAATGTCTCCATAACCCACATGTGAAATATGCATACCTTTGCCTTTCCTCTTGGACCACAGCCTTACAAAGTCAAATGTGGCATCATCACTTCAAATTCTTAGACCATAATAGTTATAATTTTTTCTGGATAAAATTAATGCATGAATTGATCCTTTTCATTTTAATGTTCTTTGGCTGAAACATTCATTTCATGCCTTCTATCAAATAAGAAGAGAGAAATGAAAAGCCACTTTTCTGCTTCCAGCTAAAAGGGGTTTCCTTCACTTTTTCTTTCAGATTGCTGATCTGTATGTCAATGTAACAAAGCACTATCTGATGCCGAAGCATGAGGTGCTGACCGCTGAAGAAAAACAAAAGTTGCTGAAAAAATACCAGTTGGAAGATAATCAGGTAATCATTGTTAAATTCTCTGAAATCCAGTTGACTGAATTTGCTTCCCAATGCTCTTACTTGGAATGTGGTTATTATTTCTTAGTTGAAAGCTCTTATAAAATGCTGGCTAGATGCAATGTTATTTTTTGTCTGATATTCTCACCTTAGAGAAATGGCTATTGATTAATTCTAATTAAGCTATCAGGAATGGATGGATGCAAATTTTAAGAACAAATTTGTAATGTGTGATTTAGCCTCTGTACTACACCATTTATTACGATTTGGTGCACAGAAAAAGAATCGCGATTAGATACTCGAATTTTACTTTCATCAAACATTTTGCTCCACACTAATTTTATTAACGGTAAGCTAATGTGGTAAAAAAATAAATCAATATTGTCATGACATGTGATACATTTTTAGTAGTCAATATTTGTCATATCAGCATTTTAACGATCAATGTTAGTCAGTGGTGCAAAATGCTTGATATAAATAAAATTAGGGCATCTAATCATGAATTTTTTTTTCTATAGGTAGCAAATCCTTATAAGTAGTATACCTTAGGACCAAATTACATATTAACCCCTAGATTTAAACAAGTAATTACATTCCAGTTGCCAACTTGCCATCCTTTTGAGATGTTTTTTTCAACCTAACTATAGTTGATACTGCCTTACTACTGAATAAGTTTTTGTTACCAGGTAGATCAAACTATAGATTGTCAACTTCTTAATTTCTTTTCTGTAATTCTCAACTTTTCAGCTCCCCCAGATGCTACGAACTGATGCAATTGCTCAATACTATGGACTGGAGAAGGGACAGGTGGTGAAGGTTACTTATAGCGAGGAATTTTTTCAATTACATGAACAATATCGTTGTGTTGTTTGATGCTAACGTATTTGGATTTCTTCGTTGATTAATCTCTTAAAAGTGATACTTATGGGAAACTGATTTGTACGGTTTGTAAATGGCATTGCTGTGGCTTTTTCTCGATCATGTTCTTGAATGAGATACGGAAACCTAGCAACTTGACAATTTGGAAGATGATATTTTCGTGAGCTCACTGGCTCATTGCTAGTTTTTCATTTTTGGGACTGACTGAGATTAGAAACAAGCGGCAACCAGAGCAATTGCCCTTGTTCAAGAGATATGCTGGGCTTGTTTGATTATGAACAAGTTGAGTAATGAGTAATTTGTTGAATTTCCATCCAAAATTTTAATCCATTTTAGCTTAAGCTGTCCCCTGTCTTGCATCTAATCAAGTTGGAGGACAATTCCATGTTTAACGGATTGCAAGTAAAAACAAACTTGCCTGGTTTTTCAGCTTTCCTGGTTTTTCTCTTTCAGAACTTTCCATTTTTGAGTTTATATTATCTATATATATATATATATATATATATTCATTATTACTGGATATAAAATCTCTAAAATATCTAAGGGTTTTCTTTATATAACCAACTGCTATGTGCTGGCAGCCTTCTGCTTCCATCAAGCAAGCTTCACATTCTCTTTCAGGTAACCAACCAATGTCTTTCCTTTGCGTTTTTGTATTCCTTTTTCAAGACTTCTTCTGGTATGTGTTTATTACATACTTCAACACAAAAAATCAGCGATTATCTCTCAACTTCTTTGTTTTTTTCGTTTCCCTCATTTGTTCTTCAAAATTTTGATTTCTGTCGAAATTGTACTGTAACATGTCTAACTTGCTTGAAATTTTTAAACAAAGGTTAACAAATTCATCTATGGAGAAACAAAAGAAAAGGGTAAGACTAAATTTTTATTGACAAATTCATCTTGATAAATTAAATCTGCCAAATTGAAGGGAACGGGCCTGAACTATAGGTTTATGAGCTGAGTTGAATTGTTTCTCTTCCAAGCTATAACTTCAGGTTTTAGGAAAGAAATTCAACCTCCAAAACTTGCCATGCACTTCCTTGTTTGAAAACTATAAACAGTGCATGGCAGGTTGAATTACTATCATTGCAATCTCATATCCTCCATGTTAGAATTTATGTACCAATTCTTTCTGTTATTGAACTCTGGCATCTAATAACCATGTTAGAATTTATATATATTCGAACTATCTTTCTCTGCTTGGCCTTCAGATGTGATTCTGATTCTTTTTCATATGATTCTTAGTTTTGACATCTGTATTGGGAAAGATAAACTCACATCAGACATACTTGAAGTCTAACCCTGTTTCTTAAGCCCCAATTTATATGATTTTTCAGTTTTTTTCGCAGCAAGAACAGTTGTGGCAATCTGTTTTATGTAATTTTTGTAGGGAGACTTTACTCTCCATTGTACATTTGGTCCCTTCTTCTAGTTTGCTTTGCACAATGGCGGGAGGAAAAGTAGACCTTTCTTTAAGGAAGACCAAACCGAATATTGGTGGTGACCGAGTCTCTGGCAGTGAAAAGCTTACATCCTCATTTGACCTTGTTGAGCAGATGCAGTTCTTATTTGTGAAAATTGTGAGAGCTAGAGATTTACCATTGAAAACAGTCAATGGAATCAGTGATCCTTTTGTTGAAATAAAGATTGGAAACTATAAGGCAACAACGAAATACTTTGAGAAGAAACGGAATCCGGAATGGAACCAAGTTTTTGCCTTCACAAGAGATCGTATGCCGGCTACAGCTGTGGAGATCATTGTGAGAGACAAACAGCTTATGATTAAAGAGAATATGATTGGTAAGATTACTATCAATTTGTCTGACATTCCTACTTGCCTTCCCCCAGATAGTCCACTTGCTTCACAGTGGCATACATTGGAGGATAAAAATGGGGTCAATGTGGGGGAGGAGAACTGATGTTGTCTATTTGGTTTAGCACTCAAGCAGATAATGTGTTTCTTGATGCTAGGCATTCAGATGCAGCAATTGTGAGCGGTGAACGCCTTCTGAATACTCGTTCCAAGGTATATCTTTCTCCTAGACTTTGGTACCTTAAGAGTTAATATAATTCAAGCTCAGGATTTGGTACCTGGCAACAAGAATAGAAAGCCAGAAGTTTATGTTAAGGCTATTTATGGGGATGTGATCTTGAGGACCAAAGTTTCCCCTGATAAGAATGTGAATCCTAAATGGAATCAGGATTTGATGTTTGTTGTGGCAGAACCATTTTGCGATCCTTTAATTCTAAGTGTGGAGGATAAGCTGGGAACAATATGGTGGAATGTTTAGGAAAGTCTTCAATTCATTTATCTCTGGTTGATCAGAGGCTGCTACCTCTATCAGCTGCATCTACGTGGTACAATCTTGAAAAGATTGCACTTGAAGATGGAGGGAGGAAAGAGCAGATGAATTTCTTTAGTAAGCATATAACGTGAGGATAACTCTGGATGGTGGCTATCATGTTTTTGATGAATTTATTCGTTATTGTAGTGACTACCAGCCAACTGGGAAAATGCTATGGACATCTACGGTTGGGGTCTTGGAATTGGGGATCATAAGTGCTAACACTTTGCAGCCAATGAAGTTAAGAGATGAGCATGAAACTACGGATGCTTATTGTGTGGCGAAATATGAGCCTAACTGGGTAAAACAAGGACAGTAGCCGGCAGTTTCGATCCGAAATGGAATGAGCAATATACTTAAGAGGTTTATGATCCGTATACTGTCCTTACTATAGGAGTCTTTGATGACTGTCACTTGCATGGTGGTGATGTGGTTGGAGTGGAAAAGATCCAAGCATCGAGAACGGAAGGATTCGACTATCTACTCTTTCAACCGACAAGATTTACACATATTCTTGTTGGGTTGAAAAAAATGGGAGAAATTCAGTTAGCTGTAAGATTTACTTGCTCATCTTGAACTTATTTCTGGCTTATGCCAAGAACCCTTTGTTTCCAACGATGCATCATATTTACCCGCTTTCCATATACCAACTTGATAGTTTAAGGCAACAAGCCACTCGAATTCTTTGTTAGAGGCTTAGCCGCAATGAATCCACCATTAAGGACAGAAGTTGTGGACTACATGTTGGATGGAGGTTCCCAGATGTGGAGCCTGAGTAAAGGCAAAGCTAATTTTCAAAGACTTTTGGCTATTTTGGAGTGCTTTTTGGATGCTTGGATATGGTTTGATTAAGGTTAGTTGATAATTTGGTCGAATTGATGTTGTGAGAATCATGTCAACTAATCGAAAATTATTAGATGAATGCATTATTTCTGTAAGGGATAGCTTATTTGTGCCAAGTAAAATGGCAGAGAACAATGACAAGGGTTATGATCAGATTTAGAAGAATCTATCAAGCTATTTGTTGAATATTCTTTTAACAGTTAATGTTAACATTTTAATATAAAATAGACTAAAATCAAATAGGAACTAAAATTAAAAGGAGATCTATTTATTTGATACTTACAATCTCTTATTATTTCTTGTAAATTTAGAAGTTAAAATTTAGTAAATAAATTTAATACTCATAATATTCCATTTTATATATGTATGATTTGCTAGTAAGATAACAACTACATTAAAAATTATTACATTAATATTAATAAAATTAAAATTAATTGAATTCAGAGATTAATTAAATTGATTCATAAACACAAGTGACATCTAATAGATTTGAAATTCGAATTCCAACTATAACCCTTTCCTTATTCTCAACTTGTGATTTTTTATATACAAAAAATAATTAAAATTAAACAAAAGTAAATTATTTACTCTCAACATCCTTTTCTTGCATGAAAAATACAAAGCAAAAAGGTCTAAAAAAATTTTTAAATAAAAATTTAATAATCATCTAAATTTTTATCATTTATTATATTTAATTAAACGTTCAAATATTTATTTTGATCAATTGAATTTTTATTTAAAAAATTAATTTACGGTCAATATCCATTTTTATCAAATCAAAAATTTAATTGAACTAAAAATAAATATTTAAAAATTTAATTCATTCAAAATAAAAATTTTAAATTTTTATTGATTACAATAAAATATTACGCACACATTTAATTTGAACAAATTCCTAACGTTGAATAAGAAAAAAATGATAGTTCTTGTGAAAGCAACCCAATCTAGCTAAAATCCACTTGATTTTCCTTTTATGTTTTAGATTATGGTTGAAATTTAAATTGGAAGTCTTTAAATCTAGAACTGATTTCATTAGAACCCATGTCAAAAACATATTCCAATATCCTTCTCAATAATTAAAAACTAATAAAAATTTTTACTACTTTATATTAAGATAATAATGCATTATTTTTAATTAAATCTAGTTAATATTTTATTTTTAGTTAATTTTGAATTATTTTAAAATTAATTTAAAAATTAAGTTCAAAGACAATTAAAAAATATATATGTTTGTTTAGGGATGAAAATTAAAAAGAATTAAAATCCCCTCATCCTTTAGGTTCATGCATGCTTCTTTGAAATGCATAATTAAAAGCATTAGAACTCAGACCCTAACATTTTCTCTAACCAATTTAAGGCATTTTGACATTTTTTGAGTTACCAAAATTGGAAAGCATCTAGGGTAAAAAGGGGAGTATTGGTATGTAATTCTTCTCAAAAAAATTTTTCTTAAAGAGATTACATTTATAAGTAAAAGATTTAATTACAATCATATAATTTTCTTATATCATATAATACATCCATGAAAGAAATTAATAAAATAAATTGAAGAAAATTAGCATAAAATTAGATTAAATTTAGACACGATAAACTTGAACTTGAAAAGAAAACCCTCTACAACTAATCATGATGGCTAACTAGAGGTGTAATTGAATCGAGTTGAGTCGATACAGTGAGAAGCTTGAGCTCGATTTGTGATCGAATTCTAATTATTTGAACTCGCTCAATTAAACTCGATTAATATGTAAAAATAAGCTCTATACTCGACAAGAATTTGATTATTTATGCTCGAGCTCGAACTCGAATTCGAAATATTTTATTAATTAAAATAATAAAAATATATTTAAATATAAAAGCTCGATTAAGCTCGTGAGCTATTCGAACCAGATATAAGAATACTCGAATTCGACTCGATTGATAAGTCGAGCTACTCGAGCTCGATCTCGACTCGATAATAATCGAATCGAATTCGAGTTTTCTTCGAATCGAACTTGAGTAACTTGCGAGTATTAATATATCATTTATACCCCTATGACCAACCATTTACTAAATATATAAAATTTTTATTTAAATCATACCATATAATCATATTAATAGAAAAAATTAATAATTTATTACACATCACATACATAATATATTAAAATAAATATTTATCATTTAATTATTATATATAATGTATAATAAATAGTTAACTTTTTTTAATAATATAATTACATGAAATGATTTGAATGAAAAAAGTATATGCTTACGTGTAGTAACTATTTTATATAATCTTTTCTCATTTCAAACAAATAAGACGGGAAAAATTAATGAAATGGGATCACATCCCTTATGCCTATGTTAAAAATATCCTTTTACCTCTATGTAAATTTATTGGAGAAATCTACACACTCCGTTGATATGCTAATGTATTAAGAGTAGCAACGTTATTTTTTCTACAAATTAAAGAAGTTTAGGGTTTTACAGTATAAAAAAAAAGAATTATCAATATGGAGAATCGAATTTTAATTTTGCTAAAATCTATTTTTTTAAAATAAGTGAATTATTTAAATTAGATCTTAAATTCAATAATAATTTCTTTTTTCAATCAGCTAATAAGAAGACAAATTTTATGTGTCTTATAAGTCATTCTGTGTTCTACTTGCTAATATACTATGTTAATTATTATATATTAAGATTCAATGATCATATGTATATTTTATCTTAATTTCTTTTAACAGGAAGGTGAAGAGAAATGTCGATTGATTTTTGAATTAATTGATGTGTTATTAAAATCGATACTTGAAGGTTATATTTTCAAAACAATTTATATATATAATTTTTTTAATTAGATAAATATTAAGGTAAGGTTTTAAGGTTAATTAAAAATAAAAAAAATCATATCTTAATATTTTAAAAATTAATGAGTAAAAGATTTAAAAAATGAATCTATTTATCGAATAAATTCAAATAATTATGAGTATTTGAACAATTATTTATTTCAAATTGCTATAACCTTTTGTTTTATTATAAAACAATTATTTATGTTCATATAAACTTATTCCAAATAAAATAATATAAATTTATTAATATTTCAAAAATTTAAAAGTAAAAGATTTAAAAAATAACTCTGTTTATCGAGTAAATTCAAATAATTATGACTGTTTGAATAATTATTTGCTTCAAATAGTTATGATTTTTTGTTTTGTCATAAAATAATTATTTCTATTCACACAAGTTTATTCTGAATAGTATCATTATAATTTATTAATATTCTGAAAATTAATAGGTAAGAGATTTAAAAAATAAATCTGTTTACTGAACAAATTCAAATAGTTATGTTCATTTAAATAATTATCTATTTCAATTTGTTATGACCTTCTGTTTTGTTATAAAATAATTGTTTCTATCGACGCAAAATTATTCAGAATAAAATAATATTGATTTATTTATATTTTGAAAATTAACAAAGATTTAAAAACTAAATATGTTTTCTAAAACAATTCAAATAGTTATGACTATTTGAACAATTATCTATCTTAAATCGTTATGATTTTTATTTTATCATAAAATAATTGTTTCCTTTCACACAAACTTATTCAGATTAAATAACACTAATTTAATAATTTTCAAAAATTAATAAGTAAAAGATTTAAAAGATAAATGTATTTGTTGGATCAGTTTAAATAATTAAAACTATTAGAACAATTATTTATTTCAAATCATTCTAATATTTTGTTTAGTCATAAAATAATTATTTCAATTCATACAAGTTTATTCAAAATAAAATAATACTAATTTATTACCATTCAAAAAAATAATGAGTAAGATATTTTAAAAAATAAATCTGTTAATTAAATAAGTTCAAATAGATTTTACTATTTGAATAATTTATCAATTTCAAGTTATTATGATGTCTTGTTTTGTCATAAAATAATTATTTTAGTTCATAAAAAATTATTTAAAATAAAATAATATTATTTTATTAATATTTTAAAAATTAATAAGCAAGAAATTTAAAAACTAAAGCTATTTTTCGAACCAATTCAAATAGTTATGATTATTTGAACAAATATCAATATTAAATCGTTATGGTTTTTATTTTGTCATAAAACAATTGTTTTTAATCATGCAAACTTATTTGGATAAAAATAATATTAATTTAATAATATTTTAAAAATTAATAGTAAGGTATTTAAAAAATGAATATATTTACCGAATAAATTTAAATAGTTATGACTATTTGAATAATTATTTATTTTAAATTACTATGATTTTTTATTTTGTTATAAAATAATTTTATTTATTTATATAAGTTTATTCTAAATAAAATAATAAAATAATTTAGGGTTTAGAGTATAGAAAGAAAAAAAAATCAAGAATCAAATTTTAATTTTGCTAAAATTTATTTTTTAAAAATAAGTGAATCATTTAAATTAAATCTTAAATTCAATAATATTTTGTTTCTCAATCAGCTAATAAGAAGACGAATTTTATGTGTCTTATAAGTAATTCTGCGTTCTACTTATTAATATATTATCTTAACTATTATATTAAGATCATATGTATATTTTATTTTAATTTATTTTAACAAGAACGTGAAGAGAAATGTTGATTGATTTTTGAGTTATTTGATATGTTATTAAAGTTGACACCTAAATATTTGTGTTTTCAAAAGAATTTATATGCGTAATATTTTTTTAATTAAATAAATATTAAGGTAATGTCGTAACGGTTTTGAGATCGTCAGACGTAAATATGAGGTTTTAAAATCGGGGAAAATAAATAAAAAGAGGAGTCGCCACCAATCTTTGTTAGGGTGTGATTGACCACTCAAAAATTTATCTTTTTAATAAAATTATAAAAACAAGTTTAAAGTTTATCAAAAAGATAAATTTCAGTCTGCGAAAAATCAGGTTGGGTCCGGGAGTCGGTTACGCTTGGGGAAGGATTAGCACCCCACAACGCCCATAAATTGGTACCATTTAATTATGCACTATTTTCGACGTTGGATAAAAATAGTTTTAATTTGAAATTTTACATTAATTCCCTTCATTAAAAAAAATATTTTTTGCTAAAATTTTTATTTAGGAATATTGAGAAAATCTTTAAGTTAAAGAATTATCTTGAAATTTTCCAACATCTAAGTAGAATTTGAAATAACTCTTTTCGCTTAAGATTTAACACAATAATTCTTAAAATGAAATAACACTTTTTATAGAAAATAATTGTTAGTAACTCTCCAACATCTAGGCAGAGCACCAAGAATTATTTCTTTCGGAATGTTATTCTTATTTTATTTTATAACATCACAAAAAAAAAATTTAGTATTATTTATTGTTATTATTTTTTTATTGTAAAATATTTTATCATTAAGTAGTAAATAAAAAATTAAAGACAGAATAGTACAAACAAATGCTGATAATAACGTGCTAACGTATGTATGCCAATAAATGTTATGTAACATGAAATGCAATTTAAGAGTTGGATTCTTAAGTATAATGAGACCACCTTGACTCTCCAATATCTAGGCAGAGCTTAGGTGCGACTGTTTATATTTAAGATCCCAATTTTATTATACTTTCTATTTTTTAATTTTATTATTAATAAATTTAGAACACAGTGTGAAAAACTTAATGAAATGGAATTTCCTAAATACCCCATCATTTAGGCAGTATTCGGGAACAAATCTTCTCATGTGAGACTTCCACAAGTGTTCTTAAAGTTTTGAAATAAATTAAGGGTAAAATTTTAGGGTTTAAGTTTAGGGTTTGAGGTTTAATTAAAACGTGAACATCTCTAAAAATCTCCATCATCTAGGCAGACTTTTAAAGCAAGTTCAAAATTTTTATAATTTTGGAAAACTAGTTAGAATTTTCTTATATACATTTTTTATGAAAATTTAAATAATAATTCCCCAACATCTAGGCAGAATTATTTGTTTGAAGATGTATTTTTTTTATTCCCTCCAACATTTGCCAGCTTATTTCATTATTATTATTACTATTTAAACATTTTTAAAATATATTATTTTTTTCTTTTATATTGTTTTCATTTTTATTATTATTATTAATAACAATTAAATATTTATCACAATAAATTTAAACATTTATGCATAAAAAAAACTTAAAATAACAAAGATAATATTATATAAAAAGAATAAAAAATTCAAAAAAAAAATTTTTTTTTACCTGAACCGGACCGATCAACGGTCCGGATAAACGGCGGTTCGACGGTTCGGTTCGGTCTGGGAGCGGTTTGGTTGGTTCAGCGGTTCAGGCCGATCCAGAGAGCGATTCGGTTGGGTCTGGTCAAACCGGTTCAGAGCCGT
>NW_019167926.1:3078790-3547099 GCF_002303985.1 Durio zibethinus | reverse complement strand
CTCTTCTTATTAGCTGATTGAGAAACAAAATATTATTGAATTTAAGATTTAATTTAAATGATTCACTTATTTTTAAAAAATAAATTTTAGCAAAATTAAAATTTGATTCTTGATTTTTTTCTTTTTATACTCTAAACCCTAAATTATTTTATTATTTTATTTAGAATAAATTTATATAAATAAATAAAATTATTTTATAACAAAATAAAAAATCATAGTAATTTAAAATAAATAATTATTCAAATAGTCATAACTATTTAAATTTATTCGGTAAATATATTCATTTTTTAAATACCTTACTATTAATTTTTAAAATATTATTAAATTAATATTATTTTTATCCAAATAAGTTTGCATGATTAAAAACAATTGTTTTATGACAAAATAAAAACCATAACGATTTAATATTGATATTTGTTCAAATAATCATAACTATTTGAATTGGTTCGAAAAATAACTTTAGTTTTTAAATTTCTTGCTTATTAATTTTTAAAATATTAATAAAATAATATTATTTTATTTTAAATAATTTTTTATGAACTAAAATAATTATTTTATGACAAAACAAAAACAATCCATAATAACTTGAATTGATTAAATTATTCAAATAGTAAAATCTATTTGAACTTATTTAATTAACAGATTTATTTTTTAAAATATCTTACTCATTATTTTTTTGAATGGTAATAAATTAGTATTATTTATTTTGAATTAACTTTATGAATTGAAATTAATTATTTTATGACCTAACAAAAATATTTAGAATTGATTTGAAATAAATAATTGTTCTAATAGTTTTAATTATTTTAAACTGACTCCAACAAATACATTTATCTTTTAAATCTTTTAACTTATTAATTTTGAAAATTATTAAATTAGTGTTCAGTTAATCTGGAATAAGTTTTGTGTGAAAGGAAACAATTATTTTATGATAAAATAAAATCATAACGATTTCAGATAGATAATTGTTCAAATAGTCATAACTATTTTGAATTGTTTTAGAAACATTTTAGTTTTTAAATCTTGGTTAATTTTTCGAAATATAAATAAATCAATATATTTTATTCTGCAATAATTTTGCCGTCGATAGAAACAATTATTTTATAACAAAACAGAAGGTCATAACAAATTGAAATAGATAATTATTTAAATGAACATAACTATTTGAATTTGTTCAGTAAACAGATTTATTTTTTAAATCTCTTACCTATTAATTTTCAGAATATTAATAAATTATAATGATACTATTCAGAATAAACTTGTGTGAATAGAAATAATTATTTTATGACAAAACAAAAATCATAACTATTTGAAGCAAATAATTATTCAAACAGTCATAATTATTTGAATTTACTCGGTAAACAGAGTTATTTTTAAATCTTTTACTTTTAAATTTTTGAAATATTAATAAATTTATATTATTTTATTTGGAATAAGTTTATATGAACATAAATAATTGTTTTATAATAAAACAAAAGGTTATAGCAATTTGAAATAAAATAATTGTTCAAATACTCATAATTATTTGAATTTATTCGATAAATAGATTCATTTTTTTAAATCTTTTACTCATTAATTTTTAAAATATTAAGATATGATTTTTTTTATTTTTAATTAACCTTAAAACCTTACCTTAATATTTATCTAATTAAAAAAATTATATATATAAATTGTTTTGAAAATATAACCTTCAAGTATCGATTTTAATAACACATCAATTAATTCAAAAAGCAATTGACATTTCTTTTCACCTTCTTGTTAAAAGAAATTAAGATAAAATATACATATGATCATTGAATCTTAATATATAATAATTAAGATAGTATATTAGCAAGCAGAACACAGAATGACTTATAAGACACATAAAATTTGTCTTCTTATTAGCTGATTGAAAAAAGAAATTATTATTGAATTTAAGATCTAATTTAAATAATTCACTTATTTTTAAAAAATAGATTTTAGCAAAATTAAAATTCGATTCTCCATATTGATAATTCTTTTTTTTTATACTGTAAAACCCTAAACTTCTTTAATTTGTAGAAAAAATAACGTTGCTACTCTTAATACATTAGCATATCAACGGAGTGTGTAGATTTCTCCAATAAATTTACATAGAGGTAAAAGGATATTTTTAACATAGGCATAAGGGATGTGATCCCATTTCATTAATTTTTCCCGTCTTATTGTTTGAAATGAGAAAAGATTATATAAAATAGTTACTACACGTAAGCATATACTTTTTTCATTCAAATCATTTCATGTAATTATATTATTAAAAAAAGTTAACTATTTATTATACATTATATATAATAATTAAATGATAAATATTTATTTTAATATATTATGTATGTGATGTGTAATAAATTATTAATTTTTTCTATTAATATGATTATATGGTATGATTTAAATAAAAATTTTATATATTTAGTAGATGGTTGGCCATAGGGGTATAAATGATATATTAATACTTGCAAGTTACTCAAGTTCGATTCGAAGAAAACTCGAATTCGATTCGATTATTATCGAGTCGAGATCGAGCTCGAGTAGCTCGACTTATCAATCGAGTCGAATTCGAGTATTCTTATATCTGGTTCGAGTAGCTCACGAGCTTAATCGAGCTTTTATATTTAAATATATTTTTATTATTTTAATTAATAAAATATTTCGAATTCGAGTTCGAGCTCGAGCATAAATAATCAAATTCTTGTCGAGTATAGAGTTTATTTTTACATATTAATCGAGTTTAATTGAGCGAGTTCAAATAATTAGAATTCGATCACAAATCGAGCTCAAACTTCTCACTGTATCGACTCAACTCGACTCAATTACACCTCTAGTTAGCCATCATGATTAGTTGTAGAGGATTTTCTTTTCAAGTTCAAGTTTATCGTGTCTAAATTTAATCTAATTTTATGCTAATTTTCTTCAATTTATTTTATTAATTTCTTTCATGGATGTATTATATGATATAAGAAAATTATATGATTGTAATTAAATCTTTTACTTATAAATCTAATCTCTTTAAGAAAATTTTTTTTTAAAGAATTACATACCAATACTCCCCCTTTTACCCTAGATGCTTTCCAATTTTGGTAACTCAAAAAATGTCAAAATGCCTTAAATTGGTTAGAGAAAATGTTAGGGTCTGAGTTCTAATGCTTTTAATTATGCATTTCAAAGAAGCATGCATGAACCTAAAGGATGAGGGGATTTTAATTCTTTTTAATTTTCATCCCTAAACAAACATATATATTTTTTAATTGTCTTTGAACTTAATTTTTAAATTAATTTTAAAATAATTCAAAATTAACTAAAAATAAAATTTTAACTAGATTTAATTAAAAATAATGCATTATTATCTTAATATAAAGTAGTAAAAAAATTTATTAGTTTTTAATTATTGAGAAGGATATTGGAATATGTTTTTGACATGTGTTCTAAAGAAATCAGTTCTAGATTTAAAGACTTCCAATTTAAATTTCAACCATAATCTAAAACATAAAAGGAAAATCAAGTGGATTTTAGCTAGATTGGGTTGCTTTCACAAGAACTATCATTTTTTTCTTATTCAACGTTAGGAATTTGTTCAAATTAAATGTGTGCATAATATTTTATGTAATCAATAAAAATTTTAAATTTTTATTTTGAATGAATTAAATTTTTAAATATTTATTTTCAGTTCAATTAAATTTTTGATTTGATAAAAATGGATATTGACTGTAAATTAATTTTTTAAATAAAAATTCAATTAATCAAAATAAATGTTTGAACGTTTAATTAAATATAATAAATGATAAAAATTTAGATGATTATTAAATTTTTATTTAAAAATTTTTTTAGACCTTTTTGCTTTGTATTTTTCATGGAAGAAAAGGATGTTGAGAGTAAATAATTTACTTTTGTTTAATTTTAATTATTTTTTGTATATAAAAAATCACAAGTTGAGAATAAGGAAAGGGTTACAGTTAGAATTCGAATTTTAAATCTATTAGATATCATTTGTGTTTATAAATCAATTTAATTAATCTCTAAATTCAATTAATTTTAATTATATTAATACTAATATAATTGTTATTCGACAAGCAAATCATACATATATAAAATGGAATATTATGAGTATTAAATTTATTTACAAAATTTTAACTCCTAAATTTACAAGAAATAATAAGAGATTGTAAGTATCAAATAAATAGATCTCCTTTTAATTTTAGTTCCTATTTGATTTTAGTCTATTTTATATTAAAATGTTAACATTAACTGTTAAAAGAATATTCAACAAATAGCTTGATAGATTCTTCTAAATCTGATCATAACCCTTGTCATTCTTCTCTGCCATTTTACTTGGCACAAATAAGCTATCCCTTACAGAAATAATGCATTCATCTAATAATTTTCGATTAGTTGACATGATTCTCACAACATTAATTCAACCAAATTATCAACTAACCTTAATCAAACCATATCCAAGCATCCGAAAAATGCACTTCAAAATAGCCAAAAGTCTTTGAAAATTAGCTTTGCCTTTTCTCAGGCTCCACATCTGGGAACCTTCATCCAACATGTAGTCCACAACTTCTGTCCTTAATGGTGGATTCATTGCAGCTTAGCCTCTAACAAAGAATTCGAGTGGCTTGTTGCCTTAAACTATCAAGTTGGTATATGGAAAGCGGGTAAATATGATGCATTCTTGGAAACAAAGGGTTCTTGGCACTAGCCAGAAATAAGTTCAAGTAAGATGAGCAAGTAAATCTTACAGCTAACTGAATTTCTCCTATTTTTTTCAACCCAACAAGAATATGTGTAAATCTTGTCGGTTGAAAGAGTAGATAGTCGAATCCTTCCGTTCTCGATGCTTGGATCTTTTCCACCTCCAACCACATCACCACCATGCAAGTGACAGTCATCAAAGACTCCTATAGTAAGGACAGTATACGGATCATAAACCTCTTAAGTATATTGCTCATTCCATTTCGGATCGAAACTGCCGGCTACTGTCCTTGTTTTACCCAGTTAGGCTCATATTTCGCCACACAATAAGCATCCGTAGTTTCATGCTCATCTCTTAACTTCATTGGCTGCAAAGTGTTAGCACTTATGATCCCCAATTCCAAGACCCCAACCGTAGATGTCCATAGCATTTTCCCAGTTGGCTGGTAGTCACTACAATAACGAATAAATTCATCAAAAACATGATAGCCACCATCCAGAGTTATCCTCACGTTATATGCTTACTAAAGAAATTCATCTGCTCTTTCCTCCCTCCATCTTCAAGTGCAATCTTTTCAAGATTGTACCACGTAGATGCAGCTGATAGAGGTAGCAGCCTCTGATCAACCAGAGATAAATGAATTGAAGACTTTCCTAAACATTCCACCATATTGTTCCCAGCTTATCCTCCACACTTAGAATTAAAGGATCGCAAAATGGTTCTGCCACAACAAACATCAAATCCTGATTCCATTTAGGATTCACATTCTTATCAGGGGAAACTTTGGTCCTCAAGATCACATCCCCATAAATAGCCTTAACATAAACTTCTGGCTTTCTATTCTTGTTGCCAGGTACCAAATCCTGAGCTTGAATTATATTAACTCTTAAGGTACCAAAGTCTAGGAGAAAGATATACCTTGGAACGAGTATTCAGAAGGCGTTCACCGCTCACAATTGCTGCATCTGAATGCCTAGCATCAAGAAACACATTATCTGCTTGAGTGCTAAACCAAATAGACAACATCAGTTCTCCTCCCCCCACATTGACCCCATTTTTATCCTCCAATGTATGCCACTGTGAAGCAAGTGGACTATCTGGGGGAAGGCAAGTAGGAATGTCAGGCAAATTGATAGTAATCTTGCCAATCATATTCTCATTAATCATAAGCTGTTTGTCTCTCACAGTGATCCCCACAGCTGTAGCCTGCATATATACGATCTTTTGTGAACGCAAAAACTTGGTTCCATTCCAGATTTGGTTTCTTCTCAAAGTATTTTGTTGTCACCTTATAGTTCCCAATCTTTATTTCAACAAAAGGATCACTGATTCCATTGACTGTTTTCAATGGCAAATCTCTAGCTCTCACAATTCTCACAAATAAGAACTGCATCCGCTCAACAAGGACAAATGAGGATGTGAGCTTTTCACTGCCAGAGACTCGATCAACACCAATATTCAGTTTGGTCTCCCTCAAAGAAAAGTCTACTTTTCCTCCCGCCATTGTGCAAAGCAAACTAGAAGAAGGGGCCAAATGTACAATGGAGAGCAAAGTCTCCCTACAAAAAATTACATAAAACAGATTGTCACAACTGTTCTTGCTGAAAAAAAAAACTGAAAAATCACTATAAATTGGGACTTAAGAAACAGGGTTAGAGTTCAAGTATGTCTAATGTGAGTTTATCTTTCCCAATACAGATGTCAAAACTAAGAATCATATGAAAAAGAATCAGAATCACATCTGAAGGCCAATCAGAGAAAGATAGTTCGAATATATATAAATTCTAACATGGTTATTAGATGCCAGAGTTCAGTAACAGAAAGAATTGATATACAAATTCTAACATGAAGGATAGGAGATTGCAATGATAGTAATTCAACCTCCCATGCACAGCTTATAGTATTCAAACAAGGAAGTGCATGGCAAGTTTGGAGATTGAATTTCTTTCCCAAAACCCGTAGTTATAGCTAGGAAGAGAAACAATTCAACTCAGCTGATAAACCTATAGTTCAGGCCTCTTACCTTCTATTTGGCAGATTTAATTTATCAAAATGAATTTGTCAATAAAAATTTAGTCTTACCCTTTTCTTTTGTTTCTCCATAGATGAATTTGTTAACTTTTGTTTAAAAAATTCAGGCAAGTTAGACATGTTACTGTACAATTTTGACAGAAACCAAAATTTTGAAGAACAAATGAGGGAAACGAAACAACAAAGAAGTTGAGAGATAATCGCTGATTTTTTGTGTTGAAGTATGTAATAAACACATACCAGAAGAAGTCTTGAAAAAGGAATACAAAAACACAAAGGAACGACATTGGCTGGTTACCTGAAAGAGAATGTGAAGCTTGATTGATGGAGAAAGAAGGCTGCCAGCAGCTAGCAACTGGTTATATAAAGAAAACCCCTAGATATTTTAGAGATTTTATATCCAGCAATAATGAAATATATATATATATATATATATAGATAATATAGAACTCAAAAAGGGAAAGTTCTGAAAGAGAAAAACCAGGAAAGCTGAAAAACCAGGCAAGTTTTTTTTTACTTGCAATCCATTAAACATGGAATTTTCTTCCAACTTGATTAGATGCAAGACAGGGGACAGCTTAAGCTAAAATGGATTAAGAATTTGAATGGAAATTCAACAAATTACTCATTACTCAACTTGTTAATAATAAAACAAGCCCAGCATATCTCTTGAACAAGGGCAATTGCTCTGGTTGCAGCTTGTTTCTAATCTCAGTCAGTCCCATAAAAGAAAAACTAGCAATGAGCCAGTGAGTTAATGAAAATATCATCTTCCAAATTGTTAAGTTGCCAGGCTTCGGTACATCATTCAAGAACATGATCCAGAAAAAGCCACAGCTATGCCATTTACAAACCGTAAAAAATATGTTTCCCATAAGTACCACTTTGAAGAGATTAATCATCGAAGAAATTCAAATACATTAGCATCAAACAACACAACAATATTGTTCATTTAATTGAAAAAATTCCTCGCTATAAGTAACCTTCACCACCTGTCCCTTCTCCAGTCCATAGTATCGAGCAATTGCATCAGTTTGTAGCATCTGGGGGAGCTGAAAAGTTGAGAATTACAGAGAAGAAATTAAGAAGTTGACAATCTATAGTTTGATCTACCTGGTAACAATAACTTATTCAGTAGTAAGGCAGTATCAACTATAGTAAGGTTGAAAAAAACATCTCAAAAGGATGGCAAGTTGGCAACTGGAATGTAATTACTTGTTTAAATCTAGGGGTTAATATGTAATTTGGTCCTAAGGTATACTACTTATAAGGATTTGCTACCTATAGAAAAAAAAATTCATGATTAGATGCCCTAATTTTATTTATATCAAGCATTTTGCACCACTGACTAACATTGATGGTTAAAATGCTGATATGACAAATATTGACAACTAAAAATGTATCACATGTCATGACAATATTGATTTATTTTTTTACCACATTAGCTTACAGTTAATAAAATTAGTGTGGAGCAAAATGTTTGATGAAAGTAAAATTCGAGTATCTAATCGCGATTCTTTTTCTGTGCACCAAATCATAATAAATGGTGTAGTACAGAGGCTAAATCACACATTACAAATTTGTTCTTGAAATTTGCATCCATCCATTCCTGATAGCTTAATTAGAATTAATCAATAGCCATTTCTCTAAGGTGAGAATATCAGACAAAAAATAACATTGCATCTAGCTAGCATTTTATAAGAGCTTTCAACTAAGAAATAATATCCACATTCCAAGTAAGAGCATTGGGAAGCAAATTCAGTCAACTGGATTTCAAAGAATTTAACAATGATTACCTGCTTATCTTCCAACTGGTATTTTTTCAGCAACTTTTGTTTTTCTTCAGCGGTCAGCACCTCATGCTTCGGCATCAGATGGTGCTTTGTTACATTGACATACAGATCAGCAATCTGAAAGAAAAAGTAAAGGAAATCCCTTTTAGCTGGAAGCAGAAAAGTGGCTTTTCATTTCTCTCTTCTTATTTGATAGAAGGCATGAAATGAATGTTTCAGCCAAAGAACATTAAAATGAAAAGGATCAATTCATGCATTAATTTTATCCAGAAAAAATTATAACTATTATGGTCTAAGAATTTGAAGTGATGATGCCACATTTGACTTTGTAAGGCTGTGGTCCAAGAGGAAAGGCAAAGGTAAGCATATTTGAAATGTGGGTTACGGAGACATTGGATCAGACATGCAAAAACAAAAATTCTCTGTTAATGCTAAATACATCCCCAATCTCACAAATTCCCACCAATTATACACAAAATGCTTTAACATTTGCTAACAACAAACGGGATCAAGATATTCAACAGTTAAACAAGCTCACTATTGGAACACATCATTGGCTAGGACAAGTGCAAAATAAGCATTCAGTTCACTAATCAAATCATAAGCCAAAAAAAGAAGGAAAAAAATAACCAACTACCCCCTATGTTCAGCCAAAAAATTTGAGCCAATATATATTACCAGTGTTTACAAATAGTATCAAACATTTAGATAACATTTTCAAAACTGATTAAGGTACTGCGGTTAAGTTAAAATCAGTACAACTTAGTGCTTTCACTATGCCAACCCAGAGAATGTCCTGCACGTTCACGGGAACATCTTGTGTAACACAGATAAGATCGATTAACCCTACTTGCAGGCACTTAAAACTGGTGATGATTAAACATTATACCACATTAATCATTTTCATTCTCCTCTTTATTCTTATGTATGCAATCCATAACCTCAAAAGAGTGCAAACTTACAAGTTATTCGGAACTCACACATGAACCTACTAAAGTAACTTAGTAAGAATGGATAGGCCAGCAGAAAGATTCTTTGGGGGAAAGTATTACCAGTGCTGCACTAATATTATCATTCAAGTTAAATCGAAAAAAGGTGATTACATTTACTAAATTCGTACTCAATGGCTAAAGAACTATTTAAGTTTACAGGGCATTGGCACGACAGCAACAAATAAATTTGAGAAGTTTCCATATGATAAGACCCTGCTGCCATAAAGTATAAGAGCAATGAATAGCTAGCTAATTGCTAAACCACCTCGACCCCCAAAGCATGGTTGCATAACCAGAGTTTAACTATTATGGTTTATGGTTACTGGAGCTCAAAATACTCATTGAAAAATTACAAAATAATGCTTAAGTTAAACCAATTTCAAACTAATAGTTTATAGCTAAAGTAGATTTCTCAGGCACAGCTCACAGGCATACCATGTACTCTTCACTTGGCTGTAGTGATGTAATGTCCATTGTTGAGTCACAAAGACAAATGCACTCACCTTAGAACTAGTTGTCAATCAACAAATTTTTACAAAATCCTTTAACGAATAGTCACAGCATTCTTAGCAAAAGTATTAATATTAAGCATCAAAATCAACATGTCTGATGTCTCTACCAGGTAAGCCTACCTAACTACTAGAAGAATATGCAAGGGCCTGCACATTTTTCTTTTAACAATCCAAGAAAATAGGTAATGTTTACATTTTTTTTTCTCCATGTTCGTCATTTTCGTTCTTCTCCACTTCTTTTATGCATATGCATCCATAAGCAAGTAGAAGGATAATTAACACATTATTCATAATGGAGGCATGAACTGCTAGTGTCAGAAAAGATAGGCAAGCAGGAAGACAAATTTTTGGGGAAGTTGCCATAGCAGCATTAATTTTTCTCTTGAAGATAAGAATAGCAAAGATGTAACTTCACTTACTTGGAAAACCTCCACTTTAAATGGAAAACTCTCCAGTTCTTTTCGAGCAAAGGAGTTCATTTTGCTCTGCAGAATCAGTATCAGCCCACTTAAGCTTTCCTTAAGAATCTGGCAATGAAGAGCTCGCACAGTTGCTTTTCTGATATCATCTGTTCCCATGAAGACAACCAAGATCTGCAAACAACTTAAATATTATGTTACATAACTGCGAAAGGTGCTTAAAACAAGATACCATATGGTTGAAGAAAAGCTATCTACAATTACTTCTAAATTACAGCAGGAATGAAGAGTGAACACATGCTAAACACACAAATGTAGACATCCAGCTGTTTAACCATAAAAGATGAAGCAATAGAAGCTATCTCTTAAATGTCTCCATTGCAATTTACTTCCATCTGTAATGATTATAAAATTGGAATCCTTCATAAATAGAGGCTGTGAAGCATCACCTCTTCTTACATTTCTCAGATTTTCACTTACCTGTTTTGATAATACCAGTTTCTACATTTCTTCCTTAGCTAAGAATGTACACAATCAGAGCAATGTATTTGTTACTAAATTCTAGTTCGGAGTGTTTCTAGGACATAAAACTTCACAGTTTGCAATCTTGATGCAGGGAAATACCAAAATGGTAAAAGAACAAAAAAAGGAAGATATTCACAGTCGTAGTCCATGTGGCTTTATTCTGGTGGCACTTGATCCTGTTGGCCTTCAGAACTGTTTTGCCACTCTAGGCTCACTTATGTGCTTCATTCACCAAAACCTTCCTAAGATCTCATTTCACACTATGCTAGGCATAATTGATACACAACTTTTGAAACAAAATAATTGGTTAATCTATAATCATTTGAATTGATCTACTACTATTGAAAGAAAATAATCAGTTGTTCTGAAATCATTTGACCAGTCTAAGAAAGTACTTTCACAGGATAAAAAGGCATAATGACTAGAATGTGCAACTAGACTAAGAGATGGTATGTGGTTTCTACCTCCACAGATGGCTTATTTTAAAGTAGGGACGATGACTATAACAAGGCTTGAATGCTGTCCAAAACTTCATTAACTTTCAAGAGTTTCATTGATAGAATTAAACACGAATTGCAGTATTGCACTTAATAATCTATATGACTTTAGAACATGCTTGGGTTGAGATAAAACAGGAATAGCACAAACCACGAATAACATAGCTGCTTGACACTGGGCAAATATAGAATAATTAAGCCAGAAAACAGTGCTTCTCACGTAATGCAGTTTAAACTTTCAATGGTTTCATCCACAAAACCAATTCACCAAAGCAAAATGCAAAAAGACTTATGTATGGGCCATGTTCTAGATTCAGATTTTTTCCCCTTGTTAGCAATAGAAAGTACAATAGAGTCCCCACATATGGTCAATATGCAATTTCTTGTTTTTGTTGAGTTTTTCAATTTTCAGAAACCAAACAAATTAGAACATATATAGCTTCACTGATTCACATAAATGTTCTTCAAATTCTGTTCTCCTGTTAGGACAAGCATTGGCACATGCACTTCCAGTTAAACCTAAAACAAAATAGATAACCAAGCAGAGGATTAAAAAGAAAAACAGCGGAAATTACCAATTCCTTTTGGCTGAGAATTTCAATTTTTTTTTTCCCTTTGTGAAGGGAAAACATCAAGGAAAGTAACACAATCTATTTGGCTATTTGCTCATTAATGTTTATACTTCTGGCCAGTATATATACACAAATACAGTAGAAATACATTTAAAGTTCACTTGATTTGGAATTTGGCATACAGGTAAGTAAAATATACTCCTAATATAATCAAGAAAACATACACACAGTTAAGAACTATAACATAACAAAAGCAAACTAAAAGGCAAATCTGTTGTTCCGAACTGTTAACAGGCTGCCAAAAAGGGTAAAAAAAAGGACAGCTAAAAAAGACAACACTTCTATTGCAAGCAATTGTATATATAAAAAAGGCATCTTGTTTATATGTAATTAGGTGTATATATATGTCAGTATGTATATCAATAAAGCTTTTTTTACCAAAAATACAAAAGCAAAAGAGTCTTTTCCTAACATTAATTTCCTCTATTTTCTCACCATCCACACAATTTATTGCCAGGAAACTGAAACAACACTACAACAGCCAACTTCATGCCACATAGGCACATATATACATATACATATATACATAAATGCATACATGCTTACATACACATACATATATAGTATACACTCATATAAACATATATTGTATGCATACCCGAGTACATACATACATACATACACTCGTATACACGTATATACCTACCAACATATATACATATGCGTATGTACATCTAATCATACATAAAGACATATATGTACATAAATATTTTCATAAAACAAACTCTTATTTATATATCTGAAAAAGAAAAACTTTTTTCTTCCAAAAAAGAAACAAAAAGAACTCTTTCCTTTCTATCAAACAGAACTTGAAAAGAAAAACTATGTCCAAAAACTCCACCATTTTCCAGGGAAACAAACACTTCCAAAAGTCACATAAAGTTTACCTTTTTGGAAGGGTTGGAACGCAGAGAAGCAGAGATACGTAGACGTTCGAGCTCTGGTTTGTCTCCAAAATCGGAACGGAACTCAGCGAGTGAGCGAGTTAACTCCGAGTCAGCCACTTTATAGCCTCGGTCTTTGAGCATTTCCCAAGCAGTCTTGCGTGCCAAGTAAAACTTACGGCTCTCAACACTGCCTTGGTCCACCAACCTTTTCAAGCATGGACGAGCATCCTCAACTTCGCCATCGATACCGCCGTGACCAGAACTCCCACCACCATTGCCAAAGGTTGTTGCCATTTTTGTTTTGCTTTTTTTGTTGGAGAGTGTGGGGTTGTGGCAATGGAGGTCTGTGCTATTTATAGAACGTAGCTTTACAACACACTTTTGCAGAAAGAATTTTGGAGCGTCGATTTAGTTGGACATAGGTGCATTTGGACGGTCAAGATGACTTTGAAGAAGTACGGATCTTGAGTACATGACACGTGATTTGTCTAAAATTTATAGTGATTTGCAGTAGTTACATTACCTTAAAAATAATGGTGACTTGGGGTAATTACATTATTTTTTTTAATAATTTAAAAATTTTATATGAAAATGATTTTAAATTATTGAGGTAATAAGATTATTATCTTGAAGATAATATCATTCTCAACCTAAAGAATGAAAATTTTTTATCACTATAAAAAAATAATTTTTAATATTATTTTTTAATTAATTTATATTAATAAAAAATGTTATTAACATTACCTTAAAATATTTACTAATAAAAATTTGCAAAAAATTATTTTTTTAATAACATAAATTAAAAAGATTCTATTACAATGGAATAAATGTTTATTGATTATAAAAATAATGGAATCATTTAATAATTTTTTTAAAAATTATTTTTTATCAAAATTAATTTATATTTTATAGTTTTTTATAAAATAACATTTAATTATTTTATAAATTATTAATTCAATAAGTATTAATTTTTTTTTGGCAAAGTTGCTTTGAATATTTTGTATTCTATGATTTATTTTTTCACATAATATCAAATATTGTAATTTAAAATCACTAATGATTTATAATATTATATCAAATATGATAATTTAATATTCTCAATAATCAAATCACTTTGATGCAATTATTACCATAATAATTAAATCACCGTAATAATATTAAAAATGATATCAAATGCTATTTAAGTGAAAATTATCATAAATTTTTTAAATATATTTTGGAGATAAATAAAAATATTTTTCTTAATTGTAAAAAATTGTCATTTGTATTAAAAAAACTATTTTAACATTTTTAAATATATATTTTAAAATAAATTAAAAAAAAATATTTTTTAATAATAAAATAATGTTTCGAATTAGTCGGACCAAAAAAGTTATGCTCAAAGCTAGATTTAAATTGAGCCAAGCTCGCGAGGTTGAATTTGAAGTATAATCATTGAGTATTTATTTAATGATTTCTATAATTAATAATTAATTATAAAGATTTTTATTTGATATTCTATCAACAAATTATCAAATCATTATTCATAAATTTAATTTTTTAAAATATTTATTATAAATTATTTTTAAAATTTAAATATTTAATTATATTAAAACATATTAATGATATAACAATTTTATGATACACTCATAATGTATAATATCTCTTGCATCTAATATAAAAGATTTTTTCCAATTAAAACAATACATTTCATAATAATTAGATTAAGCAACAAAGTTAATGTGTTATTTTCAACATGATCTATTTATAAAATGTTAAATATTTTATTATTTATAAGGAAAAAAAGAAAAAATTTATTTGCTCCTATCTACACTCTTTTTTTTTTCTATTCTCGCTTATTTTTGTATAAAAATAATTTCATTAAAATAAATTCAAAATAATTATTAGAGTTGGGCTCCAGATGATTTTAGGCCCGTTAATCTTATTGGGTCCATTTAGTTATCTAGTTCAAAAAATCTTAACAAATCAACTCAAGTACCATCTACTGCCGACTGTCGTGTCGGATTTTTGTTCACCACTCGGATTTTCTCGAGAAAATATGTAAACTTATAAGTAACTCGTTCCTGTTTCTCACACTCGGATTGAAGGAATGCTAAGGCTGTTTGTTCGGACATGTTTGCTCAAACCAAATAATAACGTAGGATGAGTTAAGATGCTGGTTTTCATGTTGAAATGCAGTAAGCAGTCAATCCAGTAGGCACATCTAAGCAGAATACTAATCACCGGTCAACCCCCCGCTGCGAAACAAGAAAGGATTAGCAATGGCAAGCCTGAAAAAACTCAAGGAACAAGAAAAAGTGTAAAGCATTTTAGTGTTCAAAGGGCAAAATGAACTTGTTCCTCCGGTGTATAAGTCAACTAGCAAGAGGAGGGATTCTGATTATTTCAACCAAGCTGACATGTCTAAGTCGACCTAAAATCCAAGGTCAACATTAACGCAACCACCTTTGCAGCCCACTTGTTGGCACATAAGAGCACTAACTTGTCATCTCCTAAGTGGATCACCAATTACCAGCTCAGCTCGAGCCTACAAGATCAACCCTAACCTCTTATGCCGACCTCAGGCCACCTAGGCCCAAGATCTCTCATCGCAACAGGTATAAGTAGCCCCATCTAGTTACTTCTACACCAACTGAAAAACTCTTGGCTTAAAGCTTACATTCCACCTTATTCTTTTTCCCACTGTTTGACCGAGCATCACTTAAGTGTCGGAGCATAAACGCCAAGAAAACTTCCAAGCTTTGTTGTTGATTGATCTCTCTTTCTTATCTTTTCAGGGTTTTGCCCCTCGTAGACAGTTTGGCACAGACAAAAAGTTTGATTAGCACTAGTACTCCATAATGTCAAAAGAGTTGTATTTTATCATTCATCTAGTAAGTTTACAAGCAAATGTGGTAACAACAAATACCAAATTATCATCAAATGTTGAAGAACGTAAGGAACAGAAATTTGAACATGTCAAGCTCCATCAGGTCATTCAAAGCAGTTGAACTTACTTACAGCATCATCAAAAGAGACAAACAAGGTTTGATGGAACGCAACCAAAGCAAGGAAGAAACTTGTGCCATATTTAAAATACCTGCAATCTCAGAAATATCCTAATCCAGCAACTCACATGGACGAGAACTCATTCAGTAAGACTCAACGGTAGGAGGGATCCTGCAAGTATAGTTGTTTCAACCGAGCACAACTTAAAAAGACAGAGACAAGCAAGAACTGAAGTAATGCAGAAGCAAGAACCAAAGTACAAGGAGGTTGGCTTTTCGATTTTGGAAAATAATTTTTTAATATTTTACAAATTAGTGAAAAGCCAAGCAAGCACCACATTTACTTCATTATATGCCAGGTAAGCTTCTGCTAATGTTTCTGTCTCAAGAGTCGCACATTCAATAACTTTTAGGACTGAATGAGTACCAGTGAAAGTTTTAGGACAAATTAAAAATAAATTTATAGGAACGGATAACACTTGATTTGGTCCCTAAACTATTGCACTTTTTTTAATGTGGTATGTAAACCAAAAAAATTTTAATCAAATACCTAAACTGCATTTTCGTGTATTAAGTTGCCCCAACTCTTAACACCATTAAAATAAAGCTGATGTAGCATTTAAATGCTAACATGGATGATACTTGGTTTAGATGTGGCTGCCATGTGTCATTTTTAAAAAATAAAAGTTTTTAAAATATAATTTCTAAGAAAAACTTCTTATTATTTTTTTATTCTTTAAAAGTAACACATGACAACTACATCACTGCCATGTGAAAATCACGTGTTATCCATGTCAGCATTTAAGTGCCATGTCAGCATTATTCTAAAAGTGTTAAGAGATTGGGAAAACTTAATACACAGAATTAAAGTTTAGGTACTTGATTAAAAATTTGTTTAGTTTAAGTACCACATTAGATAAATTGTAATAGATCAAGGGCCAAATGAGGTATTATCCCTTACAGGAAAGAAAGGAAGAAAGAAAAACAAAATAAAAGGAAAAAGCATTGAGTAATATTTCTGGTAAAAGTTGAAGAACATGAGCAATTGATATTATATTAGAACTATGAATTCTTTGGAAAGTCATAACATTTTGTTAGCTAAGCAAAAGCAACGGTTCATTGTTTTCTACATTTTTATGCAATCTAACTTTACAAAAGCTATAAATCATGGATGTCACCCACAGATTCCCAACAAATCTTGCTCACGCAAGTCCAGTTTACGAAATATGTAGTATTAAATTGCTGACATAAAACATAAGAAAAAAGTCTATGGAGGTTATAGTGAGCGTACCCGCAGAATCCGATCAATTACATCCACCAACCAGCATAACAAGCTGAAGGCTACTTTCCCTTGCCGATGGTCACAGCACAAAGGCTGAAGTGCAATTGATCACTAGATAAAGATACAAACCACTTAAACAGAGTCATAGCAATAGATGGCCATTTAATTCCCACCACCTGCAAGCAAAATTGACAAGAAAAACGAAAATTGCAGCAGTTCATGATTATGATTTGAAGTTTGTGGGTGGGGGAAGCGAGTCGTGTTCTGCTAAGCATTCAGCCTCAGGTGAGAAAAGTATCACAAATGAATGGATTAGAGCTAAAACTTGCAAGTTTTAACAAAGAATATAATTGAACATAAGGGGACAAAAGCACTATGACAACCGCAAAAGAACCTGCAGTAAAAGAGGTAATAAGAAACTTAATTCAAGCATCCTTTGAAGTACAAGCAACTACTGGGGCAAATAAAAGCTAAAAGTCATCAACCACAATGCATGAGCCACAGCAAAGAGAGGTTACATATGATTGATCAACCTCACCGTTGCAATGAAGTGAGGAGCCTTATCATATAAACAGTAAAAATTAACAAAAAATGAACCTGAACATCATTCAGACTCTCAATAACCATAACCTGATAAGGCTTCTGTAGAAACAAGAATAAAAAATCATAACCTCTGGATATGGCCAATACGATTTTCATAATTCTTTTATGGCCAAGTCCAAAAATTTTCCCATGCCACCTGAGGATCCTAGCTGGGAATCAGGCAAAAACGTTCAGAACATAAACATCAATGCTTCAAAAGAGAAATGGTATCTGCCAATTCAATCAAAATCCTTATGGCTGACTATCTTACAGGATTTTTAAAAAGTAGCAGGCAAAAAAAAATAAAAAGCAAATTTTCCTCTACATCATATCCCACAAAGTACTTCTACCAGTAGTATACATTAAACTAAATAGTCAGTGTGCTCTGTATGTCAGCTCTTATATTCAAGGTAGAATCAGCCTGCATTGATAAAAAGGAAGAAAGATACTAACATACTTTCAAAAGGAGTTATCTTTTAATTAGGAAACTCACATATATTACAAATAAAAAACATCGCACATTTGGGGTGGGGGAAAGGGGGGGGAAGGTAACATGTGTCAAACAAAGAATCATGTTAAATCCCCAAGTGAATGGTTATGGATGTCCATGGCCCTCAAGAATTTCAAATGATTGATAAATAATTCAGTACATCACCATGAAAGAACATGGAAAGATAACCTATAAAAGATATGAAGAGTACTCCTATCTAATACAACGATCACAACAGAAATATAGAAATGAAAAACCTAAGATGGAATGTCTTTAAGACAAATTCATTCATCCAATCACCAGTGCCTCCCTTGAGAACCACCTCCCTTGTTTTTGGCAAAGAAGGCATTCTTGGGTTTTGGTAGCTCATGAATGTCCATCACTTGTATCGTTCTTTGCTTTTTGGCTTCAAAAAGCACAGAAAAACCACAGACAATCACATTTAGTATGAAACCAAAGTGAGGGATTCAAGATTAAATAAATTGTGGAAGAAAAGAAGAAAGCAAACCATTTTCAGCTTCTTTATAATTTTCTTGAAGCCTTTTCCTTGCAGAAGCCAGCTTTTCAGAGTCAAAATTGCTTTCCTTTTGTTCTCTCTGTCTCTGCAAAATCCCCAAAAAGGGAATTCAAGAAATAGACATGACAAAGCTTATACCAACTATCAACTCAGCCAAACTGAATTCTTTGGGCAACATTAAAATGGTTAAATTAAGTTGAATTTTCCCTTTCTTAGCTTTTTGCTAAGATAAACTATTACGGCGTAGTAACTGCAACTTCTCATTCCTTGAGAATCAAAAACCTCGGCATCATAGGAATTTGTCAAAACATCAGTTTCATAGCAAAAAATATCTTTTTGAAAGCATGTGCTATCAGACCTTCATGTCCATCAAAAAAATAAAGATGAAATTAGAGGCTCCAATTTGGTATATACCAATACCTGCACATTTTGTGGAGGAGTTGAGAGAGTTGGTCTAGGTGGAGGATCTTTTCGGGGAGGAGGGATTGGCTTTGGCTTCCTTTCAGGTTCTGAATTATTCTTGTCTGAACCAAAACTCCCATCTGTCAATTGTCATCGGAAAAAACATTCAAAAGAAGGCTGATTAATTAAATGCACAAAAGAAAGAAACAAAGGTCAAATCCAACTTTGAATCAGATTCTGTACTCACTATGCGGATTTGGAGAATACGCAAAATCAGGAACCTATAACAGAACAGAATCTTAGAAAGATTAAAAAAAATTTTAAAAAATAAAAAATAAATAAATAAGCAGAATTTTCAAACAACTTTCACAAGAAAAATTAATTGCTTTCACCTGTTGACGACCATTTTGAGGAAGTTTTTGCTGTGGTGAATCTCCATCTGCTGCCAGGCAATATTCATTGTCATTTTAACTTTAAAGACAATTAAATTTCCATTCACGTTTGTAATATTTTCTCACAAAAACAAAAAATATTCGTGTTACAGTCCAGAAAATAATTTTACCCATAAGTGCAGCAGATTCAAGTTCTCCAGGTTGATTCACCCTTACCCATTCATCTACAATCTCCTTCCAATTCCTGGAGAAACAAAGAACCAAATCATATAACAGATTTTCTTTGAACTGGTTTTCAAACTAAAAAAAAAATCATAACATTTAACATATATGTAAGTTCCACAAGTTCATTAAAACCTGACAAGTTGCTTCACTAATCTCCTAACGTCATTTGATGGATGCTTCCTCAATTTGTTCACATGTCTCCCAATATCAGTCTCCTGAAAATTGAAAAATAACATGGCAATGGTCATGAATCAAACTAAACAGGAAATTAAACAAAAAAAAAAAAATTGTTCCACATAATTGTTACCTTGAGAGCTTGAAATGTTATATCCATATCTGCCAAGCTTTGAAGCAATTCAACTAAAGAATCTTCAGACTGTAAAAACAATTAAAAAAACAAATTCAAATCAAAATCCAAAAAAAAAAAAATTAAACCAACAATACAATTGCAAAAAGATTCAAAGACCTGATCAGGTACTTCAAGACGCTCCTTAATCTCCAGAACCCTTTTTTGTTCATCATCAAACAAGCCTCCATAAGGGTCCAAATCATCATCTTCATTATCTGATTGAGGTGTGAAAGGTGATCCTTTTCCTCCTTCTCCACCTTTACCTTCATGGAGGCTGCCTTCTTTATTAACTTGATACCCATTTGATCTCTCACCAAAATCACAGCTTTTACACCTAGAAACCATGGAAGTAGCATAAAGCCTCTCCACAATCCCATCTCTCCTTTTCTTCAACTCTTGGCCATAATCCAAAGAAGCTACCAGGATTGCTGTATCTATAAAAGTCCACACATCAACACCAGCTGCTTCCAGAACTGATCTGAAATCATCCAAATCCATTACAACTCAAAAAAAAGCTGATGATTATATTGCAAATTCCCAGGCCTGTTTCCAGGTGTCAAATCAAGATTTGAACTTCAACATAATCAGATCTGATTGAGAAAAAAAAAAAAAAAAACCCAAAGCTTGAATTTTGCAAAAATTGTCAGCTGACAAAAAAAAAAAAAAACAATTCTTTGAAGTCAAAGCTGAAATGGGTTTTGATTATTTTTGTTGTTTTGTGAAGAAAGTTGATGGTTTTGAGTTTGTTAATGGAATTGGACTTTTGGGTGGAAATTGGAATATACCAAAATAAAGCTTGATCTCTTTTGTCTCTTATTTTTCATATATTTTTTAAAGAAAACTGTTTGGTTTTTGGTTATGGTCTGAGCAAAGTTTTGTTGGCAGTCTCTTTTCTCCGGAGACTTTTTTCTTCGGGGTTTTTTTTTTGCAGGTGGTGATTTGAAGATGATCAGACAAAGAGAAAGAGAAATTTAAAAAAAAAAGAAATTCTTATAGTAAAAATGGAGTGTATTTAAAAAATTAATTTAAAAAATAAAACCATTTTAATTTTGTTTACCAAATTTCATTTATGAAAATTTATAATTTTACAAAGAAAATTGAATAGTGACACATGTTCCTTAGAGTATATTTAAAAATATAAAAAAAATTAATTTTAAAAAAATGAGATATGTATAATTATTTTAACTCTTAAAAAAATTATACGATTGATGTATGAATAATTTTCTTTTAATTTTGTAAGTAAGATTAACATGATAATACATATTTCTTAAAATAAATTTAAAATAATAAAAAATAAAGTTTAAAAAAAAGTCAAACACACGTTATTATCTTATCTTCGTTTATAAAATTAAAAAACTCCATTACTTAGGGTGTTCATTGATTTGTTTGATTAATTTCGAATCAAATTATCTAAAATTAAATTATTTTATTTTATTTTTGTTAACTAAATTGAATAAATAAATTTTAAAAATTAATCAATCGAATTTAATTTAATTTTTTTGATTAATTGAATAATAAATACATTTAAGTTAAATTATATTTTTAATTTTTAATTTCTCATATTTTAAATAAATTAAATAAAATTATTCAATAAAATATTTAAATATTAAAGTATTATATTAAAAACTTTAATAAATTATGAAATTAAATGATCCATTTCATATATTTTTAATTATATTTAAATTATATTTTATTTTTTATATATTTAACAAAATAAAAATATATTTTATATTTTTATATTGTTATATATATTTTTATATAAAATATTATATAAATATATAAATTATTTAAAATTTTACATTATAAAAATACATAAATTACAAATCTAATTATAAGTTTGTGTCATTTTCAACACCTTTCCTTACACACGTGAATCATGCTTCTATAAGTAGAGTTGAAAAAGTTTGCTCAACATTTATTGAATCCAATGATTGAGGGCCCTTTTGGTTTTTGAAAAATGTTTTTCATTCCTCATTTTTACTATTACTCTAAATTTTTTTTTCATTTTTATAAAGAAAGCTAATGCAATAATCTTAAATTATTTTTTTTTATAGATTAAAATAGTTGATTATTCGCCTTATATTAATCTATCATATTTTTAATAGAATTAAGAAAATAATTATTCACCTTATTTTTTCAAAAAAAGAAAAAGAATAAAAGTGAAGACTATATATTATATAAAATCATTTTCATTAAAAAAAATATTTATTATTCTTTACTTTCAATTCTTTTTGACTAATTCAATATAGTTATGTAGTGAAAAAATATATATGTTGTAGAACTCATTCATTTTCATTGAAAACTTTTGTTTAGTTCCACTCTAAAAAAAAAAATTCTCTTATTTAATTTATTATAACAAACTATATTATATAAGAATGAAAATAAATTAGCAAGTAAATAAATTTTTTTATTCACGAAAATAGAGATTTGAAACTTATTTTCACGATAAAATTATACATCAATTATCGAACCAATGTTTCAATGTAAATTAATAAATATTTACTAAGTCAAAAATCAAAAGATTAAATTCTTAAAAAAAAAAGTTAAAAAATTGGATAAAGATTAAGGATTACAAAAAAATTTTAAAAAATTAAGTGAGAATAACACTTAAGAGTATAATCGATTGAGTCTGAAATAATACAGTATTAAGCTTGAGTTCAAGCTCAATTCAAAATTCTAAGTTTGATATTCAGCTTGAATTCGATCGAATTTCTTTTTTCTAGCTCAAACTCGACTTGAGATAAAAATTGAACTATTAGAGCTCGTTCGATTAGGCTCGATTAACATGTAAAAATAAGCTCAATTTTTATATTTGATAAAAGCTCGATTATTTGAGCTTGAGTTCGAGTTTAAATTTGAGATATTTTATTAATTAAAATAATAAAAATATATTTAAATATAAAATTTCGATTAGGCTCGTAAACTATTCTAGTTAGATATAAAAATACTTAAACTCGACTCTATCGATGAGTCAAATTACTCGATTCAATAATAATCGAGTCAAATTCGAATTTTATTCGAATCGAACCTGAATAATTTACGAGTATTAATATATCATTTACACTCATGATAACACCATCCAAATACTAAAAGTTATAAAGCATAAATCTTTTTAATGCCTTTTCTAACTAGCCAATACCAATGCCACAAAGCTCCATTTGACTAACCATTTGATCAAATATTTTAAGCTTTGCATCACCTAAACCATAAGATAGGTGAAAATTAACCTACCCCAAAAAGTCCAAAGAAGCGTATGTTTTATGTTTCCCTAAACAAGCACATTTTTCAATATTTCTTTTATGTTCTCAATGAAGCAATAAAATAGGTTTAATGTTTCTTTATTGAAAAGTATGAAAATGGCAATGACCAAATTAAAATTTTAGTTGAATTTAAAGCTTACTTCAAATTATTCATGCAATTATCTTTAATAGATAATATTTAATACATTTAAATTTTAAAATTTAATATTTAAATTTTTTTTAATTTTTAGATTACGATATATTAATGTGTAAGATTAATTAATTCTAATATTAATGGATTTTAAAAGATATCATTATCACAAATTTGGATGATAAGACTAATGTTTATTAGGGTAAAACAGTTTCTATTTATATTCAAAAGTTATAGAACCAAATTGATAAAAAAAAAAGTTATGGAATCAAACTTTATTTACAAAAATAATTTTCAACATATGGGACTAATTGAAGAAAAGAGAAAAAAAGTATTTTCCTTTACATAGATTTTACAATTAGATTTAATTCGATTTGTAAATTTTTAGCCAAAAGCAATTTTATAATAGTAACAGCTTGAATTTTTGTTATCTTAACAAGGCTTGTTTAAAATTTTTTATACCTTTTAGAACCCTAAGATTTTAAATTCAAATCCCATTGTATGTTGGTTTTAATTTAATTTTATATTAGATTTTTTAAATTATATTTAAAATGTTTATTGATTATTTAATAATTTCTTATATATTGATGTAATATTTTATTATAATTATAATTTTTCTTGAAGTTATAATTTCATAAAACTCTTTGCTTTTTAATGTAATTATATCTTGGAATCCACATCAACATCAGATGGTCCATGCTTGACTAGAGCACAAAATTGAAAGGTTTATAGGCATAGCTCATATCAATCTACTATTGGGAAAAGCTTCAACATAACATCTACCCACTTTTTGGGATATTTTATCATATTGTGGAGTTGGACAGCATGATCAATTGGGCAATCACAATCATCATAAAATTAGGGTTAAAGTAGATAACTTCACTAAATGTTGATCTCATCAAAATTCTGACATGTCACCATCCTTCCTTTCTTATCATTATCCATTTTTCATTTTTCAATACTACTTAAAATGCATTTGGCACCTAATTGAAATAACTCTTGCCTCCGATGTCGTTTTATGATTTAATTATAAAATATAACTATACCATGGTTAAAATTTCTCTCATTAAAAATATAAATGAATCGAATATTAATAAATTTTATTATATTTTTGATTTGGTGATTCATTTAATTAATTAATTTTTAAATATTATTCATAATTATTTGTTAAATTTAATAAAAAAATATAACCATACAAAAATTACACTTATTTACAGACAAACAAAAGTTATGTTCAATCACACCCCTAATGTAAACGAATTAAATATAAATATATTTTGTTATACTCGTGATATATATGTTAATTAACATTGAAATATCGTTTTGTGATCGTTTGTTAAATTTAATAAATTAATATAAAATTTAAACCTAATAAATAAATATAAACGACAAAAACCAACATTTTCATGAATGTTCCCACAATTGTTACTGCTGTATCGAGATTATTTGAAATTTCTGAAAATTTTAAGTAAAAATGCAATACAGAACTATATCCCCACCATCAAGCTTCAAGCCAAATCTAATACAACAATAGTCCATGAATGATTTCTTATACAGGACACACTGAGAAATTTCATGGATACAAAAATTACCCTCACTTGGTTTCTCCGTTTCTCTCCCAATGCATTTCTACTTCCTAAGCCCTATTAACCTCTTTAATCACAAAAATGGCTTTCTTTTGTTTCTCTCGACTTTGTACTTTTATTAATGATTTAACAAAGTTTCCTCCAGCAATAAAAATGCTCAATGCAGTTTCATATTCTCTAACATGAATCTCATAACTCCACAAACTGCAGAAACATTTGATTTAAGTTCGGTTACGACCAAGTTTGAAGCTAATCATAGGCATTTACCTTAAGCTATTAATGGATTTTTAAATATTCAAAAACTTGAATACATGCTTTTACAGTATAACATCTTAGCATGGAACTGATAATTGAGCACCATGAAACCCGAACCCTTTCTCTTTCTCCATAGGCTGAAAAGGCACTTACAAGTATATCTGAGTACTGTAAACTTAATTCCCTGAAGTAGACCTTCGTTGCACTACTAGATCATCAGCAGAGTAATAATCAGCAATCAGCCGGTACATGTATGATGGATTATGCCCTCCACTGTGAGACACAAAGCAATCAGTGATAGCAGGAAAAGAAAAAACTAGAGGACCATGAAAAGAAGAACCCTCTAGCAATGGCAGAAACAGAAGAGCCAAATACATGCAATCTTTTGTCTCTTTTGTGAAACAAAACTATTCATTGCCTCCCCACATCGTATCGACTGGTCACAGTACTCCATAATGTGGAAAAGTAATTGATTTGGTAACTTGAAATGAAACTAAGAAAGTAAACATCAAACATTTACCGCATGTTGAATAAGAACAGAAAGGATAGAAGCTTCAAAAAGTGCAGTTGAACTTACGTGTCGGTTATAAAGAGACTAACAAGCTTTGGTGGCACATAATCAAATGCTGGATTAACAACATGAAGAAGAGGGGCACCAATTTCATTTCCAAAATCCAAGCAATCTGAGAATTCTCCAAAATCCAGCAACTCAGATGGGGACCGCAATTCATTCAGTAAGACTTCAGGATTGTGTGGATACAGTGGGCATAACTGTCATGCAGACCACCATTAAGTTAATGAGAGACAAGCAGGAGATGAATAAAATTAAAAAATACAGGGACAACAAAAACCACTATAATATTTGCATCAACACTATTTGGGTGCCTTATTGGGCCATTTCTCTGACCATCCTCATGTCAGCTGAGTAGCTTTTTTTTTATTGTTTTTGTTGATTTCTTTAGAATGAAGCTCTCAAGAATCAATTAACAATGATCACCACAACCACACCCCAATATTTTTACCCTTCAAGCTCATACTTAAAATTAAAAGTTTACCCTCATATTACATGTCATACTACATGACCAGATTTGAAGTAGGGGTGTAATAATATCCCACGAAAGATTGTAAGCAGACATGCAAAATAACGTGATATCCTGGCTTGCTAATGAATTGATTGACAAGCAAATCCACATTGTCAGATGTGGCGCAATTAGATTTATTGCCTTGTTAATATGCAAGAAAAGAACCACCACTTCAAATCACTTTGGCGAGACTTGGGTGGCTTAAACAGGTAATAATAGCCGTTCAAAAGAAAAGAAAGCCTTCTTATAACAAGTATAGGACTCTAACCTATGTTAATTCACTCTTCATTTTTCTAAACCGCTTAAAAGGAAACATAAGCACATGGTATGACCCACTAAACATAAGGAAAACTGACAGAAAGATGAACATCCCATGTCTTTCTTTTTTTACTTTTGAAAACAGATGTCCCATGGCTCAGGCTTAAATTTCAGAGTCAAATATGGAGTATGTTCTTTTTCACTTTTAACCTCTCTATGTTCCTCCCTGTTTACCTCCCTTTGCTAGGCATTTAATACTTCTGCATCACCCTTGGTACTCAGCCCCATCTTTTACACCATCAAAAGTGCTTGTACATATTTACCATATGTACTATCTTGCCACATCAATTCTATCTTGCCACATCAATTCAAATCCTATGCACTAACGTCTCCTCTTAGAGCCCTCTCAAATTCTATCCTATTATTCATGTGCATGACACCTCAAGCTCTCAAAATTAAATTCATCGAAATAAAAGAAAAAAATAAACAACTGTGCAAAAACACATAAATTCATACCATCATAGGGCATAAATGAATGACACAAAATCTTAATTATTTTTTTCTAAAAAAGTGTTTTTTAGTTAGTATTAAACTAAAACTTCTAGAAAGTTTGGTGGTCAAGCAGTTATCGTGCCAAAGTACCTTGTGACTGCCAGCAAGTACGACAAATGGAACAGCATGCTTTTGAGCAGCAAGTGCAACCATGTTCAGCCCGACAGGTGCTATGACCCCACCATTAGCCATGACAGCATGAGCTCCAACAATAACCTTCAAATTCCGGAATCTCAAGATGAAGCTCAAACAGTGCAAGAAACCTTTACCAACTAGGAGAACACTAAAAAATTCACATACCATGTTTACTCGGGAAATCATGGCAAAAACTGCAGAGTCAGTAATTAGGGTGGTCTGTAAACCTCTTGTGACCAATTCTTTGGCAAGAAGATGTCCCTGATACCTAAGTTAACATCAGGTAATGGAAAAAAGAGAACTGTTACAGGGAGAATAACAAAATTGCAGCAGCTTAAAGAAAATGTCTTTGCCTTATAAAAACATATTAGCCACTTGTACAAACCTTGGAGCACCCTCCGCAACAAATACCCGGAATGATCTTTTCTTCTCTTTTGCAGCACAAAGAAATTCCAGCACAGTTCTTGAACTGCCTAAAGTTAATATCACCTCACTGACAATATGTTTAGCAATAGTCAGTCAAAGGGCATGTTAATATGCGAAACAATCATAGGTAGAATACAACGTGAGAACTCATAGAGATTAAAATGTTTCATAGTCATAAGAGAGAGGAAGAATCCTAGACATAAATTTGTCCCAGTGCTTTATGAGCAAGACATGATAAACAGAAGATAGAATCACAATATCACATGAAATACTAGCTAACGGATTTGAAACTGTTGTCTATTACAAGATTAAACAGATTCTTCCAGGATAGAATCAGAAGATTTTTAGACAACCTGCAATCAAGAAATTGTTACATATTCTTTATTCATAACTAAAAAGCAAATATTTAATCAAACAAATGAACCATTTCATAAGCAACAATCTTAAGAAAATCTAAAGCTATTTTCTTTGAAAAAAAAATAAAAAATGATCTTCAGAAATAAAACTAGGGTGATATCCTAACAGCACTAACAGGTACATTTTAACTTCTGTCTCTAAACATTCACCTCAATAGAAAGCCAAGAATCATCCTGGAACTCTGAAATTATTAACTCTAAGTCGTAGGCCAGATATAATCATAAAATCTCAACAGATTATAAAAATGAAACAACTGATCAGATATAATCATAAAACTTCAACAGGTAATAGAAAATGAATAAAAAAACCTACTAGAAACAACAAGCATAGATATGGATGATTGGTCATGATACTGGGCTGTGTTTTTTTTTTTTTTTTTTTTGGGGGGGGGTGGGATAAGAAAGTAGAAGTCTCTTGTTGAAGGCAAATCCAAATAACTTTACTACCAAATATGATCTCGTAGTTGGTCCAAAACTAAAGGGGAATAAGCAGTGTTTAACAACAGAATAAAACCAACGAAATTGAAATGCTTAAGGCAGAAAGATACTTTTGATGTATATGCTTCCACTGCTTGCTCGGCAATCTGTTCATGGCAAGTACTAATGTCTTGAATAAGCTCATTGACTGCTTCAATGACATCATGCTTTAACTTCCGACTCTGGAACTTTTATCGGCAGCTGAGAAGGAAAATAAAACCTTAAATATCATATATAATTTATTATGCCTACAAGATTAACATTACATTATTATCACCACAAGAAGCCAGTTTTATAAAAAACCAATATTTAACCACTTCCAGAGACATTAATCTCTTGGATATCAATGGAAAAAAAAAATCAAAATCTAATTCCATCAAGCACAATGCAGGAAGAAGACGTGTCTTGAATAAAGTGTTTAACATTTGCTTTTTCCTTCAGAATCTCCTCCAGAAGCAAGAAGTATGAGGAATTGCTGTAGAGTCAGGCACATCCTCAATTAGCAGTCCGCAAGGAAGGTGGACGCCAAAGTGCTCTCTAGAAGCAGCAGCAACAGCAGCAGCAGATAATACCGGGTGGTCATTTCGACCAGAATCATCTTCTCATCATTACAGCTGATAAGTTCAATCCAGCCATAGCAGCTGTTGTCAAGAAAGATCCTCCTCTCTAATAATTTGCAAAACACGCCTCACAATATTACCCACAGCAAGCTCTGCCATCATCACATCATAAACTATTAACATAGAATACCAAAGGACAAGTATCTACAATCCTTACGAGCAAGTCCCAGTTTTTCTAATCAGCTTCTCTACTCCTAAAGCCAAAGCTAGACCAAAAAGGGGTTTACAAGAACAGCTTTTATCCTATCTAGATAGTGAAAATCCAAAATATAACTTCTGAAAAAAGCTGCAATGAGAAGCCAATAGTTTTATATGAATTTTTTAAACAAAGAAAAGGTATTCTTAGCTATTACAAAGAATTTTAATTTGACGCAACACTTTCCAAGGAACTCTACTTTAACAGCTTCTTCAGCCAGACCAAACAGACTCATAAAATGCAAAATGTTGCAAATAAAACATTAGGGGGTCTAAAATTTTCCTTCAAGTTCTAGTCCAAGCATATACAACACTGACCTATTAATAGAAACAAACACAGATAGAAGCGGTCCTAAAGAAACACAGCAATTATCATGCACACTCCTAGCATCATTGAATGTTCAAGTGTATTACATCAATGTGTGCTGACAATTCCCACATTAACAACATCACATAAGTGAAACTGATATAGAATACTAAGTAATTGTTTTCAAACATAATCAGCAAAACCAAATTAAACTCAAACCCAAACACAAAAACGAAACATCATACCGACAGGGTTTGCAGCAATTAACCGTTCTCCAACAGCCTTCACAGAATCAATCAAAGCTCCAGCCTGGTTCGTATACGGCACTCGCGTCTGCGAAATCACCGACCGAAGCAGTTCCGCTGTCTGCTTTGCTGTTGCCTGTGAACCCTCAATCTTACTGCCCACCACCCAAAGAAAAAAAATCATAAATCACAAAAAAAAAGAAAAAAATTCTTTCTTTTCTAAAATTTATATAAATTGGGAAAAAAATGAAATACTTCACCGTTTCTTGAGCTTGTTAAGAAAATCATTGACTAGAGCTTGGGTGTCTGGCATCTTTTTTTTTTTATATCACCAAAATTCACTTTTCAAAATGCTACAAACAACTAAAAAAAATAGTTTCGAATCAGGAAAAGAAAACTTATGGAGAAAATGAAATGAATTGATGAGAAAAAGTTGATTGAGTTAACTACTTACGAAGAAGAGGTTTTATGCGGGAGAGCTTGATAAGAGGGTCGTTGGATCAATATGAAGAATCGGAAGTGAGAACCCGGATCCGACATGGCTCAGTTGTTTTTGTTGATTATGGACATGGAACTCTCGCAACGAGCAGGCCACCGGTGAAACGACCCAGCCCGGCAGGGCTCATGGCCCATATGATGGATGAGTTCGGCTTGGGTTTCCTCTCGAGGCCATTATGGAACCCATTGCTATTATCATTTTTTATTTTTTTATTTTTATAATTCAATTAAAATCTTCATTGATACTCTAAAAATAAATTTGATAATTTTAGATATAATAAAAAATATAAAAAATAAATTTAAACAACACCTGATTTCAGAAAAAAATAATTTTTTTTTTTATATTTGATGTAATAATATAAATTATAATTTGATAATTTTCACGTTTTATACATATTTAATATAAAATATATATAATATATAAATTGTCAAATCTATAAAAATATAGGATTAAAATGAGACTTTGAAGAAACTCAATTATTAAAATTTCAATTATAAATGAACTTTGATATGCATTAATCATATTAAAATAAAGTACTAAAATATAGGTCTAAAAATTTATTTTATAACTAAAAAGTTTTTAAATTGTCTATCTTGCCTATATGGGAACAAATTTTTTTAATAATATATATATTATTATCAATTTTTTAAAATTCATTTAAGTTTGAATAATTTTTTTATATCGATTCTATGCTTTGAAATTTTTATTTTTAAATTGTTTAATATAATTTTAAATATATTTAAATAAAATTAGATATAAAATAATTATTTTAATTTTATAAAAATTAAAATATAAATAATTCAATTCAAATATTTTTATTTTTATCTAAAATTTGATTCGAATTTAATAAAAATATTTATATCCAAATTTAAATAAAATAGAATAAAAAATTTAATCTGAACTGAACTAAGAACTATAATTTTGAATCGATTTTTTCTCACCTTAAGTGAAACCCAATGCTATTTTTTTTTTTTCTTCATTTTATATAATTCAATCATAATCTTCATTAATACTTCAAAAGTAAACCATAGTCATGATATAAATATATATATAGTTTAAAATTTTAATAAAACCATATATAAATTTATCTAAAATAAAAAGTACTTCATAGTTGACAAATTTAATATAATATTTTCATATTTTATTTTTTAATATAAATAAATTAACATAAATATATTAATTACCAAATTTATAAAAAAACTTCACCAAATATGAGACTTTCGAAAAAACTGAATTATTAAAATTTCAATTATAATTTGGTTAAAACATCTTATAGGTCTATGTATTTTTTAATTTTTAGGAATCTAGTCCTATAATATTATTTAAAAAAATTTAATAATTGTAATATTATTTTAAGAAATTTAGTCATCATAATATTATTTTTAAGGAATTCAATTCCTGTATATTGTTAGATTGAATGAAAATTTTTTAAAAACTAATTTATAAAGACTAAATTCTTTTAAATCATATTGAAAAAACTAAATTTCTAAAAATAAAAAAAATAAAAAGACCTATGACCATAGTTGCTAATTTGTTTTGTTATTGTTTGTATGGTTTGTTATATCAAAATACAATACACTTAAGAATGATTTTTCATAGTAGATTTGGTACTAAATAATATTAATTATTTTTATTATTTTCGACCTATTTTAATAAATTTCGTTGGAATAGCATGTTTCAACCGATATTTTATAATTTTTAACTTATCTTTTGTTATTTAATTATTTTTAACCTAATAAAAATAAAATTAATTGACAAAATAATTCTTAAAAGTTGAGTTTCTTTATTTTTATTTTAAATTATTTTTTATACTTTTATTTTTTCAAACTAGAGTTATAGTATTTCATTTTTTCAAGAAAACAATTTACTCATTTTATAAAGTTTAACAATTATAAACTTTGATTAATTTTTTCATCTATTTGTTTTTATCTTAATATTTATATAAAAAAATACTTATTTAAATACCATATGATTAGATTAAGTATTTAAAAATATAATAAAAAATTTATGATATTATTTTTTTATGTTTTTAAACTTATTTATTTGATTTGAATATATTGCATATTTATTTTATGACTTATTAATAATATTATAATTTACAAGTTCATGCATGTCATCATAACGTATAGATCCACTAACCTATAACTACATTTAGACTTTAAGGAGTTGTTACTAATTTTTTTAAGGTGTGATTGGTCACTTAATGAATGTATCATTTTAAAAAGATTTTAAGTTTAATTAAAGGTTCATAAAAAATGGATTTTGACGTTCTAAATAGAACTAGATTTGAAAGTTCAGTGACATGTAAGAAAGGTTATAGTACCTCCATAATACTAATCCTAAAAGACGGTACCAATTTATTTTAAATTATCCTAAAAAGCATCTTGGTTGTAATGTTTTTTATTCTAATATTTAATATTGGAAATAACTTATAATATTTCTCTATCAATCTAACAAAATTTTTAAAAAATACTTTCTCACCTTAAGAGTATTCAAAAATTTTATTTATTTTTTTAAAGAAGCTCTGTCATCGAAAAAACTTGATCATTTACTTTTTTGTTAATTTTTAGTTTTATTAAATTTTATTTTATTGAAAATAAGATCAAATTCTTTCACTATTTGAGCTCAAAATAAAAATATATTTTTATTTAAAAATTTTTACATTTTTCATTATTTGGATCAAATTTAGAATTCCTAAATGTCATTATCTTATTGTCGAAGTTTACTCGTTATTTATTTCTCAATTTTTAGAATGAAAACAAAAGGACAATTATTATTTGAAATCTCATTCAAAAATTTTCACCATTTAGGTTAAATTTGAAAAAGATTTTTACCTAAAAATCTCTAGAAACTCAACCATTCATGATTTTCTTGAAATTTTGTCATCAAATAATTTTCATATATTTTCAATCAAAATTTTAAGGGTTTTTTTTTTTTTTTTTTAGTTTGGAAATGAGTAAAATTACTTTTATTGAAATTATTTCTAAATTATTTTACTATTCAAGTTAAATTTAGAGAAAATTTTTAATTAGAGATTTTTTAAAAAATTTATCATTTGAAATTTTTAAAAATTTCGTTATTGGATAATTATCATTTATTTTCAAAAATTTATGAAATGAAAATAAAATTGTCCAAATTATTAGTATTTTAACTATGTACTTATTTTATTAAATAATTAAAACATATTTTGAATCAATAAATTTAAATATACATGTAAATGAAATTGAATAAACATATAAAATATAATAAAAATAAAGGCCCTTGTAGCAACAATATCAATATACATCGAGTCGGCCATTCCGTAAAGCTATTTCCCACAAATACAATGGCTTTGCACCACTTGGTGATGGGTCAGAGTCAACCTTCCTCCACGATTAACTAGGCTTATTCACAGCAAGGTTATCTAACTCGTGGACAACTCCAAATAATGCACGTTTCAACCGTCCTTGGAAACTTTATAATTATTTTGAGCTTAGATTAATTTGACATTGAGTTAAGTCGAATTTTAAAATCAAATTCTTTTAAATTTAATTTTTTTAAATAAAATTTTGATTTCAAATTTTAAAAATAAAAAAATTAAATTTTTTATCACTTGATTAACATACTATAGTGATTATGTCACATTTTGATTGTTAATTTTTATATACATAAATTATATTAAAATAAAATATTATCTAAAAATATAATAAGTGATTGGTTCAATCGATTAAGATCATTTTTTTTAACAAAAAATTTTGAATTTAAATTCTCTCAATGATTTGTTAGAATCATATCGAATACATAATTTATAATTACTTATTTTAAATTATCAAATATTCATATTTTAAAGAATTAAATAATTTATCTATCTTGAATATTTTACAACAAAAAAAAAAGTACTGTCTAAAAATTATTTTTATAACTAAAAAATAAGTTTTAAATTATCCATCTTGCCTTCACGAAAACAAATAAAAAAAATATTAAAATTGAGGTGCGTGTTTGCACGCACAGGAATGTTAGCTTTTGGAAACATGGAAGCTGATCCAAGTCCAACCCAACACCCTAAACGCTGGGCGCTGCTGCCGTCCACTGTATTCTCGGCCAACTGTCTCCGCCACTGCAGCCTCGGTCCCTCCTCCCAATTTCATTTCAAGAATAAAATCTCTTCTGTCTGTCTGCGCGCACGCTAAATCACGAGTAAAAATGTTAATCATATGCCAATACGTATAAATTATTAAGATTTAATTCAAATAAAATTTAAATTTAATTTAATATTAAATAATTTAATTTATCATCAATATTATAATATTATTTAAATAATTCACTAATTTAATTTAATTTTTATATTTTAATTAAAAAATTATTTTTTATTTCTATATATTTTTATTAATTTAAATTCAAATTTACACTTAATAATTTATATCATCATGTCATATAAAATATTATATTTATATTATATTTTAAATATATAAAAATCATATGTTATAATTAATATCAATATTAAAATATAAAATATAATTTTTTGATTTTATTAATTTAATTTATATATTTTTTAAAATTTTAAGTTTTATATTTTTATTCGTATTATATGATCGTATCATATTTTAAATTATTAAATTTATTTAAATTAAAATTAAAATATAAATAATTAAATTTATAATCAAATATAAAAATTATTTTATTTTATTTGATAATATATTTAATCAAATAAATTTAAATAATTTTAATTTTTATTCGAATTTAATTTAAATTTGATTGAGCTTAATTCAAAATTTGAATACCAAATTTTAAATCAAACTTAATTTTCTGTCTGTATTTTCACTCGGCTTGGTCACCCTCTTACTCACGATTGCGTGTGCGTAGAAGCCACGTAGAAATTTCCCTCCCTCAACATTTTCAACCTTTTTATTTAAAGAAAAAGTCAAAAATGGAAGATCAAATGGGCCCTTCATAGCTTCAAATACCCCTTTTTTTTTTTTTTTTTTTTCTGTTCTTTTTGTATTTTCTCGAGAAATTTCTCTCTCACAATCCAACTCTCGAACACCAATGCTCCTCTGTCTCTCTTTAATTTGAAATTCTTCACTTCAATTTCTGTCATTATTTATTACTCCCAAAAGCCCAAAAAAAAAAAAATCATTCTCCCATTTGCTTATAAAATTTTTCTTCGTCTTCTTGGTCTTCATTTATTTTCTTTTTGATTCAAATGGGTTTTTGAGTTTGAATTTGAAGGTGGGTTTCTTCTTTTTAATTCAAATGAGTTTTTTGAGTTTGAATGGAAGGTGGGTTTTCTTCTTTTTTTGTGGGGGTGTTTTGGTTGCTGGGTTTTTCTTTGATTGTTTATAAAGTTTCCTTTTTTGGAATATACTAGATCTGTTTGATTCTTTTAGGAAGTGTTGGGAAATTTTAGATTTTTGTCTCTTTTTTAGGGGTTTTTAAATGTTTATTTGGTTCAGGAAATTAAAACTAGAATTTCCATTTTTAACTTTCATTTTTTCCACCCACATTGTTGTAATCTCCACAATCATTTATTTATTTATATTTTTTAAAATGAAAATTTAATCTGTTTCTGATATATATTCTTTATGTAGGGAAAGGAGGAATTCATAGCCAGGCGGTGAATTTAAGAGAGGAAAAGGCAAAGGATTGAGGGTTAACAAAAAAATTGGGTGGTAAGAACATTTTGTCTTTATGATTAAATTTTTTATCAGATTTTTTTAAGTTTAAACTAATTTTGCTGATGTGCATTGAAGGACGTTAGTTGTTATTATTGAATGATGAATAGGTTGATTTGACTCAAATAATCAAATATTGATTAAATATATTCATGTTGTTGGTTCTTAAATGACTTGTTAAAACTTAAATGTCAATGTTGATCTTTGTGTTTGGTTATTCTTGCATGTCAACTTTCGAGAAGGGATTGTATGAAACAGTTTCTATGTAACATCAAATGTTAGTTCCATCTAATTTGACACATGATTATATGTTTCTTAAGCTAGTAAAATATTTTTAACCCATTACTTGTAAATAGTGGAATATATTGCATTCCAACTTTCGAGAAAGGATTGTATGAATCAGTTTTTATGTATCATCAAATATTAGTTCCATCTAATATGACACATGATCAAATGATTAAATAGTGGAATATTGTTTCATGGGGTTTACTGATGATGGATGGAAAAATAAGCTGATGTGTTCATGGTACATTTACGTGTTGGGATTTAAATGATGGTAATACTTGGTGACTTGGACTAACCTTTTAATCCAACAACTTCTCTTCAAATTTCGTTCATATAAAACATTTTATTGTAAGCTGAATGTTCACTGATTTTGTGCATTTTTGTTTGTCTTTTCAGTCTAGACTGGGCATAGATACTAGCATGGCATGTGGGAATCCATTTTTTGATGACTTGCGGAGCAAGCCTGAGGTTATTGATCCTCCACAAGATGAAGAGATTATGGATAGTGAATCTGTGAATGATCCTACTCAAGCTGCTATAAAACCTAATGTGACTGTGTCGAGCAGTGTTCGTGAGCTGTTGGAGTGCCCTGTTTGCTTAAATGCAATGTACCCACCAATTCATCAGGTTATTGATGGTTACTTTCATGAAATTGGTTAACATTCATGTTCTATAATTTGCCTCTGGTGGAATCTCTTACCATCCACAGAAATCTTTTGTGAATCATATTGGTTTCAAACCAACATTAGCTATACTAAATTGTCCTAAAGATTTCTTAAGTAACCCATTTCTATGTACAGGATGATATCTATTTTGCACATTCTTGCCTGTTGAGCGGATAGATTTAACCTCACAGGTTAATATGGTCACAAAGGCTCAATGTGTTATGTTTTGATTATCTTGTCAAGTTGTTTTTCTTGTTGTTTTACCTCTAGTTGTTGATTATTACTTAACCTCCTTTAGGCTATTAGTAGTTTTGAATCATTTAATTAATTTATTTATAGAATTGTCAATGTCTCAAAAGTAGGTTCTGTTATTTCATATGCAAAGGGTGTGGAAAAATCAGTCAATATCAGTTCATACACCTAGGGAATAGAAGCATCACACTGGCGCATAATGTTCTAATGTATACTTGGCAGCGCAATGGCATAAATTCCTGTGTCAGAATGCTCTTTATTGGCTTCTGATGCAATTTGTTCTGTTGTATACTTCTCTTTGTTTGCTGTAGAGTCATTATCATAAATTAATAGTGAAAATTAACACTGTAAACTAACTGCTGGTTTTCTTTCTTTGTGCAGTGTTCAAATGGACACACATTGTGTTCTGGTTGCAAGCCGAGGGTTCACAACAGGTGCCCCACATGCAGGCATGAACTTGGTAATATTAGGTGTCTTGCATTGGAGAAGGTGGCTGCATCTCTTGAACTTCCCTGTAAATATCAGAGTTTTGGGTGCATTGGCATATATCCATATTACAGCAAGCTAAAACATGAGTCCCAATGTTCTTATAGACCATATAGCTGCCCCTATGCTGGGTCAGAATGCATGGTTATTGGTGATATCCCTCATCTTGTGGCCCATCTGAAAGATGATCACAAAGTTGACATGCACAATGGCAGCACCTTCAACCATCGTTATGTCAAATCAAATCCACATGAGGTTGAGAATGCTACATGGATGCTAACGGTATTGTTTCCCTTTTTTCTTTCTTCATATTTCTTGTCATATTTTGGTTTCTCTCCAATCCTCTGGAAGAGGATTATTCTACTGTTTCTGCAAATACAACAGCTAGAAATTTATCGTGTGCTTGTTTTTCTGGTTCATTAGAGAAGTGTGTAAAGTCCATCACCAATGGGGTTGTTGTATTCTTCTACCGGTGAATACAATCATAGAGGGACATAAAACTTTAAAAGTGGCTTTGCTATACCAAATTGAAGATTGTTACTAAGTTGATTTCACATTACTCTTCTTTTTGTTATTTGACATGGCACAATGATATTCAATAGACTGACCCTTGTTATTTTAAATTTTATTTACAGATTTTGTGAGGGGTGTGGCACTGATTGTTGGATTTCTTTTCTCAATTTTTAGGTTTTCAGTTGCTTTGGTCAGTACTTTTGCCTGCACTTTGAAGCCTTCCAGCTTGGGATGGCTCCTGTTTATATTGCATTCTTGCGGTTTATGGGTGACGATAATGAGGCAAAGAACTATAACTACAGTCTTGAGGTGGGTGGGAATGGGAGGAAGATGATTTGGCAAGGGGTGCCCAGGAGCATAAGGGACAGTCACCGAAAGGTTCGTGACAGTTTTGATGGTCTTATAATCCAACGCAATATGGCTTTGTTCTTCTCAGGGGGAGACCGGAAAGAATTGAAGCTTAGAGTGACAGGAAGGATATGGAAAGAGCAGTGATGGGATTGTCCTTGTAGTTTTCCCTGAGTCTTTTTTTTTTTGTGATAGCTAGTAGATTAGTGTGTTTTGGTAGTTTTAAGGGTCTTCTGGTCGTGTATTTTTTGGTTTGTAGGGGGCAAACTCTCTTTGCTTACCCATGCATCAAATACATGAATGGGAAGATGAAACTTTTATGCCTACAAATCTAGTATCTATCTATCTATAGTCATTTTAGATGGTCATATATGATTTGTAAGTAAAGTATTGGATTCTTAATTTTACTAGCTGAAGTTGAATCCATGATAATCTTAAGTAAAAAATCTGTTTTACAAATCTTCGGCTTTGAAGTTGGTTTTGACCAGAGGTGAGAGCCAAAGAGTACTTTGCTTTTGAATTGTACAGTAGTAGACTAGATCAAATTTAGACAAACCTTGATTTGTTTTGATAATTAAAAAAAAAAAAATCCCCAAACTTATGATAAACCAATTCTTAGTTCTTACTTGTTATAGGTATATCTGACTAAAACTTTTAAACTGACGTAATTTTGAGCTTCTTGAACCAGTAATCATCAAGTATTTGAATTTCAAAAGCATTCTTACTTTGACCATTAAACTTAAATACAACGAAGTAGTTTCTGTTTGAAATTAAAACAAGTTCTTCAATCTCATCCACCATTGAGATCTTATTTGAGTGGTTCAATTAAAGTCAATACAACATGCATAAATTTGCTTACCTTTATAGACGAACTTAGCATCCTCTAACTCTTAAACTTCCTCTCTAATCTTGCCCACCACAATATGAATGTCACATAGAGTGAGTCCTTCCAGTCATCCAAGAGCCGAAAATATGCATGCCTCCAAGAAGTCTTTAATAGTAAAGATCCAAAAACTCCCCAAAACGCTGTAAAGAATCCGATTCCCATTCCAGCATAAAACCATTTACTAAATTCATCTCCATCTTCGGTGTGACCATCATCGGGTGGTTGATCCTGAAGCGTGTCATTTCTTGGGCACTGCTGTGAAATTGGAAGGCCACACAGTGCTTGATTACCAACAAAGGCTGAAGCACCAAAGGTCAGGAGTTGAGTACCAGGTGGAATTTTTCCTGATAAGTTATTATATGACAAGTTCAAGTAACTCAAAAAACTTAGATCAGCCATGCTGGTTGGGATTTGCCCTGACAATTGATTTGTTGACAAATCAAGTGATTCTAGTTGTTTCAACTGACCAATTTTTTCAGGGATAGACCCAACCAAATTGTTCCCTGATAAGTTCAAAACAACCAATTCAGCAAGTCTTGTTATCTCATCAGGAATTTCTCCAACTAATTTGTTGCCTGCAAGATCAATGATCCTAAACAGCCCAAGACTTCTTTCGTACTCATACTCTTTTCCTTTCCATCTAACCATTGCCTTTTCAATATAGTGGCCTCCAAAGAAAATATAAGCTTGCATGGAAGACACATAAATGTCCTCCGTGATATCATTTGAGTCTCCTTTTTGAACCATGGCTGTCAAATTATCAAGACACGATGGTATTGCTCCAGAGAGAAAGTTTTGAGAGAGGTCCAGAATCCGTATATTTGCTAATTGGCATAAATTGGAAGGTATCCTCCCATTGAATTCATTACCTTGTAGACTCAAAAATATCAAAGATGACAGGTTTTCTCCTACCCAGGCTGGTACACTTCCAGAAAACATATTCTCGCTAAGGTCCACAAATTTCAATCTACTGCAATTCTTCAAAGAAGAAGGTAAGCCTCCAGAGAAGCTATTACCGTGCAATTTAATTGTTTCAAGTGACAACAGAGATCCCACAGCAGTTGGAATAACCCCAGAGAAGTTATTATTAGCTAAATTCAAAACTACGATGTCTTGCCAGTGGAAAAAGCAATCAGGAAGCACTCCGTCCAATGAGTTATCAGAAAGATCAAGAGATCTCAATACCCCAGCTGTATTCTTACACAATGGAGAAACTGATCCCGAAAATCTATTTTTAGCAAGAATTAATTTGGTCACATTATAAGGAAAGACTGGCAATGGACCCTCAAACAGGTTTGAACTTAAATCTATTCCAATAAATGTAAGAAGCTTGACTGGTGATAAGTCTGATAGCATACCAGTCATCTGGTTATGGGAAAGATTTAAGAAAATCAAGTAAGTGGGCAGGTCCCAAAACCAATCAGGGATAGTACCTGAAATTCCAGCACCGGAGATATCAAGATCCTGAAAACTTCTTTGAGTATGAAGCCATTTTGGGAAGTGAGGCCCCAAATTGCAAAATGATAGATGAATTTGATTCAACTGAAAAGGAGGAATCCAACCGGAGCTGACATTGAAAGTTAAAAGATTAAAGGATAGGTCAAGTGTATGTAATTTGGAGAGATTTTCAAAATGCTCTTCGGATATCGCACCTTCCAAAGAATTCCAAGAAGCATCCAGATGCTCGAGTTCAGGCAGGCATCCTAGACTTTCAGTCACTGTTCCATTGAATCGATTATGGCCAATATCTAAATATTTCAATGATGAAAACTGGGTGAGATCAGGTAAAGGACCTGTAAGCTGGTTGTCCGAGAGAGATAGAGAAGTAAGCTTGGAAGGTTGTTTGAAACTTGTTGGAAAAGAGCCATTTAATCTATTACCAGAGAGATCGAGTTCTCTTAGTGAAGAAAATCCTGTTACATAAGACAAACTGAATGAATTTTGAAAGCGATTCCAAGGCAGGCTCAGAATCTCCAATGAATTCTGTATGCACCCAGACAAGCCAGCTGGAACAAATCTACTGAACTAGTTTTCAGAAAGGTCCAATGTTTTTAAAGTACAAATGTTCCCAAGGAATTCTGGAATCTCACCTCCAAGTTCATTATCGGACAGATCAAGATGTTCAAGTGAAACCAAGTTCCTGAAAAAGTCTGGAATTGAGCCTTCTAACAAGGTACTTTGAAGGGTAAGATCAACAATCTTGCTGGTAATATTGAACAACAAAGGGTACATGGAAGAAGTAAGATAGTTTAAAGAGAGATCAATGGAAATTCGGGATGAAGTAGAGTTAGTCAGGGAAGGTGGAGACGAGATTATTGGAAGGCTACAGCCGGCCAACCGTAAGTGTTCTAGGTATGGAAGCTTGATGAGCAGTTGAGGCCAATCCTTGGCACCATTAAGGTTGTTCGAACTGAGGTCAAGATATCTTAAAGAAGAAAGATTCAGAATCTGATTCAGGGTTGTGAAACTTAACCCAGTATCATGAAGATCGAGGTGTCTTAACTTGCTTAGTGAGCCATTGATATTCGGAAACTGAGTTCCTCCAAAATCATTGTAAGTAAGGTCTAAATATCTTAAATACCTCAGTTCAAGCAGTGAAGGATTAATCTTACCTCTCAGACTACTATTTACAAAGCCATCAAATTCATCATCAAAGGTCAGAGGATGATGAAGATCAAGCATGACTACATGGCCTGTTCTGTGGCTACAACGAACACCTCGCCACAGACAACAATCTTTTTTACCATTTTCGCTTCCCCAAGACGAGAGTCGACCAGAATTATCAACAAGGCTTTGCTTGAACGTCAGGAGAGCTTGTCTCTCCTTATCTCTGCATCGGATGTTTTCCCCTTCGGCACTTGGATTGAAGCCATTTGCAACTGTTATGGTCTGGCAAAGCCCAACAAACACAATTGGTAGAATCTGAAAGAATCTGGATTTTCCAGACATTGTTGTCATACTAATGAAATTGAGACAATTTTGGCGTCGATTGTAGTTCGTCCTTAGAAAACCAAATCAAAGAGTCTGGACTATGGAAATTAAAACATTTCCTTGTTCTTTCCAAATTAAATAGAGCCTAAGAAACACGATTGGTGGAATCTGAAAGAACCTGGATTTTCCAGACATTGTTGTCATACTCATGAAATTGAAACAATTTTGGCGTTGATTATGGTTCGTCCTTAGAAAACCAAATCAAAGCGTCTGGACTATGGAAATTAAAACATTCCTTGTTCTTTCCAAATTAAATAGAGCCCAAGAAACACGATTGGTGGAATCTGAAAGAACCTGGATTTTCCAGACATTGTTGTCGTACTCACGAAACTGAGACAATTTCGGCCTTGATTATGGTTCGTCCTTAGAAAGCCAAATCAAAGAGTCTGGACCATGGACATTAAAACACTTCCTTGTCCAAATTAAATAGAGCCCAAGAAACACGATTGGTAGAATCTGAAAGAAGATGGATTTTCCAGACATTATTGTCATACTCATGAAATTGAGACAATTTTGGCGTTGTCCTTAGAAAACCAAATCAAAGAGTCTGGACTATGAAAATTAAAATATTTCCTTGTTCTTTCCTACTAAAATAGAGCTACCACAGGATTTAGAAACATTTATTTATTTGAGGAAAGCCAGGGGCAGTCGCCCCAGCAATTGCAAAGCGATAGTCAAAATGGCTGCCCCTATACAAATATTTTAGTCTATTCAAAGACAAATTATAAATACTTATCTATTGGCCGAATGATCTTTCAAGATTTTATTATTAAACAATAAATATAATTATTTATGTAATATTTAATTTCATTTTGAAGATCATTATCAAAATGATCTAATTAGCAATGTGATTATAACATTTGTGATTTGAAAAAACTCTATTTGATTAACAATTATTAATTCTTAAAAATTAAAGATCACTAAGTTTGGTATTGCTAGAAATCATATATTATTTTGTTTAAAAGTATAAAAATGATCATGCATATTATAATAGTTATATAAGTTAATAATTTTAATGTTGTTTAAAATAATAATTTGTGAAATATTGATAATATTTTATTTATTTTAAAATAAAATATAATTAAATTATTAAATTAATAAATACAATTATCGGTAGGTAAACTAATTTTTATATTATAAATTATGTAAAAAACATTTGAATTAAAAAATAAAACTAATCTATTACAATCATAATAAAATAAAAATACAAAGATCATATTATACATAAAACATTTAAAAGAACACATAAATTATTTTTGAACAACGAATATTAATATGAAAATATAAAATAACAACAATTTTAAAGATTAAGTTTTTAATTTACATATTACATAACTAATATTGATTATTATTAATTTTATATATTATTTCACTTTGATGATAAAAGTTTTTTATTTTTTTAGATAATAATTAAATCACATTTTAAAACAATAATTTGATCACATCACTATCGCATAGCGTTTCTAAGTGTTTCACAAACATAGTGATTTAAAGTAAATTATAATAATTTTTGAAATAATCACCTCATAACAAATACTACTTTAAAATTTATTAAATAAATTAAATATACAAAATTTTATATAAATACAAAAAATTCTTATATTAGATGGTCTATCAATTTCTTAAATTCTATACCTAGTTCATTTTTTATTTAATTGAAATTTTCACAAATTTAATATAAAATCTAGCTCATAACAACAGTGATTCTTTTTAATTTTTAAACTTTTATAGTTATATGAACATATTTTCACATTTTCTTTTTTTTTTTTAAATAAACAATTTGGACTTCTTCTTTTGGGTCTTTCGTGACCAAATATTTTGGGCCTAGCAATAAATTATTCAATTAAAAATATAAACCAAATCCTTATAGGCCCAGCCCCAAAAACCTTCATTTTCCTTTTAACTAATGCTCAATTAAAAGTATAAAGTTTACGTATTTTTTCAATTAAAGATTTTATTTTTAATTTGATTCAATTTAAAATTAAAGTTTTTGAATATGTTCAAATAAAAATTCTCTTACAGCTGTGGTTTACACGTAAAAAAAATTATGAATCAATGTCCTGCATGCATCTCTCTTTTTAGGAAATATTGAGAACACAAAGTCAAATTTAGAAGTATAATCAACTTAAAAAATCAAGATATTATCTTTTTCCCCGAATTTAACCCATAATTTTTTTATATTTTCTCACATTTTCTCGACATCAAACACCTAAAAATTGACCGAAAGTTTAAAAATCACGTACCAAATCTAACCGATCATTATCTCTATTTTTCACACTTGTTCAGCATCCAAACACCAAGAAATTCACCCAAAGATTAAAAAAATACTTACCAAACTTCATAATTTTTTTTTTAGTTTTCCTACACTTTTTCAATATCTAAATATCCAAAAATCCACCAAATAATTAAAAAAAAAAAAACCTGCCAACAGTTGACCCAGTTGGATGGATATGAAGCGTGTAGAGCCAACAAGCAGATATCGGATGGCGTGAGAAAAAGGGTAAGGGGGTGACGACAGAAGAGGAGAGAATGGATGGGAAGAGGATCAGTGATCAGGTTTTATTTTCTCTATCTTTCTCTTTCTATTCTCCCTCTTAAAAAAAAAAATCGTAAGTTTTAATTTTATTTCTAAAGAAATAAGGTTAAAAAAGAAATTAATGTTTAACTTTGGGTTGGTGTTAGAAAGATCAAGAGAGAGATCCAAAAATCTTCAAATCATCAAGATTATTGGGTATTTTCGAAAAGATTTGATTATTGTTTGCTAATTTCTTTTTTCTTTTTTTTTTTTTTGAAAAATTTGCATAAATGAAGTATTTTTTTATTGATAAAAATGAAAAATTTTAGTGTTACTAGATTTTAACGGCAGTGCGACTCATTATTTTTAGCAAGTCTTGTTTTCAGCTAATTCAAAATTTTTAATAATTATTTAAATCAAATTAAAAATGATATTTTTAATTAAAAAAACATCTAAACTTTAAATTTTAAATTGAGTATTTAAGCTATTTGTTTAATCAATTTCCTCTCAAAATTCTAAATTTCCAAAAAATTTAACTCCGAGAAGTCACGTGCTCTCACATCCAATTCATCAAAGAAGAAGAGAGTAAAAACGAAGTCACGTGCATAAAATGGCGGCCTCACCGCCAGCCACGGTGAAAACCACCGTCGAAAAAACCATTACCACCACCACAACCACAACAACAATTTCGATGGCTACAGTTTCTGCTACTGCGGCAACACCTCCTCCTTCGCCGCCGTTTTAGCGAATGGACACGCCGCCTAAGACATAGCGTAGGCTCAATAAGCCTAAATAGCCTAAGACAATGCGTAGGCTTAAGAAGCCTAAATGTTTTCAGTGTGGCAATGTTGCCCGCTCCAGGTAAAAGAATTCTCTCCTCTGTTTTTTTTTTTTTTCTCTAAATTTAGACTCTGGATTTTTCTAATTTCATGTGTAGTTATGAGATTTTTTTAGTTCTTTTTTTTTTTTTTTATGGCAAATGGGATTTTGGTTTATTTAGTCAGCTATTTTGAAGTTTGTTTATTTATTTATTTATTTTTGTTTCAGTAAGATTAATTATTCAAGGAAAATTATCAATTGAAACAGCAATATACTTTAAGTTACTATGAATTTTAGACTCCATATTTTTGTTGGCCATAACAAAAAGGAAAATTTTAGACTACAGTTTGATTTAAGGTTGTCTGTCAATTTTATTGTCTGGTTTTTGTTTGGTCAAGAGTACTCTGTTTGGTGCATAAGATTATGATAAGATAGTATAAGATGATATTATGATTAGCATTAGATTAAATAATTCCATACTATCTTGTGGTTGATGTATACAAGGATTATGATAGAATAATTTATTTATTGGTTAAAATTATCATTTCTCAAAATTTATACAATTTAAAGTATTGATATAATTTTTAAGGGTATAATAGAATATGTAAGTTCAATCCAATTGATTAAAAATAATTCTCTTCACTTTGGGAAGATTGAATCATTTTATACTAAGAGGATAATTAATCCTTTTGACAATCCTATCATTTTCTTTAGATTCAAACCAAATATGGTACAGAATAATTATCATTCTATCCTATCTATCAGCATATGCATCAAACATGACTTAAGTTGACATAATTACTTGAACTGACATGTGTTTGATTAGTTAAATCTGTTTGAGAAGTTTAAAAACTCCAATGCTGGTGTATAAATTTATTATAGGGCCTGAAAAATTTTCCATCAAATCATTCTTATTAATTGGATTTCTTGTGCAGGTGCCCGCATCGTTCGTGCAAGAGTTGTTCTCAAAAACATAAAATCCATGCCATATTCATGGTATGCCAACTTTTACATACCGATCAAGAAAACTTGAAGATGAGTTTACTTTGGTTATTGTCAAATGTTAGTTGTTTTGGCTAATGGTTGATATCCAATTTTGTGGTTACTTATCGAGAACTATATAAGTGGGAGCATTAGGGTCACTGGGTTGATATAAAGTAAAAATCATGTTGGACATGGCTAGAATAGATCTTATCTTGAAACATATTATAAAGATATGAGGATTTGTCCTGGTAGTCTTCTACCTTGATTCACTTTCTTTTGGGCATTTTGCAGTTGCAGATGGTGACTTCCAGTATTATTAATTTTGTATTTTACAATATTAAATATTTTAGTTTTGTTGGAATGATCATATTTTCTATTGGAAGGCTAACAATATGCTGAGCTTACTAGCTTAGGTTTAAGTTTATCTTTACAAGCATGCTCAGTTAAGGTGTTGTCTGAAGTTATCAACTCTGCTCCTTATATTTAAGGGAGAAAGAGGAAATTTTTTATGTGGAAATTGTTAATGCAATGAAAATGAAACTGCAAATATCATTTAGCTAATAGATTTTTGTAACATTAGGATTATTTGTTTGCTTATATCCTCTGCAAATTTTAAAACAATGTACTTTGATAATCCACTCCTGTAGAAATATCCAAAAGAAAAAAGTTCTTGTTCAAATCGTTATCAAATAGATCTGAGAACTCATTGGCTTAATATTTGTTAGGCTTTTCATTTCAAAGCAATCATCAGTTAATTGCGATACACAACATGAGTGCTTATATTGAGTGACAACAGCATAGATCTTTGTAAGGTTGCAGACATTTATATCATTCTCTAGATTACTATATGACAAAGAAAGAACCCTCTGAAGTCTGGTCTCTACTTAATGTTGGAGATGTTCATTAAGAATAAGGACTGTTGAATTCTCTGAGATGTTTGTTTTATGGTTGTTAAAGTACTTCCTTTTCTGATTAGGCTAAAAGTAGTGTAAATTGAAGAAGGTATGAACTTTCATTGATTTTGTGTTCTCCTTTGGTTGGGGAAAAACAAAGAAGTTGTTCTTAGTACTTGAGAGTATATATTGTTAAGGAATGAAACAATAAACATCATAAGCAACTCAATTCTTGATTTGTATTGTAATTGCAGTTTTAAAGTCAAATTCAGCTTTTCCAGAGAAGAAACCAACTTCAAACACTCTTTCATCAGACCAGAAGTCAACTCAGGCTTCTTCCCAAGCGTAAGTTTCAAAAATCAGCTATTAAAAATGTACATCTAGCTTTCATATTTGAATTGGGCATAGAAGTCAGTGTGATTGTGTCTAGCTGTCAGAACTGAAAGAATGAGACAACTGAGAAGCATATTTCTGTCTGGGCAACTTCACTTTCCATGTCAAAAATGTCACTGCAAAGAAGCAGATAGTTCCAGAACTTTGTTTGGCATGAATGTTAATATTTCTTGTTGGACAATGTGGCTGTGTCATGCTGGTCAAAATTGGTACACTTGGAAACATACTTCCAATATGATGTTTTTATATATTGCTTTTCTACCATCACCGATACTGTTTCCAGAATTCTAAGTTAGCCTATGTTCTTGAATGCCATTGATAATTGATTATATAATGCCTCTTGGAAATGTAATTGCCTCTAGAATTCCTTTTGTTTCTTATCCTCTTGATTCTCTTCCTCTCCATAGTCAACTTGATTTCCTCAAATCTTCAGGGTCCCCCTATCCTTTTATTTTTCACTTTTTGGGTTGCTGACTTCATTATATTAGCTGTCTAAATAGGTTGTTCAGCCCTATCTTTCTGGGCTTTAAATTGATTTTGAGTTCGTCGTTTGACATGTGGCTGATTCCTTCCCTGTTGAATGCTATTCAGAACTCCCTTAAGGGTTCCCTCATTTCGGCAACTTTCCAATGCTTTTGCACAATTTGACAAGATGCAGGTCCCCTTAAAGAAACACCTTAGTAGAAAGGTGCAGTATAGTTTATAATAAACAGATACTCTTGTTCAAGTTTGTTATACAACTGTATAAGCCTTAACTGGTGTGCTATTTCAGGATGCCGTAGCCTTGAATGAATGGAGGTTTTCAAAGTTGAAGGAATTCAAGGACAGAAACATTGAAATTGAAATGCTTTTGACCGGTACACGCAGGATATTAGTTTACTTGAGGAAGTCTTTTTCTACAAAATCTATGGATGAAGGGTCTAAACCAAGGCCCACTTCAAAAGAAGATGGGACTTCAATGATGACTTCAGGTCTGAAGTTGACATTAAGATCCGAACCAGTGAGAATCGATAACTCCAGAAAGAGGATACAACAAATTGTCGATCTGGGAATAAAAAAACTTCAGAAAAGTGAAGCAAATGATGGTGCTAATGATCCAGGTGACAAAATAAACTGGATAGGAAGTTGAACAAGGTAAAAAACTTGTGGGTTGAGAGAGTGTCAGTCTTAAGTGATGTTGTCGACAAGTTGAATAAAGCTTGAAATAAAGAGGATCTAAGATCTTGTTTGGAGATGAAAGCACAGCTTTATAATCCAAGCACAATGTCTACCAAGACAGAAAGTAAAGATCATGAAACATTGAACGAGCAGAGTGCAGAGAATGACATAACTCCCAGAAAAGTAGCACAGTATCCATTGCCAAAATTGCTTATGCCAATTGAAATTGATCAAGAAACTCACAACAAAGTTGATGTGCATTTCTCTTCCCTAGAGCAGATTAGAAGATTTATAACTGTAAGCTCCTGTTCACTCAAAGACAGACTAGTCTTAGGTTAACCTGTTGAGGTATGATTAATGGTAATGGTTTGAATTCTTTCCCTCTTTTTTGGCTTAGTAACAGTGGCTTAAATATATTGTTGTAATTTAGTTCCTCTTATGTGCTTAGCAGCATTGTTAAGAAATTAGTATTGCTGATATTGCAATTACTATAGTGTGATCAATTTGATTGTAACATAGAAATTTATTGCCTGCATTCTTCCTGGTTTAAAAAGTATACTCAAAATACAGATAGACTGATTCAGGATGTCAAGCGCAGGTGGCAAAGCCAAGTACGTATATAGTTTCGAACTTGAAATTTAATTCAGTTTGTTCAAAAAGTCATTTGTAAAAAGTGTTACTCAGCAAGTTTAGAATTCAAATTTAACACCTGCAATTTCTTTTTTCATTTTACAGGTTGCGATCTCCTATATATAAAGAGAAATATAACTTTAACTGCATGTGTAGCAAAGTTTTCCAAATTATTGTTAGAAAGCAAATAAGTACAAAGCTTTCTTAATGCCGGAAATGCTAAATTGTTTGGCTGGTAGGGAGGAGTGAACCTATTTTTGTCGAAGTCACTTGAACAACTATCAGAATATTTTTTGGGGCAGTCCCAAATGACTGACCGCAGGTTTGCTCTTTCGAAGCATAAATTGGAGGGTCCCCTCACATTTTTACATGCAATTTCAGGATATTTTTCGACTTTATCTTTGATGGTTGCAGATAACTAACTTGTGGTGCAATCAACGAACCTGGTTGGAGTAGGAAAAAAAAAGCAAATTAAAATATAATTGATGCTTACTCTAATTTAATTTCTGTACGTATGTATGAATTTATTAAGCTTATTGAGCTTGAGCAATAGCTCTAGAGAGAGAAAATCGTATCCAAAATAAATTTTCATGAACACATTTTGTATAATTGGTTATGTATTAGACCAAAAATTGTCATAATACATATATAATGAAGTCACTAAATATTGATATACAGTTCTATACAATTATTTTTTAATATAAAATTTTTAATTTAATACATCAAATATATATATGAATAAATTCATTCGATCATCAAATTTAGTGAATGCATACAAAAGTATTAACCAATTTAAAACAATTGCCTACGATAATAATTTCATTACTCATAGGTGTTAATAGTTTAGAATATAGCATATTTCATATTAAATAAAAATATTATTTATATATAATTTAAAAGAGATTACTTATGTTTTTTAAATAATTGAATGAAGTGCAAGAGAGAGCCAAATTAATTGAGCTTATTAGGAATTTTTTTCGGAGAATTAAATAATTTTAAAAGTCAAAGATTGAGCATTTGAATTTATTTAGTATATAAACTTATTTTTCATTTAAATTTTTTATTTCTTTAATATTTATAATATTATTTTTTATTCTGTATGTTAAAACAAAAAAAAATTGAATAAATTTGTTTGAGCAAGAAAATATAATTATACAATTGTTATAATTTTTTGAATAAAAATTTTGTGACCGTTGGCTTATTATAAATAGTTTTTTTACTTTATGAATTTCACTAATTCCAATTTAGAAAAATTTAAAATTGTCATATTTTGTATACATAATTATTTTTAAGGTAATGTTTTTCATGTCTGAATTTCTTTTTTATTTTCTCAAAATTTCTAACAAGAGTGATATCAACGCATGTAATGTTTCATCGTACGGTCATTTTCATCGTCATAGTGTGACTACAAATCATTTGCAGAATTATTTTCTCAGAGACGTTTTACCTCTTAATTGTCGTAACTTATCTATTCGGGGATTTGATTGTTGGATATAAAATATTTTAAAAATTATAAAAAAATATAGAAAGTCGTTACCAATATTTTTTAAAGGTGTGATTGGTCATCCAAAAATTTTATCTTTTTAATAAAAATAATGAGTTTATTAAAAAGACAATTTTAACCTATAAAAACAGAATCAAATTCGAAAGTTAGTTACACGTTGGGAATAATTAACATTTCTACCGTGTCTATAAAATTGATACAAATTAATTATGTGCTATTTATAATTTTGAACAAATATGATTTTTATATGAAATTTAGTTACAATTCCCTTCATTTTGTGAGAAATAAAATTAGTTTAAAAAAATCTTTTATTTAGGAATATTAAAAAAAAATTTCAAATTAAAGAAATATCTTCAAAGTCTCCAACATAAAGTCAGAATTTGAAGATAATCTTTTCATTTAAGATTTATCATAACGTTCTTTCTAAAAATAATAAAATAATATTTTTTGTAAATAATAATCATTGATGACTCTCTAATCTATAGATAGAGTACTAATCATTTATATTTCATAGAATGCTATTTTAATTTTTGTTTATTCAAAACTAAAAATTTTAAGAAAACTTTTGATGTAAAAAAATAAAATATAATAAAATTAATATTAAACATCCGTAACTAAAGCATATATATATATATATATATATGCATTATAAATGAAGACATTAATTTAAAACAAAATATATGCAAAATGATGATCAAGTGTGAATTTAAGAATTGGGTTTTCAAATATGAAAAAATCACCTAGATTTTTCAACATCTAAACAGAATTTGGGTGTGAATTTTTATATTTAAAAATTTCGTTCAATTATTTTTTATATTTGTTAATTTAACAAATATATTTCGAGTAACTAAAATGTATGAAAATTCTTAATAAAATAAAATTTCCTAAAAACCACAACATCTATGTGGTATTCGGAAATAAATTATTTCATAAAAAGTTTTTATGCCAATCTTTAAAAATTTAAAAGAGTTTGAGATTTTGAATAGGTTCGGGTTTGAGCTTTAAGAATTTACGAACCTTTCTAAAAGTCTTCAATATTTAGATAGACTTTCGTAACAAACTCGTTTTCATAATTCTTCTAAAAATGAATTTTTATATATATTTCTTTTTTTAATTATTATTATTATTATTGATATTATTATTAATATTATTATTATTATGCATAAATTTAAAGTACATAAATATACTAAACATAAATTTAAGTATGAAAACTTAAATTAAAACGAGCACGAGAATCCAAATAAAATAAAAAACAAAACTTGCAATTAAACTAAAACATCGTGAACTAATATATAGGTATGATTAAACTTAAATATAAATGAAAATAGACCTTTATTATGGACCAATTTTATGTCTTATATTACAAATTTATTTAGAGAATTTCAACTAAAACGACCTAACCAATTAAAAATCAACAAAAGATATGGTCTTCCTTCCCCACGTCTTGCAATCTTGACAAAATACTATTAAATCTCCACTACAAGTTTAGACTTACTCCATCAAGCAAAAGGAAAACAATGTCATGGTCCCCACGCCATTCTATAGAAAGCTTTGTCTTGTTTCTTTACATGGCTTTCATTCTTTAATACCTCTTTCATTCTTCAATCTCAAGAAAGCCAAGAAAACCGTGTAGTCCCATCCATTTTAAACAAAGCTTTAGTTTTGTCCTATCTATGGCTTTTTCATTTTAATTAATTTTTTTCTATTCTTCCATCCTAAAAACCATGCCACCCGTTGCCTTTTAAACTTTTACAAATAGACTCCATCCAACAATTCATATACAGAAAAACAAACCCTTAAAGTATTGAGACCCTTAACTTTCATGGACCAATTATAGTGCATGCATTATATATACCATGTGCAAAAGTGAAGAGAAGAAAGAACAAGATGCATGAATAATAAGGAAAAGATAACAAACATAACAAAAAGGAAGTTTTAAGCTTTCTTGCATCATTTCATGCAGAAATTAAAAACATTAGCACCTATATAAGATGAACTTTAAAGCTTATATAATAACATACATATGGAAACAAGTAGAAGAAGAAAACAAATACAATAACCTTTAAACCCTCAACAAATAACTTACAAACAAGGATATACTAAAATTGACAAAAGTTTGAAGCTTTAAGCTTCTCTAAACTAACAAGTTTTCAACTTTCATACAAACCTTATCCCGAAACAAACATGAAGAAAAAAAAAGGACCATTTTTTTTAATCTCACATGTAAGAACATGAATATCCAAAAAGTTCAGTAAGACTACCTTCCCTCCCATTTTCTTCAAGAGTTTTCTTTTCTTTTGCCTTTTTCAACCAAGCTTTCACTTCTTCCTTTACGATTTTTCTGGTTTTTTTTGTTTTTTTTTTCTTTCTTGGAAGCTCCCCCTCTTTTCGACAGACCCTTCTCTTTGTAAAAAAAACTAACTTTGTTTTTTGGTGAATATAAGCCCTTGAATCAACTAACATCAAAGGGCTAAAGTTTCTTCCTTTCTTTTTTTAAAGGAACAAGTTTTAACCATGGGGTCAAATTCAAAGGAGATCCAATTGTTCACATTATCCACTGTAAATGTTAGATTTTTATTGTTTTTAAACCTTTGAAAAAACTATTTTACTTATAGTATAAAGTTTTCAATATTTAGATCATTTTTTTATAAATCAAATGTTTCCACACTTGTTTTTAGGATTTTAGAATACCAAAAATCATAAAATATTATAAAATTGAGATTTAAAAAGTTTTGTAAAAATTTGAGCTCGGAAAGGTCAAATTATGAAAATATTCTTATAAGAGTATTTTGATAATTTCACTCTTTTCAGGGCACTGCTGTGATTTCAAATGAATAAAAAATCATGAAAATTTAAGATTTAAAAAGTTTCATGAAAATTAGAGTTAAAAAGATTAAATTACGAAAATACCCCTATAAAGGTATTTTGGTAATTTCACACTTTTCGGGGCACTGCTACAATTTCAAATGCATCAAAAATTATGAAATATTATAAAATTAAGATCTGAAAAGTTTTACAAAAATTTGAGCTCATGAAGGCTAAATTATGAAAATACCCTTATAAGGTAATTTGATAATTTTGCACTTCTTGGGGTGCAATAAAAGTTTAAAAAAAATCCTCAAATTTAATTTTAAATTACATTGATTCCAATTAAGTTTTAAAATTTGAGAATTAACTCGGGCTTTATTCATTTTGATCGAGTTTTTTGTAATTTTGATGTTGTTTGATCAGATTTGACTCGAGTTGACTTTAGATTTCTAAATGAACAAGTTTGTGGGCTCTTTATAGGTTATAAATAGTCCACTTAAATGATCTTAACTCATGTTCATAAATGAACTCTGGGTCAATTTTGTTAAAAAATATTTTGAACAAAATTTGATGTCCACATTAATGTTACAAGCAAAAGGTGACCATTGGAGAGTGAGCTTCTAGTGGTCAAAGAAAAAGACTTATCAAACCCTACCAATTTCAAATTAAGATTTAATCCATAATTTTTATGACAAATGTTAAAACTGAGCACAAGTAGGGATGAATGGCAGATATTTATCGTGTTAATCCAACAGATTTATTATGTTCACAATAAGAAAAAGACAACTCATTGATTTTGATATTTGAAAAAAAATCATACTACAATATTAAAGATTATAATAGCATATATATATATATATATATAATCACATGTAATATTGCACAAGAGTATATGTTATTAATATTTATAAAATTATAATTTTAAAGTAAAAATAATAAGAGTATTAAAAATAATATATACGTTGAAGATTCATGATGTATACGTTGGTTTGCTTCAAATTTTTTTTTTTTCAATTACATGTTTATTTATTGATTACTTCAAGCATATGCTTCTGATTAGACAAAAAGACATCCAAAAGTGAGATGAGAATAATAAAGTATATATGGTCACAATATGCCAACAACGTTAAAATTTAAGAATTAAATTAGAGTTGAATGAGATTCAAACTTCAAATATATATTATACAAACCAGCTTTTATTATAGTAATGCATTCAAAATTAATACAATTCGAATGATTAACCATGCCATGTAGAAAAGCCATCTACTTTCAGGCGTGGTGAAATTTACGAAATTATTATTTCATAAACAAAGGACGAACATTTATTATGTATCAGTTTTATTATTATATTTGGAAGCCTTATAAATCGATTTTTATCGCATTAAGAAATAGGAGGAGCGGGTGGGAACCGTATTTCGTCGGTCTCGCTTTTACAAGTACCGGCCAATTTATTGGGGCAGTCTTGAAGGACAGACGGCGGCTTTGCCCTTTTAAAACAGAAACGGAACTCCACAAGCTGAAGCGTGGTACTCCCAGGCAGAGTGTTACATACAATTTGAGGATATGCTTTCGCATTTTTCTTGACAGCTTCTGATATGGTTTTCACTTCATGAAGAGTTTTATCATCAGGTTGAATTCCCATTACTGTAGGAGAGAAGCAAAAGATCAAATCGCCATGCTAAAATTTTATGAATTTGAAACTATATATATATATATATATATGGATTAAATAAAAAATTTAATAATTAAATGAATATGATAATAATTTAATGATTAACGGTATATTTTATCTTTTAAAATAAAATCACGTATATCATTACCTTTTAGCGGATTGTTGTTTTGGGCCAAATTTAAAGTCTCCGTGAAATAACCGAGAGTATCATCAGGATAATCTGAACACATTCCGTGAGATTCCCATTCATGTCTCCAGAAAGCCGGATCATTACGTGCACCTGTTGTTTTATCCGGATAAAAACTCGGCCAATTTTCTTTCAATTTCTCTTCGATGGGTTGTAATACGGCCTACAAGTTGAAACGAACAAATGAAAAAAAAAAAAAAACCAATTGATAAAAATTGTAAATGTAAAATTAATATTGTTTAAAATAATTTTTCTTACAGGAATTTGATCCGGACTGGTCGGAGTGACAGTGGTGCATTTAGGATTTTTCTCGTACGGTGGCACCGCAGTGTCATTGGCATATTGTGGCCATAAACCATGGACGGTAAACATGCCGGGGATGTACGGAATACACTCCCTTCCGGTGTTACAAGCAGAAGGTGGCCAGGCGAGACTGAGCTTATAGAAGTCGAAGCCACACACACCTGACACTAACAAGCTCACTGTAGCTAAGACAGCAGCAGCCAGCCCCAGTAAGTCCCTCATTTTCATATCTTTCCCAAGACTCTCCAATTTTTACATGAATTCAAGCTATGAGAGGCTTGTGTATATATACATACATAAAGGCACAGCTGGATGACTTGAAACTTACTAACAATCATTTTAAATATCTTAAAATAAATTATTACTATGATTTTAATAAGTGGTGTATGTTGTTTCTACCCAAAAAAAATCTCAACCTTTTTAAGTAGGAAAGACAAATAAAAAGACAAAATTGATAAATAGGAAATTAGGCACGTTTTTGTTACGCCGAATATATATAGAACCAAATCTCAATCATTCTTTTTCAAAATCATATACACACAAATCAGTAATTTTGATGTAAATTGTAAAGATATATGAATAAATATTCATTTAAATTATTGTAAATTTTACACCAATATAAAAAAAAAATGTACTCATATATATAATATTACAAAAACTTTTAACACTCAACTTAATTTTTTTTTTCCCTTAAGAGCCAATTAGAGAAGAGTTAAATTTTATATCTCCATACAATCGTCCATGAACCTTGTTAAGATTCGTTAACTCATTTTTCATATTGTGGACCAGCTACTAGCAATTATTTATTAGAAATAAAATAAAAGTCAACACCATTCTTTGTCAGGGTATGGACAAGGATGATAAAGGGTGAGAGCCAATGATTTTGATAGCTAATGAACGAGGAATCTTTATAAAAGAAATCCGAAATAGTGCACAAAATGGGAACTCTCCTATAGGCACTTTTATAGAGAGAAAGAAAGAGGTTTTCATAGACACTTTCAAATTGAAGGAAGATTTTTTTTTTTGATACCGTCAATAAAATTAATAAATTAATTGATAAATTTATATGTAATATATATTATAAGTGGATATACTAAAAAAATCTTAAATTAATCAAGGATTGGATTTTTTTTTTTTTTTTAATGTGTTAGAAAAGCATGGAAATACCTTATTATAATGTTATCAAACAAATTTACTAAAAACCAAAATTTCAAAAATCCACTTCCTATTCCACTTGAAGTTGACATCCACATTTCCTCTTTTATATATACTTGGAAAAATACATAAACTATAATTAGCTATTGTCTAAATTAGAGTGTAAAAAACGAGATAACGAATCCAAAAGTGATAAGGTTCAAGAAGAATTATGATAAAGATATATGTGAAATAAAAAAAAAATTTTTTTTTTAAAGATTGAAATAAAAATATTATTCATATAAACAAAGTCATTATAATCAAGTTATAAAATCGTAAGATCTGTGCACTCCCATCTTAGTTAGAGAGTCTGCAAAATAATTAATCTTTCTAAAAACAAAATTTTTTTGGATCCCAAATACAAATTTTCATGCGATTTCTTATTTATTTTTTTTACTTTCTCCTGATCCAGTACAAAAACAAATCTTTTATAGGACAATTGTAAAAACTAAACAAATTTACAATTTTTTAGAGACCATGCATTGAGTATTGAACTGCGTATCGAAAAATATTCACTCTTATCTTATAAATCAATTTATTTAAACAGAAGCATATGATTCTGGTTGGAAAGAAAACATTCACTTCGAATTTGTCTAATTGGTTCGAAACATAAATAAATAAATAATATAAAGGCACCACCTGGATGACTTGTAACTTACTAACAATCATTTTTTTTTTTTTGAGGAACGCAAATAATCATCTTAAATAAGTGGTGCATTTTATTTATTAAAATCATAATAATTTATTTTATTATGCTTTTGGTGTGTGGTGTACGTTGTTTCTAACCCTCCCCCCCCCCCAAAAAAAAAAAAAAGCTGAACTTTTTTAAGTAGGAAAGACAAATATAAAGACAAATTTGACAAGTAGGAAACTAGGCACGCTTTTGTTGCGCCGAATGTAGAACCAAACATCTCAATTATTTTTATTCAAAATCATATACAGAGAAATCAATGATATTGATGTTTCGAGGAGGGGTAAAGATAATACAAAATGGTAAAAGTAATACAAAATATATATTATTATGATTAAATATCCATTTAAATTATTGTAAATTTTACACCAATATAAAAAATATACTCATATATATAATATTACAAAAACTTTACACTCAACTTAATTTTTTTCCCTTGAGAGCCAATTGGAGAAGAGATAAATTTTATATCCACATACAATCGTCCATGAACCTTGTCGAGATTCGTTAACTCATTTTTCACATTGTGGACCAGGTACTAGCAATTATTTACTAGAAACAAAATAAAAATCAACACCATTCTTTGCCAGGGTATGGACAAGGATGATGAAAGGGAGAGAGCCAATGGTCGATCTTGTCAGTTGATTTTGGAGGGGTCAATTATAAGTATATATATATTATTTATTATGTATTTGAATTTGAAAATGAGTGTTAGATTTGAGTACGTGTCTAATAATAATAATAATAATAATATAAATAAATTATATTTAAGTTAAAATAGAATCAAATAAAATTGGTGTCTACGGTTACCTCTCTTTGCTTATTTTTTAGAATTAAGAATAAAGCAAAGATAAAAATACATCAATTTGGTTTGGGCAAATACATGCAAACAATGAAACATTGATCATAAATTTTTTTTTTTTGAAAGAAAATTTAAAAGGCTACTCTAAATAAAGACTTGATAACTTTTAAAAATTTAAAAATGCTCATCTAACTAGAGAAAATAAAACTTTAAATTCAAAAGGTTTCTTTAACTAGATGCAATAAAACTTTAAATTTAAAAGGCTCCTCTGACTAGAGGTAACAAAAATTCAAAAGGTTTCCCTGATCAAAGGCAACGAAACTTTAAATTTAAAAAGCTCCTCTAACTAGAGGCTATGAAACTTTAAATTTAAAAGGCTCTTCTAATCAAAGGTTATGAAACTTTAAAATTTTAAAAGGCTTTTCAAACTAGAGGCAATGAAACTTTAAATTTAAAATATTTTGCCTGGAGGTTTTACAAATCTTGAAACTAAAATAAATTTAGCTCGAAAGATTTATAAATCCTACCTGTAAGACTTAGAGATTACACTTGAAGATCTTAAAGATTATGCTCGGAGGTCTTACAAATCTCAACATCTTTGAGTGCTCCTTGTATTAAAGGCATTGAAATTTTGAAAATTTAAAATATTTTATCCGGAGGTTTTACAAATCTTGAAACTAAAACAGATTCAACTCAGAAAACTTACGAATCCTACCTAGAAGACTTAGAGATTATGCCTGAAGGTTTTAAAGATTATGCTCGGAGGTCTTACAAATCTCAACATCTTTGAGTGCTCCTTGTATCAAAGGCATTGAAACTTTGAGAATTTAAAATATTTTGTCCAGAGGTCTTGCAAATTTTGAAACTAAAATAAATTTAGCTCAAAAGACTTATGAATGTTGCTCGAAAGACTTAAAGATTACGTTTGGAGATCTTAAAGATTATGCTCGAAGGTCTTACAAATCTTAACATCTTTGAGTGCTCCTTGTATCAATGGCATTGAAACTTTGAGAATTTAAAATATTTTGCCCAGAAGTTTTACAGACTGTCTTAGATGCTAGCTTAACTGGGTTTAAAATCTCATCTTGCATCATATCTCATCTTTCTCACTCATTTTTCCACAACCCTTCCACTTTTTGCATATTCATTTTCTTTCAACTTTCTAAACCTTTTTGACATTTTGGTCTTTTGTCAAGCTATTTTCTCTTTTTCTCATCTTTTTATGAAAAACTTCCCTTTTCCCTTTTTGCCCATATTTTATTTTTTGCTATTTCCTTTTCTTTTTCTCTTTTTTTTTTCTTTTTTTCTCTAATATTTACAAGGTTGATAAAAACAAACATGATACAAATGTCTATTTCTATCAAATGATGCGAATATGAATGTTTATGCGAATGCTTGATACAGATATATGTGACTTTTTCACAATGCAAATGCCAATATTCTTTTTATGTAAATGTCCCTACAAATACTTTTTTTATAATGCAGATGCTATGATGCAAATGCAAATGTCTTTCTTGTGATGCGATTGCAAATGCTTTGGTTATGATGCGAATAATGTGAATGCAAATATCTTTCTCATAATGCACATGCAAGTGAAGCAAATGCAAGTGATGCAAATGCGAATGTCCCTTTCATAATGCATAGGCAAATGATGCAACTGTGAATGTCTATTTTTTTTTTTTTTCATTTGTAGGTCAAATATTTTTCTCATGATGCAAATAATGCAAATGATGTAAAAGGAAGAAAAAAGGAATAAAGGTATGAAACAAATTGTTTGAGGCAAAAAATGATTCTGTTTCTTTTAATCAATGTGTCTTAAGATGTGAAACAAAGGTTACTTACGAGAAAAAGTTTAGGCATTTTTATATCTATGGTTATAGCAAAATTTTGACACACATTAAATTATCAATTTAATATTTGAAATAGCATCTTACTTGATTTTTGAAATTCAAAATAAATTTTTAAAATTGACCTATTTTATTCCCTGCCCAAGAAAAGGTTATTATCCCTTTATGTCAAGAATATATTCAAACTCACATTCTTTGAATGGCTATAATAAACGAGTCAAATCATTTGAGTGATTAGGGATATGAAAGTATTTGGAAAGGTGTGAAGGTATTTGATGAGCTTTTTCCTAATAGTAATCGCTATTTCTTTCGAGAATTTTTTCATCTTTTATTGCAAAAGAAAACTTTTTTTTCTTTCTTTTTTCTTTTCTCTCTTTTTGGTTTTATTTTTTTTTATGATTTTGAAAATTTGTTATGTGGGACTTTTATTCAAACAAATGTATAAAGAGAAATTTTTATAGAAAAATCTAAAACATTCAATTCTTTCAAAATAAGTTTGATAACTCCTAGGGATACTATGCACATGTCATATATAATCGGTGGAAAGATTCAAAAGAAAATTATCCTATCTTGATCTTTCAACACTCGAGACCATCTTTCACATTTCAACTTCTCACATTTTGCAATTGGATAGAGTCAACTTCTATTGTTCTATCACTTCTGGAGTCAAAATATCACTTTTAATAAGATCTTTAACCTTTTCCTTCAGTTGTTTGTATTTTTTAATTGAGTGATCGATTATTCCCATATGATAATCACACTTACCATTAGGATCATAACTTTTTATCGATGAATTTGGTGTTGTTTATGAAAGAACAGGAGTGAGAAATTGACCTTCTATTAGTAAAGGTAAAAGGTGATAAATAAGGATTGGCTATATCTTTTAACCATTCCTTTGTCTCTTTCGATTCTTTGTTAGTAGGATGGTAGGTTCAAGTGTAGGGATAAAATCATGAATGGTCATTTAAGGAGAAAAATTTACTAGAAAGCCCAAATGCTGGCTTGGTTGGCAAAGATATGGGTTTTAAGAGATGCTACATGTGACAAGGTAATGAGGTTGAGGGTTCCATGGGATAAAGTTCTTAGGTAAATGCTTTTCTAGTGTGACCACTTGCACATCTTTTTCATTCTTTTCTGGTGTGCTTCCTTCTTCAACAATTGTTGTATCTTTTAACTTAATATTGCCATTCTTTATTGCATTTTCTATAATCTCATTGAAAATCACCATGTCAACAAAATTTTTTATGGTATAAACAATGAGCCTGTCATAGTACGAGGCTCGAAGGGTATTGATGAATAGAATAGTCATTTCTTTCTTAGTGAGAAGAAGCTGAACTTGGGCGGTAACATCTCACCATTTTTGGGCATATTTTTTTAAATTTTTGTTAGCCTTTTTTTTTTCATGTTTTGTAAGGATAATCTATTTGGAGCCATGTTTGTGACATGCGTATATTGAGTAATAAATTCTTTGGTTAGATCTTTTCATGAATGAACACAACTCCTATCTAATTGAATATACCATTTGACAGTTGATCTGATAAGACTATTTTGAAAATAATGGATAAGCAACTTGTCATTATTTGTATGCCCAGTCATTTTTAACAGAATATAATGATATGTGCCTAAAAACATATGGTTCCATTATATTTTCAAATTTTGGTACTTTAAACTTTGATAGGATTACCAAATCTGGAACCAAATTGAATTCACTTGCATTAATTGTGTCAAAAATATTCACACCTTCAATAGTTTAGAGCATTTCTTCTGAGAGATCTAATTTCTACTATGCCTTTATTTTCTCATATTGTTTGGACATATTTTTCTTTAGTTTCTCTTGTTTTCTTAGGTCATCTAAATTTAGGACCATAATGAGCTCAACATGACTTATCCCAATGTTTAGACCAATATGTCCTTGACTCTGTGATTGAACCATGAAGAGAGGTAAATTAAACTAAGCATTTGGCTACCTTTCAGGCGGTGTCATTTGTGGATACACTTGATGAGAGGTTTAAGCATAGGGTGTGGTAAACTCAGGTGGATATAATGGATCTTTTCTATCACTGATATTTTCTTGGGCTTGAGGCTTTTTTTTAGTGGTCTTTTTTTTAGCTACCCATTTTTTCTTGGTCATTTTCCTTATCATGTCCATCATTGTAGCCATTTCTTTTTTAGTCTTTCTTAAGACCTAGTCATTTATTCTATCAATTCTTATTGAAACCTAATCATTTGCTCCTGCATATCAAATTGAGCTATTTCCATCTTTTTCATTTTAGATAGTTGCTCGCTTTCCATGATTTTGACTTATGAATAAATGTTGTTACAATGACGAGTAGTCTGATCTATGTTTTTTGATGGCCTAACTATTCTTGTACCTAATCAAGTTAAGGGAAACTTTTTGAGATTTGTTATTTTGAGGCTTTTTTCTTTTAGTCATGATGCATTTTTTTTATGAAATACACATATGATGCATGAATGCATGAATGTAAATGATGTGCTTGTTATTTGCAAAAAATTTTAAGTCTAAACATAAGCTACCATATCATAATGTCAAATTATTTTTATTGAATACAATATTAAAATTTTCAAAAGAAGCATCCTACATGCTTGTACTACTCATAAGCATTATCTAGAAAATTGATCAAGCATTGGCTGTGCTATCCTGAGTAAACTTTTTCCATTAATTGTTTATCTTCTTGGGTCATGTCTCTTACTTTAAAGCTAACTTCTCTTATCTATTCTATTAGACGAGTGGCTTGAGATTCCTTCAGTTGACATTCTTTTTTCCAATATTGTGCTCCATGTTCAAATTGATCTCATTTCTCTCTCAAAATTTGAATGGCTTCACGTCAATAGTGCATTTACTATTTCAAGTCATCTAGGAGACATTGCAGTATCTTTTTTCTTCCACAGACTAACTAAGCTCTTTATCTTTAAACAGTAAATTAGACCGGAGTTGTTTTAAGTTTTTTTTTTAATTCTTCAAGCTTTGTGGTCATTAAAGTGATGGACCTATGCCAGCTTGAAAAAAAATAAAAATGCTTTTAAAAATCTCTTCTTGTTTTTTTTCAAGCTTTTGGGATTTTACTTCACTCTTATCAGTCTTATCTTTTCACTCATTAATCTCATGCTGAAGCCTCTTCTTTTCAAGCTCTCATATTTCTTTTTTTCTTCAAATTTGCACTTCATAATCTTCACGTCTTCAAAGATTTTTTCACAATAGGCATCTTTTTGGTGGCATAGTCTGTCTTTTTTGGGACCAACTTTGCTTATGATACATTGACTCTTCCATGTTAGATATTCAAATGTGGCTTTGTCCGTATACCCCCTACGATCTATTTTTTGGGTCTGTTTTCATTCTTTGATAATCTTGTTCACCTTTCCTAGAAATCCTTGTTCCTTAGAAGAGAACTCTAATTCCTAAAGAATATGAGTCATTGGAACAAATTGCTCTGACCCTAATTGTCGATAAACCATTGTTGGAGTATAGCTTATACCTCCCCATTGTCCTAAGAGTGAAACCCATGGCTTGTCACCGTACTTATACAATATGGCTTATCATGGCATCCATGGAGCTCTTCATATAACTTAAGTATTGATGAGATTTTGCAAAGTCAATATCCACTCTTCCTTGGTCTTTGATTCTGGCTATTCAACATTGTAGCATTTTTCAATTAGCCTATTTTATTATTATAAATAGGACAAAATTTACCCATAGGATGTCGAAGATGATTTTTTGCCCAAATGTAGAGTAACTGTACATACCCTATAAAGCGTTTTCATCTTCTTCGATCTTGATTCAATAACCTAAAAGTTTCTGCCAGTATAGAAGGAACATGATTGATTTTGTTGTCCACTTGCTCGAGAAAGTCAATTACTGTTAACTCAAAGTGCCCCAGAACTTTCGAGGAAGTGATTAAGCCATAATTTGCTAAAGCTATCATTCTCAGGCCTTGTTCATCCTCTAAGTATTTAACGATGTATTCATGCAAAATTTCCCACGGGATGTAATCACTCTTTTGTTTGGATATAAAAGTTCACATTCTAAGTGGGGACCTCCATCATACAAGCAAGTTTTTTTCGAGATACAAGTTTTTGACCTCACCAATCGATTTTATTTGGATTGAAAAAATGCAACCATAGCAATGTAGTACACTCTTCGTTCATTGGGGTCTTATTTATCTCATTAAACATGAAACATCCGTATGCAGGGTCCCAAAATTGAACTAAAGCTCTTATCAACTGATTTTTCGTAGACACCTCAAAGAGTGAAGCAATATGACCATATTTTTCTCAAAACACCATCTTCATAGAAGTTGTTACATGATGCCAAATCTCAACCAACTCAGATATGTCATTTTGTTGAAGCCCCAGTTTAATTTTTTTAGGCAAAATTTCCTGTTCAGATTCTTTCAGATAGTTTTTTTTTTTCTACTTTAGGCTTCTAATGATAGAATTATCATGACATTAGCCTCTTCATACACAGTGGACTTTAAAACTGAGAACATCATGATGGTGTTTTCATAGTAAGATAAAAAATCTTTTGATTGATATTGGCACATTGACAAGCACATCCTATATGCAAGTGTTTATAATGATGCATGTCATGAAACAAAAGGAAAGGCAAATAGATTAGGGTTAGTAATCATATTAAAATAAATATTCTCTCATGTGTCCTAATTTAAGCTATAATCTACAAAAATGGTATGGCTTTATCTAAATTTGGTTTTTTTTTTTTAAGGTTCATTATATGTCAGGTTTGGTAGTTAACACAGGCTAAAAAAGTTTCCAAATTGATCCTCATTGTCATCTGCTCTAGACTAGTAAGGTCTTTACTAGCCCAAACAAAGGCATTATAACCTTACAGAAACGTAGGTACTTTACTCTCTCTTAAAAAAAGATATATTTGAGAGCCTGGGTATAGAGCTTGTGCATTAATGCAAATGTGTGTGTGTGTAAAATAATGTAACAATTATTAATCAAAGTAAAATCAACAATACAATTAGCAACAATATAAGACAAATAAAATAACATAATAAAACTAGATAAATCCATCAAATTTTACCTTTTTTTTCTTATTCTAAGATGAGATAAGAAATTAAAATTAAATATTGAAAAGCTCAAAAAATCAAAGTTTGGATGACACATGTTTAATTTTTTGCTTGACTTTCAAGTGTCCCTAGCAGGGTCGCCAAATTATCATAATGATTTTTTATTCGAGGGGACTCAATCACTAGACTTGGATAAAAATTTTTGGAGTCATTACCAATCTTTTTTGGTGGGATGTGATTGGCCACCTAAAAATTTTATCTTTGAATAAAAATCTTAAAATTAATTAAGATTTTAAAAAGAAGTTTAGATATGTGAAATCAAGGTTGGATCTGAGAGCACGATTATAAGTTAGAAAGGTATTAAAACCTTCACGTCACCCGTTCGAGGAACGAAACTAATTACATATATGTAATTCTTTAATTTTGATGATGCAATCTTTTTATATTTAAATTTAATTTCTTAAAATTTATTTATGAAAAAAATATTTCTTTGCTGTGAAATTAATAATAATAATAATAATAATATTATTATGATTATTATTATTATTATTATTATTTCATATTTTATAAATTCTCCAACGCTTTGACAGAATTTATATAAAATCATTATTTAGAAAATATTTTGAAAAAATTGACCATTCACAAAATTCTTAAAATCTCATCATAAGATATTTTATTTATTTGTTTTAAAAAAGATTTTAGGAACATCCCGACTCTTTAGTGAGTTTTCAAAATTTATTAAGCAAATTTTAAAATTATTCCAATTCTTTGATAAAATCCATAAAATTTAAACAAGCTTTAGGATTATCTCAATTTTTTGACGTGATCCTAAATGAAATCATTTTTTTTGTGATAATTAAAGGATTTAATTAATTAATTAATTTTTATAGTGATTATTTTTATCATTTATTGTTTATTTTTTAATTATTTTTATTATATAAAAAATTTAGATTATCTTGACTTACTAGCAAAATCTAAATATTAATCTTTTATTTGTATTAAAAAATTGAACTCTTTCAATTTTCTATATATTTTTTAAAATTTTTATTCAAAATATCAATTATTATTATTATTATTTTATTTTTATATTGTTTACATAAACCTTTATTTTAATAAAAATAATTTTGAATTATTCTAACTCTATGGTAAAATCCAAAAAATTATTTTTATTTGCAATAATTAAAGAAAACCGAAAATTTTCAATTTTCTCTAAAAATTATAGATAAAAAATTCATTTAAATAATTTATCATTTCTTTTTATTTTATTTAATTAAAATCTTAGTATATGTTTTTTAACGTTTATTGTTATTGATAATAATTTATTTTTAATATAAAAAATATATATAACTATTATAAATTATAAAGATCTTAAACAAATAACAAAAATAAAATCAAAAAAATAAAATAAAATGGAAAAAGAAAAATTTACAAATGGATCAGGTTGGAGGGTAGGTTACATGCGAATCCTGTGCGGGTTGGACGTGGGTTAGACGTCCAAAACAACATCATTTTAGTGCACCTTTAAAAGGTTTGTTTTTATTTTTTTTTAAATTTCTTCCTTGCCCTCTTTCTCTACCCTCGGAGCCTCTTTCTCTAAAAACCCAATCCCTCCATCGATTGTTATGGCAACCTAGATTGCAATCGGTTGCGGTCTTGCACCGATGGCCAAAATCTTCAACGACGCTAGAAAATTTGAAGTTTTTCAAATTCTAGTAATATTCCCAGAATCCGATCGCTAAAAACTTCAAAGGTCACTGAAAAATTCAAACTTTTCTAGTTTTCAATGACCTAAAAATTTTTCAAAAATTCTTAAATTGATCATTTTTGTTTTCTAAACCTCTTTTCAAACCAGATTTTTCCAAAAAAAAATAAATTTAAACCTTCTAGATCAAGAATTTCATTCTTGAGGGGACTTTTTTGTTTCTAAATTTTTTTTTTTTTTTGTGTTGGCTGCTAGTTCCTCTATCAAAGAGGACTATGTTTTTGTTTTTTTTTTTGGCATGTGAATGGCTATGAAAATTGCTCTCTGCTTTTTTTTCGACAGTGTTCCCCTTTTTTTTTCCTTGATGGTATTCCCTTCCTTTTTCTTTAGGCTTTGCACTATGTTGTTTTTCTTTTTTGTTTTACAAAACTTTGGCTCTATTTATAGAGCTAAGCAAGAAATCAAAATCCCAAAAGATTTGAGATTTTGTAGACTTTTTGATATTTTTTGAAAAAAATTGTTCAATGATTTTTTGGTCACCGAATTTTATGCTACAAGATTAAATAGTGTCAAGGAGAAAAAAATTACTCTGGCAGTTTGATATCAGCTACCAGAGTTGAAACAAATTCTTTTTATATATATATATTTAATAATAATAATAATAATTAAACAAATTAATATTTAAGTTAAAATAGAATCAGACAAAATTCTATACGAGATAACGAATACAAAAACAATAAAGTTCAAGAAGAATTATGATGGAGATATATGTGAAAACAAAATTTCTTTGACTCCCAAACAAAAATTTTCATGTGATTTTTTATTTATTTTTTTACTTTCTCCTGATCGAATGCAAAAACAGATCTTTTATAGGACAATTGAAAAAACTAAACAAATTTACAATTTTTTAGAGAAAATGCCATTGAGTCTTGAACTACATATCGAAAAATATTCACTCTTATCTTATAAATCAATTTATTTAAACAGAAGCATATGATTCTGGTTGGAAAGAAAACATTCACTTCGAATTTGTCTAATTGGTTCGAAACATAAATAAATAAATAATATAAAGGCACCACCTGGATGACTTGTAACTTACTAACAATCATTTTTCTACGGAATGCAAATAATCATCTTAAATACGTGGTGCAGTTTAATTTATTTTATTATGATTTTAGGGTGCGGTGTACGTTGTTTCTAACCCAAATATATATATATATATATATATATATATATATCTTAACTTTTTTAAGTAGGAAGGACAAAGATAAAGACAAATTTGACAAGTAGGAAACTGGGCTCGTTTTTGTTGCGCCGAATATAGAACCAAAATCATATACAGACAAATCAGTGATTTTGATTTTTTGAGGAATGCAGATAGTACAAATTATATATTATTATGAATAAATATCCATTTAAATTATTGTGAATTTTACACCAATATAAAAAAAAACTCATATATATAATATTACAAAAACTTTTACACTCAACTTAATTGTTTTTTCCTTAAGAGCCAATGAGAGAAGAGTTAAATTATATATCTCCATACAATCGTCCATGAACCTTGTCGAGATTCGTTAACTCATTTTTCATATTGTGGACCAGGTACTAGCTATTATTTATTAGAAATAAAATAAAAATCAACACCATTCTTTGCCAGTGTATGGACAAGGATGATAAAACGGAGAGAGCCAATGGTCGATCTTGTCAGTTGATTTATGAGGGTCAATTACAAGTATATATATTTTTATTTATTATGTATTTGAATTTGAAAATGAATGTTAGATTTGAGTACGTATTTAATAATAATAATAATAATAATAATAATAATAATAATAATAATAAATTTATATTTAAGTTAAAATAGAATTAGACAAAATTGATAACTACAGTTATTCCTCTTTGTTTATTTTTAAGAATTAAAAATAAAGCAAGACAAAAATACACAAACTTTATTTGGATAAATACATACAAAAGATGAAATATTGGACATAAAGCTTTTTTTTGAAAGAAAATTTAAAAGGCTCCTTTAAACAGAGGCTTGATAATTTTTTAAATTTTAAAAATGCTCCTTAAACTACAGACAACAAAGTTTTAAATTCAAAAGACTCCTCTAACCAGAGGCAATGAAACTTTAAATTTAAAAGGCTCATTTAATCAAAGACAACGAAAATTTAGAAGGTTCCTCTGACTAAAGGCAAATAAACTTTAAATTCAAAAGGCTATCCTGAACAGAAGCAACGAAACTTTAACTTTAAAAGGCTCCTCTAACCAGAGGCTATGAAACTTTAAATTCAGAAGGCTCTTTTAACAGAGGCTATGAAACTTTGAAAATTTAAAAGGCTCTTCTAACTATAGGTAATGAAACTTTAAATTTAAAATATTTTACCGAGGAGGTCTTACAAATCTTGAAATTAAAATAGATTCAACTCGGAAGACTTACAAATCCTACTTAGAGGACTTAGAGATTACGTTCGAAGGTCTTAAAGATTATGCTCAGAGGTTTTACAAATCTTAACATCTTTGAGTGCTCCTTGTATCAAAGGCATTGAAATTTTGAAAATTTAAAATATTTTGCCCGGAGGTCTTACAAATCTTGAAACTAAAATTGATTCAACTTGGAAGACTTATGAATCATGTCAGAAAGACTTAGAGATTATGCCTAAAAGTCTTTAAGATTATGCCTGAAGGTCTTACAAATCTCAACATCTTTGAGTGCTTCTTGTATCAAAGGCATTGAAACTTTGAGAATTTAAAATATTTTGCCTGAAGGTCTTACAAATTTTGAAACTAAAACAGATTCAGCTCGAAAGACTTATAAATCCTACTCAGAGGACTTAGAGATTATGCTTAGAAGTTTTAAAGATTATGCTCGGAGGTCTTACAAATCTCAACATCTTTGAGTGCTTATTGTATCAAAGGCATTAAAACTTTAAGAATTTAAAGTATTTTACTCAGAAGTCTTACAGACTGTCTTGGGTGCCAGCTTAACTAGGCTTAAAATCTTATCTTGCATCATATCTCACCTTTCTCACTCATTTTCCATAACCCTTCCACCTTTTGCATATTTAGTTTCTTTCAACTCTTCAAACCTCTTTGACATTTTGGTTTTTTGTCAAACTATTTTCTCTTTTTCTCATCTTTTCATGACAAACTTCCCTTTTCTCTTTTTACCATTTTTTTCTTTGTTGCTATTTCTTTTACTTTTTCTCTTTTTTTTTTCTAATATTTATAAAGTTGATAAAAACATGATGCAAATGTCTATTTCCTTCAAATGATATGAATGCGAATGTCTATATGAATGGTTGATGCAAATATATGTGACTTTTTCACAATGCAAATGCCAATATTCTTTTTATGTAAACGCCCTTATAAATACTTTTTCTATGATGTAGATGCCATGATGCAAATACAAATGTCTTTCTTGTGATGTGAATGCAAATGCTTTGGTTATGATGTAGATAATGTGAATGTGAATATCTTTCTCATAATGCACATGCAAGTGAAGCTAATGCTAAGTGATGCAAATGCAAATATCCCTTTCATGATGCATAGGCAAATGATGCAACTGTGAATGTCTCTTTTTTTGCTTTTCATTTGCAGGTCAAATGTCTTTCTCATGATGCAAATGATGTAAATGCGAAGACTCTTTTTGCTTTTTTTTTAAAGATCTTTGTTTAAGTTTTTAATATTTACTTTTTACAAAAAAATGATCTCAGTATTCTATGCAGAATGTTCAAATAATCTCTGAAATTTTTAAAAATGATCACAAAATTATCCTACGTAAAGTATCTTTGCAATTAATGATAAAATTTAAAACTCATAATGTTCGAATCTCTTAAAAATTGATGATTGCTATTTGGAATGCTTACGGATATGGGATAATTAACAATTCAATTCTTTTCACTGGTGGGCATATCTCCAGAAAAAATCAATGAAGATTGTAAGGATTTCTCTTAGGCTCATGAAAGAGATAATTTTCTAAAACACTTTTCTTTTTTTGAAAATGTGACATTTTAATGTGTCAAAACTAGCCATTACTCTTTGAACAAGATTTGGGAAGAAAAAAAGGTTGGTTTTCTTTTATTTTGACTGTTCAATGAAATGCAAAGTCTTTAATGGGTACTGACCTTTCAAAAGGTTCTGCATTGAGGTTTTTTATTCTGGATAAAATCTTGAAACTCTAAAATTCTTTTAGGGCCTCAAGAATGACTTTAGCTCTAAACTGCCTTTTTAGGGTTTTCACCTTAGAGTTATATTTTCTAATATTGAAGAACTTGGTAAGCCAAATTAATAACAAGTATATACAAATTTTCAAGCACATAGCTCTTCAATATAAGTATCCACATTTTATCAAGATAGACTTTTCAAAAGATATAATATAGGTCGAGATTTAGGGTTCTAAAAGAACGGATAAATAGGCTTAAAATATGTTATGCAAGATAATTAGGCCAAGGATCCTAAGAAGCATTCTCTGGCTTTCTTTTTTTGCTTTCTATTTTTTTTGAAACATCTGGCTTTAACTTCAGCAATTTTATTCACTTTTTTTAATTTTTTTTTCTTTTTGGGGATTCTAACTGAAGCCTTAGATTCTTATCCCCAAGATACATGTTTTTCTTTCTTTGCTATTCTTTGGAAACACCTAACTTTATCTTTAGCTATTTACTTTCTTGAACTCTTGGGATTTCAATTGAAGCCTTATTCACTTTTTACCCTGGACTCTCATCTCTGAGGGGCATGTTAGACGCTTTCACTTTTCTTGAAGTTGGTCTCTTAAAGGTATCCTTATTTTGCCCCCAATGTAGAAGATGATATTTAATCAAGGTTCATTTTGGAATAAAAAATTTAATAGGGTTAAATGGGTAGCAAGTGGATAATTTTTTTGTATAAAAAAGATAGAGAAATATAGTAATTCATCATTTCAAACATGATCACTTTGTTAGAAGAGCAAATTACTAAAGAATGAGATAAAAGGCATCTTTTTATTATTTTTTTGATTTGATTTTGTTTTGTTTCTTTTTTTTTTGTGACGTCTCATCTTATTTTTCACTTAAGGTTCTCATGATGGTAAAAACCAAGTTGTATGGGATTGATCACACAATTCAAAAAGGCTTGTTGGGCTTTAAATTGTTTGGCATTTTCTTGGTGAAAAGAAAAGAAAAAGTATAAAGGTATGAAACAAATTGTCTTAGGCAAAAAGGAATTCTATTTCTTTTAATCAATGTGCCTTAAGATGTGAATAAGGGTTACTTAATAGAAAAAAATTCGATATTTTTGTATCTATGGTCATAGTAAAATTTTGACACACATTGAATTACCAATTAAAAATTTGAAAGAGTATCCTACCTCATTTTTTAAATTTAAAACAAATTTTTAAAATTGACTTCTTTTATTCCTTGCCCAAGAAAAAGTTATCACCCCTTAATGTCAAGAATATATTCAAACTCACATTCCTTGAGTGGCTATAGTAAACGAGTTAAATCATTTGAGTGATTAGGGACATAAAAGTATTTAGAAAAGTGTAAAGATATTTAAAGAGCTTTTTCCTAATAGTAATAACTATTTCTTTCAAGAATATTTCCATCTTTTATTATAAAAGAAATTTTTTTTTCTTTTCTCTCTTTTTGGTTTTGTTTTGTTTTCGTTTTTTGATGATTTTGAAAATTTGTTATGTGGGACTTTTATTCAAACATGCATAAAGAGAAAATTTCATACAAAAATTTAAAGCATTTAATTCTTCCAAAATAAGTTAGATAACTCCTAGGGACACTTGTACATGTCATACATAATTGGTGAAAAGATTAAAAAAAATCATCCTATCTTGATCTTTCAACACTCAAGACTTTTTTTCACATTTTAACTCATCACATTTCGTAATTGGATAGAGTCAACTTTTATTGTTCTATCATTTCTGGAGTCAGAATACCATTCTTGATAAGATTTTCAACCTTTTCCTTCAGCTATCTGTATTTTTCAGTTAAGTGATCGATTTTTCTCATATGATAATCATATTTTTCATTAGGATCATAACTTCTTATTAATGGATTTGGTGTTGTTTTTGAAGGATAAGAGTGAGAAACTGGCCATCTATTAGTAACAACAAAAGGTGAAAAATAGGGATTGGCAGTTTTTTTGACCATTTCTTGGTCTTTTTTAATTTTTTTGTTGGTCGAGTGGTAGGTTCAAGTGTAGGGACAAGATTGTGAATGGTCATTTGAGGATGAAAATTTGCTGAAAAGCCTAAATGCTAGCTTGGTTGGCAAAGATATAGGCTTTGGGAGATACTGCATGCGATAGGGTAATGGGGTTGATGAAAAGGATAAGGGTTACATGAGATAAAGTTCTTAGGTAGATTTCCTTCCAATATGACCACTTGTACCTCTCTTTTTTTCTTTTTTGATGTGCTTCCCTTTTCAATAGTTGTTGTATCTTTCAACTTATTCTTGTCATTCTTAAGTATTTTCTATAATCTCGTCGAAAATCACCATGTTAGTAAAATTTTTTTATGGCATGACCAATGAGCTTGTCATAGTACGGAGCTCGAATGGTATGGATGAATAGAATAGTCATTTTTTTCTCAGTGAGAGGAGGTTGAACTTGGATGATAACATCTTACCATCTCTGTGCATATTTTTTAAAATTTTTGTTAGCCTTCTTTTTTATGTTTTGTAAGGATAATTTATTTGGAGCCATGTCTATAATATGCTTGTAATGAGTAATAAATTCTTTAGCCAAATCTTTCCATGAATGAATAAGGCTCATGTCTAATTGAATATACGATTTGGCAGCTGATCTGGTAAGACTATCTTGCAAACAATAGATAAGTAACTTGTCATTGTTTATATGCCCAGCCATTTTTGGTAGCACATAATGATATGTGCCTAAGGGTATTTGGTTCCATTATATTTTTTAAATTTTGATACTTTAAACTTTGGTGGGATTACCAAATCTGAAACCAAATTGAGTTCACTTGCATCAATTATGCCAAAAATATTCACACATTCAATAGCTTACAACATTTTTTCCAAGAGATCTGATTTTTACTATGCTTTTATATTATTAGATTGTTTGGATATGCCTTTCTTTAGTTTCTTCTGTTCTCTTAGGTCATTTAAATCTAGGACTATAATAGGCTCAACATGACTTGTCCCAATGTTTAGACCAATATGTCCTTGACTCCATGGTTGAACCACAAAATGAGGTAAATTACATTGAGCATGCGGTTGCCTTTCAAGTGGTGTCATTTGTGGATACACTTGATGAGAGGTTTGAACATTGGGTGGGGTAAACCCTAGTGGATGCAATGGATTTTCCATATCAATGGTATTTTCTTGGGCTTGAGGCTCTTTCTCAGTGGTTACTTCTTCAGCTACCCCTTTTGTCATGATCATTTTCTTTATCATGTCCGTCATTGTAGTTATTTCTTTTTTAGTCTTTTTTAGAGACCCAGTCACTTATTCTATCATCTCTTATTGAGACCTAATCATTTGCTCTTGCATATCAAATTAAGCTTTTTTCGTAGATACTTTCTTGTTTTTCATGATTTTAACTTGTGAGTGAGTGTTGTAACGATAACAAGTGATTAATCTATGTTTTCTGATGGCCTGACTATCTTTGCACCTGATCAAGTTAAGGGAAACTCTTTGATATTTGTTATTTTGAGGTCTCTTTCTTTTAGTCATGATTCATTTTTTTAATGAAACACAATATGATGCTTGAATGCATGAATGCAAAAGATGTGCTTGTTATATATCCAATATTTACAAAAAATTTTAAGTCTAAACTTGAACTACCATATCATAATGTCACATTATTCTTATTGAATACAATATTAAAATTTTTAAAGGAAGCGCCCTATATGCTTGTATTGCTTATAAGCATTATTTAAAAAATTGGTCAAGCATTGGCTGTGCTATCATGGGTAAACTTTTTCCTTTACTTGTTTAGCTTTTTGGGCCATGTCTCTTACTTTGAAGTTGACATTTCTTATTTGTTCTACTAGATGAGTGGCTTAAGATTCCTTCAATTGACATTCTTCTTTCTAATACTATGGTTTATGTTCAAATTGATCTCGTTCCTTTCTCAAAACTTGAATGGCTTCACGTTGATAGTGCATTTGTTATTTCAAGTTATCTACGAGATCTTGTAGTTTTTTTTTTCTTCCACAAACTGACTAAGCTTTTTTTTTTTAGATAATAAATTAGACCAAAACTGTTCTATGTCCTTTCTGAATTCTTCAAACTCTATGGTGATTGAAGTGACAGACCTATGCCAGGTTTCAAAAATCTCTTCTTGTTCTTTTTCAAGCTTTCAAGATTTTGCTTCACTCTTATTAGTCTTATATTTTCACTCATTAATCTCATACTGAAGCCTCTTCTTTTTAAGCTTTCATATTTTTTTCTTCAAATTTGCACTTCATAATCTTCATGTCTTCAAGGATCATTTCACAATGGGTGTCTTCTTAGTGGCATGATTTATCTTCTTTGAGACCAACTTTGCTTGTGATACGTTGACTCTTCCATGTCAGATATTTAAGTGTGGCTTTCTTCGTGTACCCCTCACGATCTATTCTTCGGGTCTATTTCCATTCTTTGATAATCTTTTTTACCTTTCCTAGAAATCTTTGTTCCTCAAAAGAGAACTTTAATTCTTGAAGCCCAAAAGTCATTAGAATAAATTGCTCTGACCCTAATTGTCAATGAACCATTACTAAAGTATAGCTTATACCTCCCCATAGTCCTAAAAGTGGAACCTATGGCTTGTCATAACATTTGTACAATATGGCTTCTTATGGCATCCATGGAGCTCTCCATATAACTTGGGTATTGGAGATATTTTGCAAAGTCAATACACTTTCTTCCTTAGTCTTTAATTATGGCCACTCAATATTACAACATTCTTCAATTGGCCTATTTTTATTATTATAAGTAGGATGAAATTTACCCATAGGATTTAAAGATGACTTTTTACCCAAATATAGAGTAACTGTGTACACCTTATGAAGCATCCTTCTATTTTTTGACAGTGATTCAATGACCTAAAAGTTTTTGCCAATATAAAAAAAAATGATTGATTTTGTTGTGTACCTGCTCAAGGAAGTCAATTACTGATAACTCAATGTGCTTTAGGACCTTCAAGAAAATGATCAAGCCATAAATTGCCAAAGCTATCATTCTCATGCCTCATTTATCCTCTAAGTGTTTGACAATGTAATCATGCAAGATTTCCCATAGAATGCAATCACTTTTGCCTTTTATTTGAAATATAAGTTTACATTCTGAGTGGGGACCTCCATCATATAGGCAAGTTTTTTTTTTAGATCTAAGTTTTTTACCTCGCTAATAGATTTTATCTGGATTGGAGAGATGTGACCTTAACAACATAGTATATTCTTCGATCGTCGGGGTCATATCTATCTCACTGAACATGAAACATCTATACGGAGGGTCCCAAAATTGAACTAAAGCTCTTATCAACTGATTTTTCATAAGCACCTTAAGGAGTGAAGCAATATGACCATATTTTTCCTCGAAAGCCATATTTCTAGGAGTTGTTACACAGTGCCACATTTTGACCAACTCAGAGATGTCATTTTGTTTAAGTTTCAATTTGATTTCTTCAGGCAAAATTTTCTATTTAGATTCTTTCATACAATTTTCCTTTCTACTTTGGGCTTCTAATGATAGAATTATCATGACGTTAATCTTTTCATACACAGTGGACTTCAAAACTGAAAACATCATGATGGTCTTTTCATAGTAAGATAAAAAATCTCTTGACTGATATTAGCACATTAACAAGCAAATCACATATGCAAGTGTTTATGATGATGCATGATCATGAAATAAAAAGAAAGCCAAACAGATTAAGGCTAGTAATCATATTAAAATAAATATTCTCTAATGTGTCCTAATTTAAGGTATAATCTACAAAAATGGCATGGCTCTATCTAAGGTTAGTTTTTTTTTTTAAAGTTCATTATATGCCGAGTTTGGTAATTAACACAGGCTAAAAAAGTTCTCAAATTGATCCTCACTGTCATCCACTCTAGACTAATAAAGCCCCTAATCTTCACCTTTAATGGGCTACTGACGAAAAGGGTTCAACTTGAGGAAAAGTATTTCACTAGCCAAGTAGAGGCATTATAACCTTACAAAAGTATAGGTACTCTACTCCCTTCTAAAAAGGGATAGATTTAGGAGTCCGGGTATAGAGCTTGTGCATGAATGCAAATGTGTATGTGTGTGTAAGGAAATGAAACAATTATTAATCAAAGTAAAATCAACAATATAATTAGCAACAATATAAGACAAATAAAATAACATAATAAAACTAGAAGAATCCAACAAATTTTTACTTTTTTTTCTTATTTTAAGATGAGATAAGAAATTAAAATTAAATATCAAAAAGCTCAAAAAATCAAAGTTTGGATTACACATGTTTACTTTTTGGCTTGACTTTCAAGTGTCCCCAGTGGAGTCGCTAACTGTCATAACGATTTTTTTGTCTAGGAAAACTTGATTGCTAGACTTGATGAAAATTTTTGAAGTCACCACCAATCTTTTTTTGTAGGGTGTGATTGGCCACCCAAAAATTTTATCTTTTAATAAAAATCTTAAAATTAATTAAGATTTATTAAAAGAGGTTTAGGTTTGCAAAATTAGGCTTGGCTCCAGGAGTATGGTTACGAGTAAGGAAGGTATTAGTACCCTCATGTCACCTGTTCGAGGAATAAAACCAAATAAACATGCGTAATCCTTTAATTTTGATGATACAATCTTTTTATATTTAAATTTAATTTCTTAAATTTTATTTATAAAATAAATATTTCTTTGCTGTGAAATTAACATTAGTATTATTATTTCATATTCTATAAATTCTCCAACGCTTTGGCGTAATTAATAGAAAATCATTATTTAGAAAATATTTTGAAAAAATTGACCATTCACAAAATTTTCGAAATCTCATTATAAGATATTTTATTTATTTGTTTTAAAAAAGATTTTAGGAATATCTCGATTCTTTGGTGAGTTCTCAAAATTTATTAAACAAATTTTAATATTATCCTAACTCTTTGTCAAAATCTTAAAAATTTTAAACAAGTTTTAGGATCATTCCAACTTTCTGACGAGAGCCTAAATAAAATCATTTTTGTCATAATTAAGGGATTTAATTAACTAATTAATTAATTTTTATTGTGATTATTTTTATCATTTATTGCTTATTTTTTTAATTATTTTTATTATATAAAAAAATTTAGAATATCCTGACTCATCGGTAAAATTTAAATATTAATATTTTACTTGTATTAAAAAAATTAACTCTTTCAATTTTCTACATTTTAAAAAATATTTATTCAAAATATCAATTATTATTATTATTTTGTTGTTTACATAAACCTTTAGTCTAATAAAAATAATTTTAGATTATTTCAACTCTATAGTAAAATCCAAAAAATTATTTTTACTTGTAATAATTAAAGAAAATCGAACTCTTTCAATTTTGTCTAAAAATTATATTTAAAAGATTCATTTAAATAATTTATCATTTCTTTTTATTTTATTTAATTAAAATCTTAGTGTTTGTTTTTTTAATGTTTATTGTTACTGATAATTATTTATTTTTAATATAAAAATATATAAAAATATTATAAATTATAAATTATAAAAATATTAAACAAATAACAAAAATAAATAAAATCAAAAAATAAAAATAAAATGAAAAAAGAAAAGCTTACAAATGGGTCGGGTCGGAGCGTAAGTCATATATGGATCCTATGTGGGTCGGGTGGGTTAGATGCCTAAAACGGCATTGTTTTGGTGTGCTTATAAAAAGATTGTTTTTGTTTTTATTTTTTATTTTTTATTTTTTCTTTCTCCTCTCTCTACCCCCGAGTCTCTCTCTAAAAACCCAGCCCTTTCGTTGACTGCCATGGCAACCTAGATTTCGATCAGTTGCCATCGTACACTGATGGCTGAAATTTTTAACGACATTTGAAATTTAAAGTTTTTCAAATTTCGACAATATTCCTATAATCCGATCATTGGAAACTTCAAAGGTCAGAAAATTCAAACTTTTCTAATTTCTGACGACCCAAAAAATTTTCCAAAAATTTCAAAAAAATCTCAAATTGATCCCTTTTGTTTTCTAAACACTCTTTTCGAATCATATCTTTAAAAAAAAAAAATCAAACCTCCTAGATCAAGAATTTAGTCTTGGGAGAACTTTTTTGTTAAATTTTTTTTTTTTTGTGTTTGCTATTGGTTCCTCTATCAAAGAAAGCTATGGTTTTTTTTTTTTTTTTGGCATGTGAATGATTATAAAAATTGCTTTTTGCTTTTTTTTTTTTCTAGTAGTGTTCCCCCCCCCTTTTTTTCCCTTGATAGTATTCCCCTCCTTTTTCTTTAGGCTTTGCACTATGTTGTTCTTCCTTTTTGTTTTCCAAAAATTTGACTCTATTTATAGAATTAAGTAAGGTATTAAAATCTCAAAAAATCTAAGATTTTGTGGATTTTATGGGGTTTGTGCAAGAACTTGTCTGGTGACTTTTTGGTCACTGGATTCCATGCTACAAGATTTAGTAGTGTTAGAGAGAAAAAAATTACTCTAGCAACTTGATATTAGCTGTTAGAGTTGAAACGATTTTTTTTTATTTTATTTTTTATTAATAATAATAATAATAATAAAATTATATTGAAATTAAAATAAAATCTGACAAAATTGATGCCCACACGAAATAACGAATCCCAAAGCAATAAAGTTCAAGAAGAATTATGATGGAGATATATGTGAAAACAAAATTTCTTTGGCTCCCAAACAAAAATTTTCATGTGATTTTTTATTTAATTTTTTACTTTCTCCTGATCGAATGCAAAAACAGATCTTTTATAGGACAATTGAAAAAACTAAACAAATTTACAATTTTTTAGAGAAAATGCCATTGAGTCTTGAACTACATATCGAAAAATATTCACTCTTATCTTATAAATCAATTTATTTAAACAGAAGCATATGATTCTGGTTGGAAAGAAAACATTCACTTCGAATTTGTCTAATTGGTTCGAAACATAAATAAATAAATAATATAAAGGCACCACCTGGATGACTTGTAACTTACTAACAATCATTTTTCTACGGAATGCAAATAATCATCTTAAATAAGTGGTGCATTTTTATTTATTTTATTATGATTTTAGTGTGTGGTGTACGTTGTTTCTAACCCAAATATATATATATATATCTTAACTTTTTTAAGTAGGAAGGACAAAGATAAAGACAAATTTGACAAGTAGGAAACTGGGCTCGTTTTTGTTGCGCTGAATATAGAAGCAAAATCATATACAGACAAATCAGTGATTTTGATGTTTCGAGCAGTGCAGATAGTACAAATTATATATTATTATGAATAAATATCCATTTAAATTATTGTGAATTTTACACCAATATATAAAAAAATATACTCATATATATAATATTACAAAAACTTTTACACTCAACTTAATTGTTTTTTCCTTAAGAGCCAATGAGAGAAGAGTTAAATTATATATCTCCATACAATCGTCCATGAACCTTGTCGAGATTCGTTAACTCATTTTTCATATTGTGGACCAGGTACTAGCATTTATTTATTAGAAATAAAATAAAAATCAACACCATTCTTTGTCAGGGTATGGACAAGGATGATAAAGGGAGAGAGCCAATGATTTTGATGGCTGATTAATGAAAAATCTTTCAAAAAAAAAAAAAATCCGAAATAGTGTCCAAAATTGGAACTCTCCCATAGGGTATCTCTAATGACGTAGTAATTCTTATTTAATAAATTTTTTTAATTTTAAAATTTAATTCAGCTAATTGATATAATTACTGTTAAAAAAATCACTTAATAAATATTAAACTCGAATTTCAATGCTTGTAATTTTTTTTTAATTTTTAAACTTTAATTTTAAACTTTAATTTTTATTTATAAAACAAATTGTGTTATATCCAAAAACAAAATTGGTTTCCTCTTTAAAGGAAATCCGAAAGATCCTTTAATGTGGAGACTTTAGTTCAATATCACAAGCTGAAGGCCAATAAATAGGTAACTGTTGAGCTTGTATAGAAGGCAAATTTGAACTCGGCTGACAAAGTGATGAACTGCACCCCTTGATTATATTAATTTGCCACATAAAAACTATATTAAATTCAGAGGAGGATCCACATATATATATATATATATATATAAAATAGAGAGAGAGAGGTTTTCATAGAAACTTTCGAATATTAAAAAGTTAATAAAAAAATTGAAGGAAGATTTTTTTTATATTGTGAATAAAATTAATAAATCTATTAATAAATTTATATATAATATATATTATAAGTGGATATACTAAAAAAATCTTAAATTTATCAAGGATTGGATTTCCTTTTTTTTTTTTTTGTGTGTGTTGGAAAAGCATGGAAATACCTTATCATAATGTTATCAAACAAATTTACTAAAAACCAAAATATCAAAGTTCAACTTCGTATTCCACTTGAAGTTGTCATCATCATTTCCTCTTTTACATATATACTTGGAAAAAAAAACAGAAACTATAATTAGCTAATGCCAAAATTAGACTGCAAAATATGAGATAATGAATCCAAAAGCGACAAGGCTCATGAAGAATTATGATGGAGATATCAGCGAAAACAAAATTTCTTTGGCTGCCAAACAAAAAATTTCATGTGATTTTTTATTTTTGTTTTTTACTTTCTCCTGGTCGAGTACAAAAACAGATATTTTATAGGACAATTGTAAAAACTAAACAAATTTACAATTTTTTAGAGAAAATGCCATTGAGTCTTGAACTACATATCTAAAAATATTCACTCTTATCTTATAAATCAAGTTATTTAAGCAGAAGCATATGATTCCGGTTGGAAAGAAAACATTCACTTCGAATTTGTCTAATTGGTTCGAAACATAAATAAATAAAAAATATAAAGGCACCACCTGGATGACTTGTAACTTACTAACAACCCTTTTGTTTTTTAAGGAATCCAAATAATCATCTTAAATAAGTGGTGCATTTTAATTTATTTTATTATGATTTTAGCGTGTTGTGTACGCTGTTTCTAACCCAATATATATATATATATATCTTAACTTTTTTAAGTAGGAAGGACAAATATAAAGACAAATTTGACAAGTAGGAAACTGGGCTCGCTTTTGTTGCGCCGAATATAGAACCAAACATCTCATTTATTTTTATCTAAAATCATATACAGACAAAACAGTGATTTTGAGGTTTCGATGAGTGGTAAAGATAATACAAATTATATATTATTATGAATAAATATCCATTTAAATTATTGTAAAATTTACACCAATATAAAAAAATATACTCTTATATATAATATTGCAAAAACTTTTACACTCAACTTAATTTTTTTTTTCCTTAAGAGCCAATTAGAGAAGAGTTAAATTTTATCTCCATACAATCGTCCATTAACCTTGTCGAGATTCGTTAACTCATTTTTCATATTGTGGACCAGGTACTAGCAATTATTTATTAGAAATAAAATAAAAATCAACACCATTCTTTGCCAGTGTATGGACAAGGATGATAAAACGGAGAGAGCCAATGGTGGATCTTGTCAGTTGATTTATGAGGGGTTAATTATAAGTATATATATTTTTATTTATTATGTATTTGAATTTGAAAATGAATGTTAGATTTGAGTATGTATTTAATAATAATAATAATAATAATAATAATAATAAAAATTTATATTTAAGTTAAAATAGAATTAGATAAAATTGATACCTACAGTTATCCCTCTTTATTTATTTTTAAGAATTAAGAATAAAGCAAAGACAAAAATACACAAACTTTATTTGGATAAACACATACAAAAGACGAAATATTGGATATAAAGCTTTTTTTTGAAAGAAAATTTAAAAGACTCCTCTAAACAGAAGCTTAATAACTTTTTAAATTTTAAAAATGCTCCTCCAACTATAGGTAACAAAACTTTAAATTCAAAAGACTCCTTTAACCAGAGGCAATGAAACTTTAAATTTAAAAGGCTCCTCTGACTAAAGACAACGAAAATTTAGAAAGTTCTCTGACTAGAGGCAAATAAACTTTAAATTCAAAAGGCTATCCTGAACAGAAGCAACGAAACTTTAACTTTAAAAGGCTCCTCTAACCAGAGGCTATGAAACTTTAAATTCAGAAGGCTCCTTTAATAGAGGCTATGAAACTTTGAAAATTTAAAAGGCTCTTCTAACTATAGGTAATGAAACTTTAAATTTAAAATATTTTACTGAAGAGGTCTTACAAATCTTGAAACTAAAATAGATTCAGCTCAGAAGACTTACAAATCCTACTCAGAGGACTTAGAGATTACATTCGAAGGTCTTAAAGATTATACTCAGAGTTTTTATAAATCTTAATATCTTTGAGTGCTCCTTGTATCAAAGGCATTGAAATTTCGAGAATTTAAAATATTTTGCTTGGAGGTCTTACAAATCTTGAAACTAAAATAGATTCAACTCGAAAAACTTATGAATCCTGCCAGAAAGACTTAGAGATTATGCCTGAAAGTCTTTAAGATTGTGCCTGAAGGTCTTACAAATCTCAACATCTTTGAGTGCTTCTTGTATTAGAGGCATTGAAACTTTGAGAATTTAAAATATTTTGCCTGGAAGTCTTACAAATCTTGAAACTAAAATAGATTCAACTTAGAAAACTTCTGAATCCTGTCAGAAAGACTTAGAGATTATGCCTGAAAGTCTTTAAGATTGTGCCTGAAGGTTTTACAAATCTCAACATCTTTGAGTGCTTCTTGTATAAGAGGCATTGAAACTTTGAGAATATTTTTCTTGGAGGTCCTACAAATTTTGAATCTAAAATAGATTTAACTCGAAAGACTTATGAATCTTGCTCAGAAGACTTAAAGATTATGCTTAGAAGTTTTAAAGATTATGCTCGAAGGTCGTACAAATCTCAACATCTTTGAGTGCTCCTTGTATCAAAGGCATTAAAACTTTTAGAATTTAAAATATTTTACTCAGAAGTCTTACAGACTGTCTTGGGTGCCAGCTTAACTAGGCTTAAAATCTCATCTTGCATCATATCTCACCTTTCTCACTCATTTTTTCACAACCCTTCCACCTTTTGCATATTTAGTTTCTTTCAACTTTTCAAACCTTTTTGACATTTTGGTCTTTTGTCAAACTATTTTTTCTTTTTCTCATCTTTTCATGACAAACTTCCTTTTTCTCTTTTTACCATTTTTTTTCTTTGTTGCTATTTCCTTTTCTTTTTCTCTTTTTTTTCTTTTTTTTTCTAATATTTATAAAGTTGATAAAAACAAATATGATGCAAATGTCTATTTCCATCAAATGATATGAATGCGAATGTCTATACGAATGCTTGATACAAATATATTTGACTTTTTCACAATACAAATGCCAATATTCTTTTTATGTAAATGCCCTTATAAATACTTTTTCTATGATGTAAATGCCATGATGCAAATACAAATGTCTTTCTTATGATGTGAATGCAAATGCTTTGGTTATGATGTAGATAATGTGAATGTGAATATCTTTATCATAAATGCACATGCAAGTGAAGCTAATGCAAGTGATGCAAATGCGAATGTCCCTTTCATGATGCATAGGCAATGATGCAATTGTTAATGTCTCTTTTTTTATTTTTCATTTGCAGGTCAAATGTCTTTCTCATGATGCAAATGATGCAAATGCGAAGACTCTTTTTGCTTTTTTTTTAAAGATCTTTGTTTAAGTTTTCAATGTTTACTTTTTACAAAAAAAATTATCTCAGTATTCTGTACAGAATGTTCAAATAATCTCTGAAATTTTTTAAAATGATCATAAAATTATCCTACATAAAGTATCTTTGCAATTAATGATAAAATTTAAAACTCATAATGTTCAAATCTCTTGGAAATTAATGATTGCTATTTGGAATGCTTATGGATAAGGGATAATTAACAATTCAATTCTTTTCACTGGTGGGCATATCTCAAGAAAAAATAGATGAAGATTGCAAGGATTTCTCTTAGGCTCATGAAAGAGATAATTTTCTAAAACACTTTTCTTTTTTGAAAATGTGATACTTTAATATGTGTCAAAACTAGCCATTACTCTCTGAACAAGATTTGGGAAGAGAAAAAGGTTGGTTTTCTTTTATTTTCACTGTTCAATGAAATGTAAAGTCTTTCATGGGTACTGACCTTTTGAAAAGGTTCTGCATTGAGGTTTTTTATTTTGGATAAAATCTTAAAACTCTAAAATTCTTTTGGGGCCTCAAGAATGACTTTAGCTCTAAACTGCCCTTTTGGGGTTTTCACCTTAGAGTTATATTTTCTAATATTGAAGAACTTGGTAAGCTAAATTAAAAACAAGTATAGCTCTTCAATCTAAGTATCCATATTTTACAAAATAAACTTTTCAAGGTATATAATATAAGCTGAGATTTAGGGTTCTGAAAGAACGAATAAATAGGCTCACAATATATTATTCAAGATAATTAGGCCAATGATCCTAAGAAGCATTCTCTGGCTTTCTTTCTTTGCTTTCTATTTTTTTTGAAACATCTGGCTTTAACTTTAGTAACTTTATTCACTTTTTTCAATTTTTTTTCTTTTTGGGATTCTAACTGAAGCCTTAGATTCTTATCCCCAAGATGCATGTTTTTTTTTCTTTGCTATTCCTTGCAAACACCTAACTTTATCTTTAGCTATTTACTTTCTTGAACTCTTAGGATTCCAATTGAAGCTTTATTCACTTTTTACCCTGGACTCTCATCTCCGAGGGGCATGTTAGACGCTTTCACTTTTCTTAAAGTTGGTCTCTTAAATGTATCATTATTTTACCCCCAATGTAGAAGTTGATCTTTGGTCAAGGTTCATTTTGGAATAAAAAATTTAATAGGGTTAAATGAGTAGCAAGTGGATAATTTTTCCACATAAAAAGGATAGAGAAATATGGCAATTCATCATTTCAAATATGATCACTTAGTTAGAAGAGCAAATTATTAAAGAATGAGATAAAAAGCATCTTTTTATTTATTTTTTGATTTGATTTTGTTTTGTTTCTTTTTTTTTTTTGTAATGCCTCATTTTATTTTTCACTTAAGGTTTTCATAATGGTAAAAACCAAGTTGTATAGGATTCATCACACAATTCAAAAAAGCTTGTTGGGCTTTAAATTGTTTGGCATTTTCTTGGTGAAAAGAAGAGAAAAGGTATAAAGATATAAAACAAATTGTCTTAAGCAAAAAGGGATTCTGTTTCTTTTAATCAATGTGCCTTAAGATGTGAACAAGGGTTACTCAAGAGAAAAAGTTTAGATATTTTTGTGTTTATGGTCATAGTAAAATTTTAACACACATTGAATTATCAATTAACAATTTGAAAAAGTATCCTACCTGATTTTTGAAATTTAAAACAAATTTTTAAAATTGTCCTCTTTTATTCCTTGCCCAAGAAAAGGTTATCACCCTTTAATGTCAAGAATATATTCAAACTCACATTCCCTGAGTGGCTATAGTAAATAAGTTAAATCATTCGAGTGATTAGGGACATGAAAATATTTATAAAGGTGTAAATGTATTTAAAGAGCTTTTTCCTAATAGTAATAACTATTTCTTTTAAGAATATTTCCATCTTTTATTATAAAAGAAAACTTTTTTTTCTTTTCTCTTTTTTTGGCTTTATTTTGTTTTTGTTTTTTGATGATTTTAAAAATTTGTTATGTGGGACTTTTATTCAAACATGCATAAAGAGAAAATATCATAGAAAAATTCAAAGCATTCAATTCTTCTAAAATAAGTTAGATAACTCCTAGGGACACCATGCATATGTCATACATAACTAGTGCAAAGATTAAAAAAATCATCCTAGATCTTTCAACACTAAAGACTTTTTTTCATATTTCAACTCCTCACATTCGTAATTGGATAGAGTCAACTTTTATTGTTCTATCATTTCTGGAGTAAGAATACCATTCTTGATAAGATTTTTAACCTTTTCCTTCAGCTATCTGTATTTTTTAGTTAAGTGATCGATTTTTCTCATATGATAATCATATTTTCCATTAGGATCATAACTCCTTACTGATGGATTTGGTGTTATTTTTGAAGGCATAAGAGTGAGAAACTGGCCTTCTATTAGTAATAGTAAAAGGTGAAAAATAGGGATTGACAGTTTTTTTTTTACCATTTCTTGGTCTTTTTCAATTTTTTGTTGGTTGGGTGATAGGTTTAAGTGTAGGGACAAGATTTTGAATGGTCATTTAAGGATGAAAATTTGCTAAAAAAGTCTAAATGCTGGCTTGGTTGGCAAAGATATAGGCTTTGAGAGATACTGCATGTGATGGGGTAATGGGGTTAATGAGATGCCCTTCCAATGTGACCACTTGTACCTCTCTTCCTTTTTTTTTTATGTGCTTTCCTTTTTAACATTTGTTGCATCTTTCAACTTATTCTTACCATTCTTGATTGTATTTTCTGTAATCTCATCGAAATTCACCATGTTAGTAAAATTTTTATGGCATGACCAATGAGCTTGTCATAATATGGAGCTCGAATGGTATGGATGAATAGAATAGTCATTTCTTTCTTAGTGAGAGGAGGTTGAACTTGGACGACAACATCCCACCATCTCTGGGCATATTCTTTAAAATTTTCGTTACCTTCATTTCCATGTTTTGTAAGGATAATCTATTTGGAGCCATGTCTATGACATGCTTGTAATGAGTAATAAATTCTTTAGCCAAATCTTTTCATGAATGACAGCTCCTATCTAATTGAATATATGATTTTGGCAACTGATCCAATAAGACTATCTTGCATACAATGGATAAGCAACTTGTCATTGTTTGTATGCCCAGGCATTTTTTGGCAAAACATAATGATATGTGCCTAAAGGCATTTGGTTCCATTATATTTTTTAAATTTTGATACTTTAAACTTTGGTTAGATTACCAAATCTGAAACCAAACTGAGTTCACTTGCATCAATTGTGCCAAAAATATTCATACCTTCAATAGCTTACAACATTTCTTTCAGGAGATCTAATTTCTAGTGTGCTTTTATATTATCATATTGTTTGGATATGCCTTTTTTTAGTTTCTTCATTCTCTTAGGTCATTTAAATCTAGGACCATAATGGGCTCAACATGACTTGTCCCAATGTTTAGACCAACATGTTCTTGACTCTATGGTTGAACCATGAATGAGGTAAATTACATTGAGCATGCGGTTGCCTTTGAAGTGGTGTCATTTGTGGATGCACTTGATGAGAGGTTTGAACATTTGGTGGGGTAAACCCCGGTGGATGCAATAGATTTTTCCTATCACTAGTATTTTCTTGGGCTTAAGGCTTTTTCTTAGTGGTTACTTCTTTAGCTACCCCTTTTGTCGTGGTCATTTTCTTTATCATATCCATTATTACAGTCATTTCTTTTTTAGGCTTTTTTAGAGACCTAGTCACTTATTCTATCATTTCTTATTAAGACCTAATCATTTGCTCTTACATATCAAATTGAGCTTTTTTCATACTTTTCATTATAGATACTTGTTTGCTTTTCATGATTTTGACTTGTGAGTGAGTGTTGTAATGATGACAAGTGATCTAATCTATGTTTTTTGATGGCCTAACTATCCTTGCACCTGATCACGTTAAGGGAAACTTTTTTATATTTGTTATTTTGAGGCCTTTTTGTTTTAGTCATGATGCATTTTTTTAACGGAACACAATATTATGCTTGAATGCATGAATGCAAAAAATGTGCTTGTTATATATCCAATATTTGTAAAAGATTTTAAGTCTAAACTTGAACTACCATATCATAATGTCACATTATTTTTATTGAATACAATATTAAAATTTTCAAAAGAAGTACCCTATATGCTTGTACTGCTCATAAGCATTATCTAGAAAATTGGTCAAGCGTTGGCTGTGCTATCCTAGGTAAACTTCTTCCTTTACTTGTTTAGCTTTTTAGGTCATGTCTCTTACTTTGAAGTTGACATTTCTTATTTGTTCTACTAGACGAGTGGCTTGAGATTCCTTCAGTTGACATTCTTCTTTCTAATACTATGCTTTATATTCACATTGATCTCATTTCTTTTTCAAAACTTGAATGGCTTCACGTTGATAGTGCATTTGTTATTTCAAGTCATCTACGAGATCTTGTAGTTTTTTCTTTCTTCCACAAATTGACTAAGCTCTTTTTTTTTAGATAATAAATTAGATCGAAACTATTCTATGTTCTTTCTAAATTGTTCAAGTTCTGTGGTGATTGAAGTGACAGACCTATGCCAGGTTTCAAAAATCTTTTCTTTTTCTTTTTCAAGCTTTCAAGATTTTGCTTTATTTTTATCAGTCTTATTTTTTCACTCATTAATCTTATACTAAAGCCTCTTCTTTCTAAGCTTTCATATTTTTTTCTTCAAATTTACACTTTATAATCTTCATGTCTTCAAGGATATTTTCACAATGGGTGTCTTCTTGGTGGCATGATCTATCTTCTTTGGGACCAACTTTGCTTGTGATACTTTGACTCCTCCATGTTAGATATTCAAGTGTGGCTTTTTTCGTGTACCCCTCACGATCTATTCTTCGGTTCTATTTCCATTCTTTGATAATCTTTTTCACTTTTCCTAGAAATCCTTATTCCTCCAAAGAGAACTTTAATTCTTAAAGCCCATAAGTCATTAAAATAAATTGCTCTGACCCTAATTGTCAATGAACCATTACTAGAGTATAGCTTATACCTCCCCATGATCCTAAAAGTGGAACCTATGGCTTGTCACAACATTTGTACAACATGGCTTCTCATGGCATCCGTGGAGCTCTTCATATAACTTGAGTATTTGAGATATTTTGCAAAGTCAATACACATTCTTCCTTAGTCTTTAATTCTGGCCACTCAATATTATAGCATTCTTCAATTGGCCTACTTTTATTATTATAAGTAGGATGAAATTTACCCATAGGATCTGAAGATAACTTTTTGCCCAAATGTAGAGTAACTGTGTACACCCTATGAAGCATCATTCCCTTCTTTGACAGTGATTCAATGACCTAAAAGTTTTTGTCAATATAAAAGGAAAATGATTGATTTTGTTGTCTACCTGCTCAAGGAAGTCAATTATTGATAACTCAATGTGCTTTAGGACCTTCAAGAAAATGATCAAGCCATAAATTGCCAAAGCTATCATTCTCATGCCTTGTTCATCCTCTAAGTGTTTGACGATGTAATCATGCAAGATTTCCATAGAATGCAATCAATTTTGCCTTTTATTTGGATATATAAGTTTACATTCTGAGTGGGGACCTCCATCATACAGATAATTTTTTTTTGATATCTAAGTTTTTGACCTCGCTAATAGATTTTATCTAGATTAGAGAGATGCAACCTTAACAACATAGTATATTCTTCGATCGTCGGGGTCATATCTATCTTGCTGAACATGAAACATCTATACGTAGGGTCCCAAAATTGAACTAAAGCTCTTATCAACTGATTTTTCATAGACACTTTAGGGAGTGAAGCAATATGACCATATTTTTTCTCAAAAGCCATCTTCCTAGGAGTTGTTACACAGTTCCAGATCTTGACCAACTCAGAGATGTCATTTTGTTTAAGCCTTAATTTGATTTTTTTAGGCAAAATTTCTTATTTAGAAATTTTTAGACAATTTTTCTTTCTACTTTGGGCTTCTAATGATAGGATTATCATAATGTTAGTCTTTTCATACACAGTGGACTTTAAAACTGAAAACATCATGATGGTGTTTTCATAGTAAGATAAAAAATCTCTTGATTGATATTAGCACATTGACAAGCACATCATGCATGCAAGTGTTTATGATAATGCATAATCATGAAACAAAAAGAAAGTCAAACAGATTAAGGCTAGTAATCATATTAAAACAAATATTCTCTAATATGTCCTAATTAAAGGTGTAATCTACAAAAATGGCATGGCTCTATCTAAGGTTGGTTTTTTTTTTTTTTTTAAAGTTCATTATATGTTGGGTTTGGTAATTAATACAAGCTAAAAGGTTCTCAAATTGATCCTCACTGTCGTCCACTCTAGACTAGTAAAACCCCCAATTTTCACCTTTAACGGGCTACCGACAAAAATGGTTCAACTTGAGGAAAAGTATTTCGCTAGCCAAGTAGAGGCATTATAAACTTACAAAAGTATAGTTACTCTACTCCCTCCTAAAAAGGGATAGATTTGAGAGCCTGAGTATAGAGCTTATGCATGAATGCAAATGTGTGTGTGTAAGGAAATGTAACAATTATTAATCAAAGTAAAATCAACAATATAATTAGCAACAATATAAGACAAATAAAATAACATAATAAAACTATAAGAATCCATCAAATTTTTACTTTTTTTTTCTTATTCTAAGATGAGATAAAAAATTAAAATTAAATATCAAAAAGCTCAAAAAATCAAAGTTTGGATGACACATGTTTAATTTTTGGCTTGACTTTCAAGTGTCCCCAGTGGAGTCGTCAAGCTGTCATAACGATTCTTTTGTCTAGGAGAACTTGATCGCTAGACTTGGATGAAAATTTTCGAAGTCACCACCAATCTTTTTTTGTGGGGTGTGATTGGCCACCCAAAAATTTTATCTTTTGATAAAAATCTTAAAATTAATTAAGATTTATTAAAAAAGGTTTAGGTTTGCAAATTAGGGTTAGGTCCGGGAGTACGGTTACGAGTGAGGAAGGTATTAGTACCCTCATGTCACCTGTTCGAGGAACAAAACCAAATAAACATGTGTAATCCTTTAATTTTGATTATGCGATCTTTTTATATTTAAATTTAATTTCTTAAATTTTATTTATGAAATAAATTTTTTTTTCTGTGAAATTAACATTAGTATTATTATTTCATATTCTATAAATTCTCCAACACTTTGACGAAATTTATAGAAAATCATTGTTTAGAAAATATTTTGGGAAAATTGACCATTCACAAAATTCTCAAAATCTCATCATAAGATATTTTATTTATTTGTTTTAAAAAGGATTTTAGGAACATCTCGATTCTTTGGTGAGTTCCCAAAATTTATTAAACAAATTTTAAGATTATCCCAATTCTTTGGCGAAATCTTAAAAATTTTAAACAAGTTTTAGGATCATTCCAACTTTCTGACGAGATTCTAAATAAAATCATTTTTGTCCTAATTAAGGGATTTAATTAATTAATTAATTATTATTATTGTGATTATTTTTATCATTTATTGCTTATTTTTTAATTTTTCTTATTATATAAAAAGATTTAGAATATCTTGACTCATCAGCGAAATCTAAATATTAATCTTTTGCTTGTATTAAAAAAATTAACTCTTTCAATTTTCTACATTTTTTAAAAAATATTTATTCAAAATATCAATTATTATTATTATTTTATTATTTTATTGTTTACATAAACCTTTAGTCTAATAAAAATAATTTTAGATTATTCCAACTCCATGGTAAAATCCAAAAAATTATTTTTACTTGTAATAATTAAAGAAAATCGAACTCTTTCAATTTTGTCTAAAAATTACATTTAAAAGATTCATTTAAATAATTTATCATTTCTTTTTATTTTATTTAATTAAAATCTTAGTGTTTGTTTTTTTTAATGTTTATTGTTACTGATAATTATTATTTTTAATATAAATATATATAAATATTACAAATTATAAATTATAAAAATCTTAAACAAATAACAAAAATAAATAAAATCAAAAAAAAAATTAAAAAAAGAAAAAAGAAAAAAGAAAAACTTACAAACAGGTCAAGTTGGAACATAAGTCATGTACGGATCCTATGCAGGTCGGGTAGGTTATATGCCTAAAACGGCATTGTTTTGGTGTGCTTATAAAAGGATTGTTTTTGTTTTTTTGGTTTTTTTTAATTTTTTCCTTCCCTTCTCTCTACTTCAGAGTCTCTTTCTAAAAACCCAGCCCCTTCGTCGACCGCCATGGCAACCTAGATTTCGGTCAGTTGCCATCATACACCGATGGCTAAAATCTTTAACGACGTCTGAAATTTAAAGTTTTCCAAATTTCGACAATATTCCTAGAATCTGATCGTTGGAAACTTCAAATGTCAGAAAATTCAAACTTTTCTAATTTCTGACGACCCAAAAATTTTTTCAAAAAATTCAAAAAAATCTCAAATTGATCATTTTTGTTTTCTAAACACTCTTTTCGAATCATATCTTAAAAAAAAAAAAAATCAAACCTCATAGATCAAGAATTTCAGTCTTGAGAGAACTTTTTTGTTTTAAATTTTTTTTTTTTGTGTTTGCTGCTGGTTCCTCTATCAAAGAGAACTATGGTTTTTTTTTTTTTTTTGCATGTGAATGGCTATAAAAATTGCTTTCTACTTTTTTTTTTCTAGTAGTGTTCCCACCCCTTTTTTTTTTCCTTGATAGTATTCCCCTCTTTTTTCTTTAGGCTTTGCACTATGTTGTTCTTCCTTTTTGTTTTCCAAAAATTTGGCTCTATTTATAGAGTTAAGTAAGATATCAAAATCCCAAAAAATCTAGGATTTTGTGGACTTTCTGGGGTTTGTGGAAAAACTTGTCTGGTAACCTTTTGGTCGCCGGATTCCATGCTACAAGATTCAGTAGTGTCAGAGAGAAAAAATTACTCTGGCAGCTTGATATCAGCTGCTAGAGTTGAAATCAAAAATTTTTTTTTTAATAATAATAATAATAAAATTATATTGAAGTTAAAATAGAATCCGACAAAATTGATGCCTACACGAGATAACGAATCCCAAAGCAACAAAGTTCAAGAAGAATTATGATGGAGATATATGTGAAAACAAAATTTCTTTGGCTCCCAAACAAAAATTTTCATGTGACTTTTTATTTATTGTTTTTACTTTCTCCTGATCGAATACAAAAACAGATCTTTTATAGGAAAATTGTAAAAACCAAACAAATTTACAATTTTTTAGGGACCATACCATTGAGTTTTGAACTACAAATCGAAAAATATTCACTCTTATCTTATAAATCAATTTATTTAAACAGAAGCATATGATTCTGGTTGGAAAGAAAACATTCACTTCGAATTTGTCTAATTGGTTCGAAACATAAATAAACAAATAATATAAAGGCACCGCCCGGATGACTTGTAACTTCCTAACAATCATTTTTTTTAAGGAATGCAAATAATCATCTTAAATATGTGGTGCATTTTATTTATTAAAATCATAATAATTTATTTTATTTTGCTTTTAGTGTGGTGTACGTTGTTTCTAAACCCCCAAAAAAAAAAAAATCTTAACTCTTTTAAGCAGTAAAGACAAATATAAAGACAAATTTGACAAGTAAGAAACTAGGCACGTTTTTGTTGCGCTGAATGTAGAACCCAACATTTCAATTATTCTTATCCAAAATCATATACAGACAAATAAATGATTTTGAAGTTTTTAGGAGTGGAAATGATAATACAAATTATATATTATTATGAATAAATATCCATTTAAATTATTGTGAATTTTACACCAATATAAAAAATTATACTCATATATATAATATTACAAAAACTTTTACACTCAACTTAATTGTTTTTTCCTTAAGAGCCAATGAGAGAAGAGTTAAATTATATATCTCCATACAATCGTCCATGAACCTTGTCAAGATTCGTTAACTCATTTTTCATATTGTGGACCAGGTTCTAGCATTTATTTATTAGAAATAAAATAAAAATCAACACCATTCTTTGTCAGGGTATGGACAAGGATGATAAAGGGAGAGAGCCAATGATTTTGATAGCTGATTAATGAAAAATCTTTCAAAAAAAAAAATCCGAAAATAGTGCCCAAAATTGGAACTCTCCCATAGGTATCTCCAATGACGTAGTGATTCTTATTTAATGAAAATTTTTCTTAATTTTTAATTTTAATTTAATTAATTAATATAGTTACTTTTAAAAAATATCACTTAATAAATATTAGACTCAAATTCTATCGCTTGCATTTTTTTTTAAGACTTCGTGAGGAATTGCACCCCTTGATTATATTAAATTGCCACATCAAAATTATTTTAAGTTCAGAGGAGGATCCACACACACACACATAATAGAGAGAGAGGTTTTCACAAACACTTCCAAATATTAAAAAGTAAATAAAAAATTGAAGGAAGATTTTATTTTTGATACAACTTTCGTCGATAAAATTAATAAATTTATATATAATACATATTATAAGTGGATATACTAAAAAAATCTTAAATTAATCAAGGATTGGATTTCCTTTTTTTTTTTTTATGTGTTAGAAAAGCATGGAAATACCTTATTATAATATTATCAAACAAATTTACTAAAAACCAAAATATCAAAAATCAACTTCGTATTCCACTTGAAGTTGACATCCACATTTCCTCCTTTATATATAATTGGCAAAAAAACAAAAACTATAATTAGCTACTGCATAAATTAGAGTGTGAAAAACGAGATAATGAATACAAAAGCGATAAGGTTCAAGAAGAATTATGATGAAGATATCTGCAAAAACAAAATTTCTTTGGCTCCCAAACACAATTTTTCATGTGATTTCTCATTTATTTTTTTACTTTCTCCCGATCGAGTACAAAACAGATATTTTATAGGACAATAAAAACAAAACAAATTTACAATTTTTTAGAGACCATGCCATTGAGTCTTGAACCACATATCGAAAAATATTCACTCTTATCTTATAAATTAATTTGTTCTGTCCATTTCCAGAAATTGAATCAACATAAATCTTCCAAAATTAAATTTCAAGTTCCAATCTTTACTATAATTGTTTTCCAGTCCTCTGCAATGAGTTTTTTTTTTTTTTTAATAAATCGATTTTTATTTATTCAAAAGAAAGCAAATTAACTTATTATACATTAAAATTCATGTTCCTCTCTTGCACATGGATTTATGCGTGTTGTGAATTGAGAATAATTAATTAAATGGATCTATAGCAGGCTACCAATTTATTTTTTAGGAGTAAATTACACCATTATTGATCACTCAATAAGTTTGAATATAAACATTTGTGAATGTCATATTTTCTTAAGAACAATTTATTTAAGCAGAAGCATATGATTCTAGTTGGAAAGAAAATATTGACTAGCGAAACATGGATTGCATAGTCATAACAGAAACCATTAAAATTAAAAATAAAATTGGAATAAAATAAGATCCAAACTCCAAATATAACACACACATGATTTATTAAAGTACCACACTTAAGATACAAATAGAATGACTCCAAATGCCAAGCACCATTAGCAAAGCCATGTACATAGCTTTAAGGGTGTGACAGTTTACGAAATTATTACTTGCTAATAGCATATCAATAGGAGGAAGATTGTTGAGGATTTGAACCCTAAACCTTAAAACCCTCCTATAGATGGATGGGATGGATAATTAACAACCATTAGACTAAGCCAGAGTTGTTTCTTTATTCTTATACTATAATTTGAAACTTCCCCACTAGATAAAATCGAATTCCCAAGTGATATTGGGAGTAGAAAATATAGGACTAGCAGGAGGAAACCTTACATAATCAGTCTCTGGGTTAGTACACCTATCATCAACTTTGTTGGGGCAGTCTTGAAGGACAGAAGGTGGTAATTTTTTTGTCCTTTTAAAACAGAAACGGATCTCCCTCAGCTGAAGTGTGCCAACCTTGAGCATCATGTTGCATGAAATTTGAGGATATGCTCCCACCTTCTTCTTCACATTGTCTAATATCTTTTTCACTTGATAAAGAGTTTTATCTGCTGGTTGAATTCCCATAACTGTTTGAAGGATGAAAATAAAAGACATAAATCATCGCTTTCGCATCTTGTTAATGTAAAAAAAAAAAGAAAGGAAATCAAAGTTATATTTAGTAAATTTGTATGTATGATTACCTTTTAATGGATTGTATTGGCTGGTCTCGGCAAGAGTTAAGGCAGCGTTAAAATAACCATAAGGATCTTGATAATAATCAGAACACATACCATGGTGTTCCCATTCAATTTTCCAAAAAGCACTGTCTTCTTTATTGTACCTAAGGTTTGGCCACATTAGCTCTAATTTTCCTTTGATGGGCATCAATTTCTCCTACGAATTTAAATAACAAGAGAATAAAATACAGTTAAAATTGTACACAATAAATATATAAATGGAAATTAAAAATTAAAAATGGAAAAAGTCCATAAGACAATCAAATCCTATGAATTTTAAATGAACTAAATAAATTAAGGATATATGAACTTAATTTAACTAATTAATTAATTTGTTGTCAGATAATTTGCTTACCAAAATAGCCTCTGGACCTACAGGATTGGGATTGCATTTATTTGTAACTCCATTATAGGGAGGAACCCTAGTACCATCAGCAAATGTTGGCCATAGACCATGGATGGTGAACATTTTGGGGATGGATGACTTGCATTCGATTCCAGTATTACAAGCAGAAGTTGGCCATATGAGACTGAGCTTATAGAAGGCAAAGTCAGAGGTAGCAGCCGACACTAGCAAGGTTGCTAAGACAGCAGCAGCTAATAAATGGCTATGCATTGTTACAAGAAGATAGATGCTAGGCTTGCCGATGGTTCCATTTCCGTGCTAGGGTTTTTATAACAACTGTAAATGTTCTGGTTTGAAAAAGAAGACAAAAATGAAAGGACCACTTCTAACTTATCTCGTGGTATGAAATAATTAAAAAATTGTCTATTTTGGAAGATAGGTAGGCACATTTTTGTTTTGTTGAATTTACGTGTGTGGATATAAACATCATTCGGGTATCGTTTCTTTTGACAAATTTCATATTTTTGTTTCATAAAAAAAATTGCGTTTGTAAATTTTTTTTTTTTTGAAAGGAAAGAGTAATTTATTGATAATAAGGAAAGAAAAACTTGTGGATCAGCAGTCATTAGCTGATATCAAACAATCATTAAGAGAAATTGGACATTTCATTTCTTTTTTTCTTTTAGCATTCCACTAATTTTCGTGATTTAATAATCTTAACAAGATTTGAAGAGTATGCATTAAACAATTGCAACAAACTGCTAAGCTACTAAATTATGAGTCCGAGATAGTCCATGAATGATAGAATTTGCCTTGCCTCGCAAGAATGTTTTTGAAGGTGACACCCTTTAACCTACATTTGAGACTTTTGCTATGAGAACCAACAATGGTTTGCAATTATTCGCATAAAATTGTTTCAGACAGAGGGAGAGAGTTTAAAATTCTATGAAGATAAATTAAAGCTTTGTATACTTGACATATTTTCTATCTGTTTTTTCTTTCCAAAAAAAATTTAAAAGTCAACATTTAAATTTCCATATAAAAGCAAATAAAATTTTAAAATATTATGCACAAAGTATAGAATTTTTTTAGATGACAATTTATAATCTTACTATTATATTATATTATATTTTAACTCAATTATGATATTATTTCTTACCATTTACTTTTGCTTTATTAAAATTATTTAAAAGACAAAAAAAAAAAATCAAACTGAATCTAAGCGAAAAAACTGATAATTAATTTGCATCTCTCTCAATTCATTTATTCATTTTGCTTTCAAAAAACTATAATTAAATGTTGAAACTAAACCATTTAATTCAATAGCGATAAGGTTGATGAAGAATTATAATTGAGATGTGTAAGTAATACCACACTTGTCTTATTTACATCATTATATATATAATGAGATGAAATTTGGAATTTAGTTTAAATAATTTATGTAATTATTTCTAATGTTTTGCTTGATAAGAAAAATGAAAAGATAAAAATGAAAATTTTGTTAATATAATAATTAGATTTCATAATCATTTTTCTGCTTTATAGCTTAATCATTATATTAACAAAATTTTTCATTCTTAATCTTTTTCAATTTTCCAACTAAATAAAGTCGAAAAAATTATATCTAATAGATCTGAAGTTCAAATCCCTATATTTATAATCTTTTTGTTTATTTTTCAAACTATGGGACCAACCATAATTTTCACATGCTTTTAATTATTGGCAAAAACTGTTATACCTAACTTATGTTATCACTTGTGAAGGCAGCACATGTCATGATCGGAAGTCAAAGCTTGGAAGGGATAAAACCCTTTCATACTTTCACCTAAGACTTTGTTTGATTCATACTTTTATTTTATATTTTATTATTTATTTTTAAGTTATTTTTATTTTTTAATTCTTATTTTTATTAAAATGTAAATAAAAAAATGTCAATCAAACAATATTTAAATTAATCAAAATATAAATTACATGTTGATCGTCAAAAATTTTTGTTGCCTAATTTATTTTTATGTCCTCTTAAAATTTTCTCAGTCAGTAAATCAAGAAATAAAGGATTACTATTTTAGTTCCAACATTTTATGCATAACGTTTGGATCATCAATATTTCAAAAATTTTAGAATCTCCCTAGCCAATGTCAACAATACATGTGGTAATTGGTGGGTAGGATCGCGTTCGGGTTAAGTCAGTTCATTTTGATTTGAAGAAAATGCAAATTTGGATAGCCTTTTATTTTTGTTACTCAAGTTTGATATTTAAAGTTTTTGAAAATCAAATTATCATATTTAATTTATTTTAGATTTAAATTTTAATTTTAAAATCAAATTAATTTAATTTAAATTAATCTTCTAAATTATTCAAATCATTTTAAATTCAAATTATTTCAAATTGAACAAATTCGAATTACTTTGAATTAAATCAGGTTCGGGTTTGAATAATTTTTGCCAACTCTTGTAAACAATCAGTAAGAGAACATTCCTTCGAATAATTCCTTTGTACGTTCACTCAAAAAGTGCCACGTAAGCAATTTTTAAATTAATTATATGATAACTAAAATCAAAATAAAATCATTGGCATGTCATTTAATATATCATTCTACATTCACTATATCACCTGTAATTATTGTATAATAATTAATTAATTATAATTTAAAATTTTGTATATTTATCAAAATATTATGTAAACACTTATAATTAATGGATTATTATTTTTATTGTGATTCATTAATTGTTAAAATTTATTAAAAAAAATTGTAAGATGAAAAATGTTAACAATAAAAGATATGGTGGTCCTTCCGCTATGGGATTTTCTTTGGCCATGAGGAAAAAAGGAGAAAAATAAAAATATTAGGGTAAACTATATTATTGGTCACTCAATTATAGTTATATTTTTAAAATGGTCGCTTTATTATTAATGTTTTTGATTTAGTTATTAAAATTTGAATAAATAATTTTTTTATTATTCAACAGTTAGTATCTCAGAGCATGTTGAGATGGCATTGCCATATCACATCAAAAAAAAAAAATTTTCAAAATTTATAATATCATATTAGTAATGTCACTTAACTTGTCAAATGACAGTGTTAATGCATATTACACCTAATAGTTGACGTGAAATTATCATTTCATTACATTGTTAGAGACTAACGATTGAATGACCAAAAAACTTATTTACTCAAATTTAGTGATTAACTTTAAAAAATTAACAATTAAATAATCATTTTAAAATACAATCATAATTGAGCGACTAATATTGTATTTTTACCTAAAATATTAATGTCACATGTAATCATATATATATATATATATATATATATATATATAAAAGAGGTTTTGCACTTTATTTACTCCACATTAATATTATATTTGTTTTCCCCAATTATAAGTTACTTTTGTTGATTAATATATCAGTTGATTGGTTGAATTTTATCTTTGAAAGAATTTTGTTGATTTTATTTTTAATGCCTACTTGTATGTATATTCTGACAATTAAGATAAAACAAATTGAACTATTAAGATAAGAGTTATATCAATCACCATCTTAGATTCTCTAAAAAAAGAAAATCAAAATACCTCAATTTTTTTTTTTTTTTTTGTAAAAAAAGCCAAAGTTTAAAGAAAATTAAGAACCTCAATCTTAAAAAAAAATCCACTTTTTAAGAGAGGTAAATGAATTATTTAAGCTAAACCTTAGTTTAAAAACCTCTTTTTTTTTTTTTGCTATAACATAAAATGCCTAATCCAAACTTAGCATTTATACCAATTAGAAGAATCATCCCTCTACAAATGATTTCTGAATAAGCTAAAGATCAACTGCAGAATTTTTTAGAAGATTATGTTTCATTGCGAAATAAAATTTTTTTTATTTAAATACATTATAAATTTTAATTTATTTACATTTTAATATTTTTTAATTGATATATTTATTAAATTTCTCAAAGAGATTGTTTTAATAAAATGAAATGTAAGGTAAAATATAAATTTATTGCTTAAATATTTTATTTAATGATTCATATACATGGCTTTAAATTTAAAATTAGATTAAATTAAATTATCATAAACTTATATTAAAATTGAATTCAAATTAAAATTAAATCTCTCAAAATTGATTTCCAACAATGTAAGAACAACCCTTTTCAATTCTTGTCCTTAGCATTAGTTTTATATATTTTTTCAATTTTTAAATGTCAATTATTGACTGAATTTTTGGATTTTTTTTATTGCCAACAATATATTTGATGCAGAGGAAAATTTGATCAAAGGGTCCATTCTTCCTTGAGATGATCTAATTTTCAACCGAAAGGCCAAATATTTTCTATGTAAGAATTGTTTTTTTTAATTCAAATCGTGTTGTTTTTATTTTCTTGTTTGATGGATGTTTATGTTATTTTAATGCAGATTAAGAAACTGATAGATGGGAGTTTCCAGATAATAGCAGTGATTAATGATTAGGGTCTTCAAGTTGGAGGCTGGAGATATCTACCCAGCATGAAAATTCTGATCCCAATTCCTCTTCTGGTAATGATTTATGCATGCAATTTAAAGACAAAAAGCTGTCTTTTTATTTTTTTGTTTTTGTGTTTGTTAATATTTTTTTTTCCTTGGATGACATACACAAGAAGGAAATCAAAGCAATGAAAATTCTGATAACCTTCCATCATCTTCATTGTTGCCAAGAAAAAAAATCCTTTTTCATTTTTTGATGGAATGGCTGCTATTTTTGACAGCATTGTTACCTGATTCATTATGTCATCTCCCTATATTTTTATGGCTTAAAACAGACTGATTTGTGCTTAAAAAAGCTATCGTTAAAACAATTTTGGCTTATTTTTACCAGAGTTTGATATGAATAGCTTCATATGTTGAATAACATGGTAGATGCTTTTAACTTCTCTATTGATTAAATGGATCGATTTGGATGAGTAATGATCCTTTTGGTTGTACCTAAGCTAAGATTCTTCTATATATTTTTATGTATTGTGAACTTGTTGGCTTCTGATTATTGTTTGCTTATCATGACATGTTGAACTTCCTATGGTATCCCCAAAGTTTGGTCCTAGCAGACAGTATCAAGATTGTGGCTTCAAATAATATGTTTGGTTTACTTGATATGTTGCATTTGCTGGATCAAGCTCCTGTTTATATGATCTCTTATGCTAAGAAACACCACGTTGGAATCGACCACGTGATGCAGAGAGTACACCTTGGATTCTGAGAAAGGACACATGGAGATCTGCTGGTATTATGACTTTAACTCTATGTGTTTGAAGCATCATACCCCAAGTTATCAAATAGAAACTGCAACACAAAAAGTGGTGACAAAGGATAGAGAACCAAATTCTAGCATGCTTCCGAGTGTGGTCCTAGCACAGATTATTTTATGGTGATTATATACTGACGCCTTTGTTCGAACTTTGTAAATTAAGAAGAAAAATAGAAGTCTTCAATGTTCCAAGTGCATTCAGTAAAGATCACATGTGCAGCACTAGTGTGCAAAATTTATGTGCCTCGAAAAGTGTGGTAATGAATGAAATTTTGGTTTGATTCAAATGGCGCTTGCAGAATTTTATGAATGTCAGTTCTGACAATGAATACCTTCTTGTTTTTGTTTATTGTAATTTGTAACCTAAAATGCCTGCCTAAATCATACGAATTACAACCTCCCCTCACCCCAATAACAAATGAAACCATTTCCAGATATTTGTTATTACCAAATTCCACATTTGCAATCCCCATTCCCAGTCAGCTTTTCATGTTCTTTAAGTCAGTCGGCATCAATGCAGTTAATCTTTTATATTTATCAAATTATATCACCAGACCAGTGGTTTTGTGCAATCAAAAGCACGCGTGTATTTTGCTTTGTGCATTCAAATTACTTCTTCAGGTCCATCAAATACATGTATTTTTCAATTTCATGTGTTTAATGAGTGCTTTTGATTCGAAAGAAAGACATCCAAAAGTGACAGAGAATAATAAAGTATATATGTTAACAATGCCCAAAACATTAAAATTTAAAAATTAATTAAATTGGAGTTGAACGGGATTCAAACTTCAAATATATATTATCCAAACCAGCTTTTATTATAGTAATGCACTCAAAATTAATAAAATTCGAATGATTCACAATGCCAAATAGAAAAGCCATATGCTTTCAAACATGGTGAAATTTACGAAATTATTATTTCATAAGGAAAGGGCGAACTTTATTTTATGTTTGGAAGTCTTATAATTCGTCTTTAATAGAAGAAATAGGAGGAGCGGGTGGGAACCGTATTTCGTCGGTCTCGTTTTTACAATCACCGGCCAATTTTTTGGGGCAGTCTTGAAGGACAGACGGCGGCTTTGCCCTTTTAAAACAGAAACGGAACTCCACAAGCTGAAGCGTGGTAACCCTAGGCAGAGTGTTACATACAATTTGAGGATATACTTTCGATTTGTTCTTGACAGCATCTAATATGGTTTTCACTTCATGAAGAGTTGTATCACTAGGTTGAATTCCCATTACTGGTAGGAGAGAAACAAAAGATAAACTCACCATGGTAAAATTGTATGAATTTGAAACTATATATATGGATAAATCACATTATTAGTCACTTAACTATAATTATATTTTTAAAATGACCACTAAAAGTGTTTTTTTGTCACTCATTAATTAGTTTTTAATAATATATTGATATGATAATAATACATCAGCAATTAAGTGTCATGTAATTTATCATGTTTATAAAATTTATATTTCTTAAATTTATAATGTGATGTGACATTTAACGTGTTATTATCTCATCAATACAAAGGTAAAAATTAATAATTAAATAATATTTATTCAAACTTTAATAATTAAATGACTATTTTAAAAATATGATTACAATTTAATGATTAATAGTATATTTTATTATTCAAAAATAAAATTGCATGTATCATTACCTGTAAGCGGATTGTTGTTTTGGGCCAAATTTAAAGTCTCCGTGAAATAACCAAGAGTATCGTTAGGATAATCTGAACACATTCCATGATACTCCCATTCATGTCTCCAAAAAGTCGGATCGTCACGTGTACCTGTTCTGTCTGGATAAAAACTCGGCCAATTTTCATGCAATCTATCTTCGATGGGTTGCAATTGAGCCTACAAGTTGAAATGAACAAATGAAAAAAAAATAAATAAATAACTACAATTGATAAAAATTGTAAATGTAAAATTGATATTGTTCAAAACAATTTTTCTTACAGGAATTTGACTTGGATCGGTCGGAGTGATAGTGGTGCATGTAGGATCTTGCGCGTACGGAGGCACTGGAGTGTCATTGGCATATTGTGGCCATAAACCATGAACGGTAAACATGCCGGGGATGTATGGAATACACTCCCTTCCAATGTTACAAGCTGAAGGTGGCCAGGTGAGACTGAGCTTATAGAAATCAAAGCCAGACACACCTGACAATAAAAAGCTCACTGTGGCTAAGACAGCAGCAGCCAGCGCCATTAAGTGCCTCATTTTCATAGCTTTCCCAAGACTTTCCAATTTTTACATGAATTCAAGCTATGCGAGGCTTGTGTATATATATATATATACTCAAAACATAAATAATCATTTTAAATATCTTAAAATAAATTATGACTATGATTTTAATAAGCGGTGTATGTTGTATCTAACCGAAAAAAATAATCTTAAGTTTTTTAAGTAGAAAAGACAAATTTGACAAGTAGGAAACTAGGCACGTTTTTGTTACGCCCTTCCAATTCATTAATTTATTCATTTTGCTAAAAAAAAAAATACTATAATTAAATGTTGAAACCTTGAATGAAGTTCGAAAGTCCATTCCCCTACTCTCGCTTCTGTAACTGGATAACCAGCACTGAAAACCTTCTTGACAGACTGATGTGCCATTTTCAAAAGGTGGGAAGCGAGTCTTGTTGCCCTAGGCGAAGACAAAAACTAGATTGATAAAAAAAATCAATATTTTTTAAATCCATAATTTTGACATGTTTTAAATTATTAGCAAAAACCGTTATACCTAATTTATATTATAAAAAACTGTTATACCTAATTTATGAAATAGCTTGTGAACGCAACACATGCCTTGATCGGAGGTCAAAGCTTGGAAAGAATGAAATCCTTTCAGACTTTCACCTATTTTTAAGACTGTTTAATTCTTTTTATTTATATATTTTATTATTTATCATTTATTTTTAGGTCATTTTTATTAAAAATAAAAAACAAAAACGTCAATCAAACGAAATTTAAATCAGGCGACATTTAAATTAATCAAAATATATTTTTAACTGTTGATTGTCAGTATATTTTTGTTGCCTAAATTATTTTTCAACGTAAATTATATGCATGAACTCATGGCAATAGTATATATTTATAAGGATATCAATTTTACTCAAATTTAATAAAGAATTTGATTTTTAATTCAAATAAAGATGGGGATAGATATCATATTATGAGTATAGAGAAAATGATGGATATTATTTTAAATTTTTATTAGGTATAAGGAAGGAAATGAGTAATATAATACATATCCCATACTCGTACCCTATATATATTTAGTAAATAAATTTTTTATTAAATAATATAAATTATTATTTTAACTTAATTAGAATTAATATATGTTATTAAAAAATTTATGTTAATGAAAAATTACTTAAATATACAAGTTAAAAATAAAAATATTAAAAAAATAAATTTTAATTTTTTTATAAAAGTTACGGATATAAATATTATCCATACCCATTAAATATCCGTGGAGATAAGAATAGAGATCGATTTAAAATATTTGTTGGGTATGAGTATGATAATAAATATAATATAAAAATTTGAAAAATTAAGATAGAGAATACTCTAGTCTATCCATACTTTACCCATTGACATCCTTACATATTTGACATTTTTTTGGTACCTTGAATTCAAAATGCTTGCCACCCAATTATCTTGGACTAAACCTAAGAGATTTTTATTAAGATTCCATAAGTAATAGCAATGATTTAAATAGGAATGCTTGTGGGTCGGTTTGAACCAAATTTGGCCGCCATTTTTAAATGCCAAGTTTGGACCCAATGATCAATATTATTTTAAAAGTTATTAAAAAATATTTTTATTAACATTTTAATAATTTCAAATATATTTTAAAATTAAAATTAAATAAAAACTGAGCTTGACAATATTATCATGGGGACCGAAGCAAGCAAAATTTCCATTATTATCAAAATTTTTCCAACACCATTCCTGCTCTGCCAACTGCAATAGTTTTTGATAAATAATCTGAAAATTAAGCACAACTAATATGATCGTGCGCTTGGCTTTCTACATTATTATTTTTTTTTTTTGTGATCATACACCATTTTCAATAATTATATGAAGTTTCGCCACCAATTATTAATTTAGAGTACACTATATGGATCATCACTCAAATTTATGAAAATTGCTGTTTTAGTACCTATGCTTTATGCATAACGTTTTGATCATCAATATTTCTAACTTTAACAATGTCCCTAGTCAATGTCTAACAATACATTTGGTAATTGGGTGGGTAGGGTCAGATTTGAATTAAATAGCTTCACGTCAATTTATTCTAATTCGAAGAAAATTTGAATTTGGATAACTTTTTATTTCTATTGTTCAAGTTCGATATTTAAGTTTTTAGGATTAAACTATAATTTAATGTTGAAACTAAACCATTTAATTCAATAGCGACAAGGTTGATGAAGAATTATAATTGAGATGTGTAAGCAATGCCACACTTGTCTTCTTTGCATCATTATATATATAATAAGATGAAATTTGGAGTTTAGTTTAATTAATTTATCTAATTATGCTAATGTTTTGCTTGATAAGAAAAATGAAAAAAATAATAATAAGTGAAAATTTTGTTAATCTAATAATTAGGTTTCATAATCATTTCTTCATTTTATAGCTTAATCTTGTATTAACAAATTTTTCATCCTTAATTTTTTTCAATTTTCCAACTAAACAAAGCCGAAAATATGATATTTAATAGATTTAAAATTCAAATCTTAATACTTACAATATTTTCTTTTATTTTCAAACTACGAGGCCAACCATAATTTTCACATGTTTTTAATTATTGGCAAAAACTGTTATACCTAATTTATGTATCACTTGTGAAGGCAGAACATGTCATGATTTGGCGGTCAAAGCTTGGAAGGGATGAAACCCTTTTCATACTTTCATCTAAGACTCCATTTGATCCATGCTTTTACTTTTATATTTTATTATTTATTTTTAAGTTATTTTTATTTTTGAATTCTTATTTTTATTAAAAATAAATTAAAAAAATGTCAATCAAACGATATTTAAATTAATCAAAATAAATTTTACATGTTGATCGTCAGTAAATTTTTGTTGCCTAATTTATTTTTTCAATGTAAATTATATGCACAAAGTCATTGCAGTAGTGCTTATCTGACATATTTTTTTCTACATTGAGTTTAAAATACCAGCCACCCAATGAAATAAATCATGTACTTTTTTTTGGGTTAAGCCTAAGAGATTTTTATTAACATTCCATAAGTAATAAAAATGATTTAAATAGAGGTGCTTTTTAAATAGAGGTGCTTACCTATCAGATTAAATCAAATCAAAGTTAGATCAATATTATTTTAAAATTTATTAAAAATTTTTATTTTTTTATTAATATTTTAATAATTTTAAATATATTTTAAAATTAAAATTAAATAAAAACTGAGCTTGAAAATATCTGTATAAAACCCAACGTTAATTTTTTTTGTTGTGATCATACACCATTTTCAATAATTAAATGAAGTTGCGCCACCAATTATTATTTTAGAGTACACTATATCTATCATCACTCGAATTTATGAAAATTGCTATTTTAATTCATATGTTTTATGCCTAACGTTTCGATCATCAATATTTCTAACTTTAACAATATCCCTAGTCAATGACTCAATGTCAACAATACATGTGATAATTGGGTGGGTAGGTCAGGTTTGAGTTGAGTCATTTTATATAAGTTTATTTTGATTTGAAAAAAAAAAAATCGAATTTGGATAACTTTTTATTTTTGTCTTTCATGTTTGATATTCAAGTTTTTTTTATATTAAATTATCAGGTTGGATTCATTTTGGATTTAAATTATTAAGTTTTAAAGTCAGACCAATTTAATTCTAAATTAATCTTTTAGATAATTCAATTTTAATGATTTCAAATTCAAATTAAGCAAATCACTACATAATTTTTTGTTATGATTCACTAATTGTTAGATTGTATGAAAAAGAATTGTACATGCAAAATGCTCTTCATAAATGCATGACAGTAAATTCTAGCATGCAGCACGAAGGTGGTAATTTCACATAAATATTTTATAAAAGAAAGTTTAAAAAATTAACAACTCACCTTGCCGAGGGGTAAGAATTTTCAGTAAAGACATGAAGATCCTTTCTCCATGGGATTTTCTTTGGCAATTGAAACATAATCCATGAGGAGAAAGAGGAGAAAAATAAAAACATTAGGATAAAATATATCATTGGTCACTTAATTATAATTATATTTTTAAAATGGTTATTTAACTATTAATTTTTTTTATTTAGTGACTAAAATTTGAATAAGCAACCTTTTAATAGTATTGCCATATCAGCAGTCAAATGCTATATAGTATTATTATATCAGCAAAATTTATTTTTTATCAAAATTTATAATATCATGTCAGCAATGTCACATAACATATCCGATGACATGTTAATGCCATGTGATACCTAACGATTGACATAGAGTTTTCATTTCATCACGTTGTTAGAGATTAATAGTTGAATGATAAAAAAAAAAACCACTTACTCAAATTTTAACAACTAAATCAAAAAATTTAATAGTCAGATGATAATTTACAAAAACGATCATAATTGAGTAACTAATAATATATTTTATCCAAATATTAATGCCATAAGTAATTATATAGGAGGTAGAGATTTAAATTGCGATTACAGTCCCATTTTCGATTGCATTGCATTGAAATTTTTTAATTTTGCATAATTTATTGTAAAACATAGTAATTATACTTATGATCATAAAAATTACTTTCTAATGATTTTTAAAATAATTTATGTCTCACTAGGATCATTTATTTATATGAAAAAATATTTATAATTTATGTCATTATAGTAAAATATTCATAATTAGAAAAGTATTCATTCTTAACCAGGAATTTTTACTAAATATTAATAACTAATAAAATAAAATATATTAAATGTCAAGGATCCATATATACTAATATTACATTGGGAGTAAATGAGAGACTTTTGTATTAAAGATTCTTCTTATTAGAAATTTTTAATAGAATCAATACTTAAATTTTCTTAAAATTTTATCATCAAAGATTCGGATTTACTTTACTTATTAATAATGTAATACTTCATTTATAAATATTTCATAATAAAAAAGATTTTAACAATAATACAATCATTCATAATTTATTTAATTTTATAAACATTTTTTAAAATATTATTAACATGAACTAAAAATAAATAAACAAATAAAAACTTATTAAAGTTTTAATGTAAAGTCTAAAAGATCCAATAAATCCATAAATCAAATAGCTTCTCAACTATTGGGCCAAAATTTAGTATGCAAGGCCAAGATCCATTCAATTCTTTCCAATTTTTTTTCCTTTAATCCCAAAACTTATCATTTAATTCTTAGGTATGACTAAAAAATCATAAAACCTTAATCCATTTGTTCTTTCTCTTTTCTTTCTTCTGTCACCAGTGGCATCATTCTCTTCCTCCTTCCAAACCCGAAACTCCAACTCCAACCTCCAACCTCCATCTTCCCTCCGCTAGTAATGCTTCGTTTGCCGTCCAATTCCAGACACAATCTCTCTTCTTTTCTTCTTTTTTTCCTTCATCTTATTTCTTTTCTCTTGAAACATGAAAGCTTCAATCGCCTATCCCTTTCTTTCTCTTGAAACGGGGGGCCCCAATAACCTTTTACGTCCTTTTCACCTTAGGCCGTAGTATCAGTGCAGCCAGCTTCAGTTTTTTCAAGATTGATCTCACGATATATAACTCACTAGTTTACAACACAGTTTTTACAAAAATTTTAGAAATAAAAAGGAAATTTTAAGTTAAATTGCAATGCTTACCTTTAATTAGTAGGTTGTACTTATTTTAATTTAGTGTTTGAGTTTGATTGAAGCTGTATTTATTTTGTTTTTTGAGTTTTTCTCAGATGAAAAGCTCTTAATTTTACTCAAGCATAATGGTTTTGTTTTCATTTTTCTATATATTTTTTGAATAAAAATCGGAGCAGCAGGCAACAACAAACTATTATGGCCACTATTGACCGTTACACCACTTTTCACATCCTCTGTAGGTTGCAACCATCATGATTGGCATTCTCATCAATTTTTTCTTCAATGGTGACGGCGGATGGTAGCGTTATTACAAAATAATTGTCACTAACCCGCTATCAAGTCTCTATTTAAGTTACTCCACATTAATATTATATTTGTTTTCCCCAATTATAAGTAACTTTTGTTGATTAATATGTCAGTTGATTGGTTGAATTTTTATCTTTGTGAGAATTTTGTTGATTTTATTTATAATTCCTACTTGTATATAGGGGTGTAATCGAGTCGAGTTGAGCCTATACAATGAGAAACTCGAACTCGACTCTTAACTCGTGGCTCGATATTTGGTTCAAATTCGATCGAGTTTTATTTTCCTAGTTTGAGCTCAATTCGTGATCGAAATTGAGCTATTCGAGCTCACTCGATTAAGTTCGATTAATATGTAAAACTAAACTCGATTCTTATACTCGACAAGAATTTGATTATTTTTGTTCGAACTCGAATTTGAGATATTTTATTAATTAAAATAATAAAAAATATTTAAATATAAAAGCTCGATTAGGCTCGCGAGCTACTCAAGCGCGAGCCGGGTATAAGAATACTCGAACTTGACTCGATCGATGAATTGAGTTACTTGAACTCGAGTTCGACTCAATGATAATCGAATCGAATTTGAGTTTTATTCGAATCGAATCCGAATAACTTACGAATACTAATGTATCATTTATACCTCTACTTGTATATATTTTCTAACAATTAAGATAAAATAAATTGAATTATTAAGATAAGAGTTATATTAATCACCATCTTATATTCTCTGAAAAAAATCAAAATACCTTAATTTAAGAAAAAAAAAAGCCAAAGTCTAAAGAAAATTAAGAACCTCAATCTTTAAAAAATCCACTTTTTAAGAGAGATAAATGAACTATTTAGGCTAAACATTAGGTTAAAAACCTCACTTATTTTTTTTTGCTATAACATAAAATGCCAAATCCAAACTTAGCATTTATACCAATTAGAAGACACATCCCTTTACAAATGACTTTTGAATAAGCTAAAGATCGATTTCAATTTTATGTATTATTGCAGAAATTTTTAGAAGATTATGTTTAATTGCGAAACAAAATTTTTTATTTAAATACATTTTAATTTTTTAATTATTTATATTTTTTTCTATTTTAAGTGATATATTTGTTAAATTTCTCGAAGAGTTTGTTTTAATAAAACAAAATGTAAGGTAAAATATAAATTTATTGTTTAAATATTTTATTTAACGATTCGTACATGTAGCATTAAATCTCAAATTAGATTAAATTAAACTAATATATGTAGCATTAAATTAGATTAAATTAAATTAAATTATGGTAAACTTAAATTAACATTAAATTCGAATTAAAATTAAATCTCTCAAAATCTTCTAAAAATTTTAAAATTAAATTAAAATGAAAATTACATCATTTATTTAACACGGGGCCGGACTTAAAATCTTAACTCAAATCCGACCCGAAATAGATTGGGCTGACGAGTCCAAATGCGGGTGTCGGCAAGCCGTCGAATCATTACTCCTGCACCCACGAAAAATTATGGACCTGCTCCTATGTCAACTGCCAAAGCTCTTATCCATTTACGTGTGTGGCAGTATCATACTCACAGAATTCCCACGCGCTGCTAAAGCCTGTTCATTTTAATTTTTGTAAAAAATGAAAATTTATTAAACAAATATTTATTGATTTTCGCGTTTGTTGATGGCTTTTTTATAATTATTTATTATTTAATTTTTACAGTTAAAATAAAAGATAATGAAAAGTAGAGGTATTTACCCAAAAAATTATATCTGTAGAAAAAATTTGTGAATTTTTTCTTAGAATAAAATAAAATAGAATTATGTTAGTCATTATGAATTAAAATAACTATTTTTATTTTATTTTCTTTTTTAATTAAGGACAATTATTAGTAATACTTAAAATTATATGTTATTATTCATATAATTTACTCTAAATATTTTGTTCCTTCACTTTAAATTAAATAACTAGAATTACAAAAAAAAATTGGAATAGATAAGAAATATGTGACATTATAATATAAAAGAAAAATGTTATTTTTCCCTTTTAATCCAATATTTTATATTTCATATATATTCTTTAAGCATAACATGAAGTAATATTTTAACTATAATATATTATAAAAAAACGAATGTAGTTCTGTCCCAAATTATTTGTGTGATATTAATTTTCACGGGATTTAAGAAAAAAACTTTCACTTTAATATATTTAATATTAAAATTAAATTTTTTATAAAATTAAATTTCAAGACTTTTATTGTTAAAAAGTAAAAAAAAAAAATAAATATAATTTTAAAATATAAAAAAATAAAAATTTTAGATGTTAAAAAAAATGATATAATTTTGGGACATATAAAAAAAAATGGACAAAGAAAATAGGATAGATGGAGTATTATTATTCTTACATATAATTTTTTAAAAAAATTAATATAAGTACTAATTCATAGTTACCATTAGACAATTTAATAATTTTGATCAAACATGTAATTCAGAATTATCAAATCAATATAAGTAGAATCATATATATATATTTTATATTTAATCTTTAATCTTTAAAATTATTGAAACTTGATCATTAAAATTAAATTTTTAATACTTTATTAATATATTACAAGAATATAAAGATGATTTTAAATAGAAACAGATTCATATATTTCTTTTACATTTTTTAAAACTTATTTAGTTTAAAATTTTTCTTTTATTTCCTAATTTTTTGGTAATATTTTCTTTTTTAGAATTAATAATAAAAAGAAAAAAGACAAATAAAAGTTGTTCACGCGCTTAAAACGCGCGTCCAACAATGAGTTCTCCAGCAATCGTGCGTTAGGTAAGAAACCAACGACCTAAAAGGCATTAACTCCCAGAATTCCAACTTTGATTTTTGTGGAGGGAAGTATTCTTCACATTCTATTATTAAAAAAATATATTTTTTTGCAAAATAATTGGAAAAAAAATCAAGGAAAAAGAAAACCAAATTCAGACAACGTTTTCTTCTTTCCTTATCCAATTCCTATGATTCGTTGATTTGTCTTTTACTTTAAGAAAACAATTAAAATATAAAAAATTATTAACTTTTTTCCATTTTGCCAAAGTTCTTGAATTCTTATGCAAACCTTTCTTTGACTTTATAATTTGATTTTTTCAACAATGTAAGAACAACCCTTTTCAATTCTTTTCTATAGCATTAGTTTTATATTTTTTTTTCTCAATTTTTAAATGTCTAGTTATTGACTGAATTTTTGGAATTTTTTTTATTGCCAACAATATATTTGATGCAGAGGAAAATTTGATCAAAGGGTACATTCTTCATTGAGATGATCTAATTTTCAACCAAAAAGCCAAATATTTTCTGTGTAAGAATTTTTTTTAAAATTCAAATTGTGTTGTTTTTTGTTTCTTGTTTGATGGATGTTTATGTTATTTTAATGCAGATTAAGAAACTGATAGATGGGAGTTTCCAGATAATAGCAGTGATTAATGATTAGGGTCTTCAAGTTGGAGGCTGGAGATGTCTACCCAGCATGAAAATTCTGATCCCAATTCCTCTTCTGGTAATGATTTATGTATGAATGAAAATTCTGATAACCTTCCTTAATCTTCATTGTTGCCAAGAAAAAAAAAAAAACTGTTTCTTTTTTTTTTTTTGATGGAATGGCTGCTATTTTTGACAACATTGTTATTGAAATGAAGAATACATGATTCATTATGTCATCTCCCTATATTTTTATGGCTTAAAACAGACTGATTTGTGCTAAAAAAAACTATAATTAAAACAATTTTGGCTTATTTTTACCAGAGTTTGATATGAATAGCTTCATATGTTGAATAACATGGTAGATACTTTAACTTCTGTATTAATTAAATGGATCGATTTTGATGAGCAATGATCCTTTCGGTTGTACCTAAGCTAAGAGTCCTTTTATATATTTTTATGTATTGTGAACTTGTCGGCTTCTGATTATTGTTTGCTTATCATGACATGTTGAACTTCCTATGGTATCCCCAAAGTTTGGTCCTAGAAGACAGTGTCAAGATTGTGGTTCCCCATTAGCATCTTGCCTTAAATGTTTCCAAAACTTTATATTTTCTAATAATTTGTTTGGTTTACTTGATATGTTGCATTTGTAGGATCAAGCTCCTGTTTATATGATCTCTTATGCTCAGAAACACCACGTTGGAATCGACCAAGTGACGCAGAGAGTATACCTTGGATTCCGAGAAAGGACACATGGAGATCTGCAGGTATTATGGCTTTAACTCAAATTTTTGTATTTGAAGCATCATACCCCAAGTTATCAAATAGAACTTGCAAAATAGAAATTGCACAAAATGTGGTGATGCATAAAGGATATAGAACTAAATTCTAGCATGCTACACAGTGTGGTCCAAGCACAGATTATTTTATGGTGATTATATACTGAACCCTGTACTCACACCGTAAATTAAGAAGAAAAATAAAAGTCTTCAAAGATCAAAGTGCATTCAGTAAAGATCAAATGTGCAGCTCTAGTGTGCAAAATTTATCTGCTACGAAAAGTATGGTAATTAATGAAATTTTGGTTTGATTCGAACTGTGCTTGCAGAATTTGATGAATGTCAGTTCTGACAATGAATACCTTCATGTTTTGGTTTATTGTAATTTGTAACCAAAAATGCCTGACTGCCTGGCTAAATCATATTAATCCCCCCCCCCCCCACAATAACGAATGAAACCATTTCCAGATATTTGTTATTACTAAATTCCACATTTTCCCAATCCCAATTCCCAGTCAGCCTTTCATGTTCTTTAAGTCAGTTGGCATCAATGCAGTTAATCTTTTGTTTGATATTATCAAATTATATCACCAGATTAGTGGTTTTGTGCAATAAAAAACACACATGTATTTTCCTTTGTGCATTCAAATTACTTCTTCAGGTTTATCCCCTTGAGGTTCTTGACTAGTTTTCCTTCAGTCTAATAAATTACTTTTCTTGTGTTCAATAGTCAAAGACCAGTTTTACAATTCATAATTTTTTCTTTCACATTGATGCTTTGAGTTACAAGAGAACAAGAGAAATAAAGAACAGTCTAGATGGCTTTGTCCTTTCTATCTTCCAGGAATTTTATTTAGTAGCAGTAATATCTCATTTGTCTTCCTCTAAAGGGTATAACTAAAATGCAGATGAGTGTCCTGATTCACTTTTAAGTTTTAACTTCTTCTATCCATTAAACAGGTCCACAAGGAAGGCTGGAGAGATTGTTGAATGAGTCTGGAAATGGCTTTTGTGCAGATTGTGGATCCCCAGATCCGAAATGGGTGTAAGCATCATGCTTTAAAGTCTTCTCATCTCACTTTGTTCGTTTCTAGGAAATAATTTAGATTTCTCTAGACTTAGGATTTGGTATCTCTCTTTATGGAACAGTATCTCAAGTTTAATACTCTTTTGCGTGACATGAATGTGTCTCGAGTTGATTTCTCATCCCAACTTTTGGTAGTTATGTTGCAAGGAAAGAAAAAAGTTGTAATGGTAACAGATGGCTTTGTCTGACCTGCTTTTGTTTAGCTCTACTAATAAATTTGACTTTCAATATAATTTTCTAATACCCTGATATTACTGTGTCATTGTTGGACTTTTCAACCCTGCTGGAAAATATATACTGCAGTCTACACCTCTAAGGCAAGTTACCAAAATCATGACAATCTACTTTGTCCATTTTTCTTTTGAATAAAAGATATACTCAAAGCAAAGAAAATGGTTTCTTTGTTGAGCTTCAGGAGTTTGAACATTGTAGCTTCTTTCCTCCTTGTTAAGGGAAAAAAGGAATATTGTTGAATATATAAGATCTTTTTATTTTATAATTACTTTTTAATCTCTGATGGTCGCAAATATTTGCCTTTTGTTTGTAGTTATGTTCTTTTATTAACTTCTGCATATCCATTACAATTTTCTTTCTTGGAGGCTCCCTCTTTCTATCTGTTTCCTTTGTTTATAATGCCTCGAATCTAAAGTATGACGCGATATCTGTCTAAGTGACAATAATTCATTTTTTACCTCTTTTCCACAGTTGTTTCCATTTTATTTGTGCTTAAATTTGGCATATTAAATTCGCATTGCCTTTCTTTTTGACTATTTTTTTCTGTATATCAGATCTTTAAGTCTTGGGGTGTTTATTTGTATCAAATGCTCTGGTGTTCATAGAAGCCTTGGAGTGCATATATCTAAGGTATGGTTCCCTGATTATGCTCCTCTTTTACTTAAATGAAGTTTTAAATAGCTGATTATGTTACCTTTTGCGATCATTATCGGGTTTTGTGAGACATCTTAAAACTTATTGAAGTGGAAATTACTACTTTAAATACGGTAGGCAAGGATTCTGCTGGTATAGTCTTTGATAGTTGCACTAATGCATCTTGAATCTACCATTGCTATGCCTGCTACCTTCAGTCATCATCTTTAGGGAACGCTAAAGGTTGAGAATTGAGATTATTCCATAATGAGGACTCGGACTAATTAACCGTATTTACCAAAGCCACTAGATAGAACAACCAGCTATTAGGAGAAAGACATCTAGTAGCTAGCAGTACCCATGCAATAAAACAATATAGAGGAATAAGCAAATTACTGGCCTTGTGAAAATTCTTTTCATGTTTTAGTATGTGGGGTAAAGGATGTGATGATTGTTGATCATTGATAAAATTTTGCTTATAGATACTTTCTGTCGAAGTTTGCCATTGTGATTATAGTTTTTATAACAGTTGAGCATTCAGGATTGTTCTCTCTCTGTCTCTCTCTCTCATACACACGTGTTCACATAGATGCACACATGTGCACTTATCTTCTAATTTGATAAACAATTGTGCTAGGTTTTATCAGTGAAGCTAGATGAATGGACAGATGAACAAGTTGATATTCTGGTAAATTTGGGTGGCAATACTGTGGCAAACAGTAAGTATGAAGCTTGCCTTCCGGATAACCTTAAAAAGCCAAGACCAGATTCCTCCATCGAGGAGCGCTCTGATTTCATCAAGTAATGCCAAAATAAACTTGCCATACCCTTTTTTTGGTTGGAACACTTAATCCATTTTACTCAGTACTCTATTTCTTGAATACTTAGGAGAAAATATCAGATGCTGCAATTTTTGGATGGCAATGAACAAAAGGTCTGCCCCTATCCGCCTCATCAAAGGATTTCATCTTCTGCGTCTTCAGCCCTCCAGTTTACCCAAGATAAAAAACAGTATGAGAAACAACCAACTAGACATCGTATCGGACACAAATTTAGAAACAGCTGGGGAAGAAAAGATAATGATCATCGCAAGTCTGCCAAGAAGAACAACTCATTGGTATTTTTTTTTTTGGTTTGATCAGTGCTTATTCTCACTTTCTGATTTCAGAAACACTTCTTCCCATAGAGCAAACTATTTGAAGCACACCTGCTATACTAGTTAGATACATTTTGTTTCCGATGCTGCTTTACTGAAGAAAGACAAATAGATATCTCAAACTTGTTTTTAACAACACTAGCAGCAACTAAACATTCCTTTCACTTCTAAGTTTGTGACCAAAATAAGGCTTATATGAGGTGCTTGCTGGAGAATGTCGGTTAAGTACACAAATCCAGGATGACCATCGACCAAATGATTACATATCATTACCTTTCATATGCATGAGATCCACAATTCATGGTGATGATAGGTGTATCGGCCACTCTTGGTTAAATAGCTAACAAAGGGAATCACAATCCCATTGATACCTGACTATGTCTCATCAACTTATAGGAAGTAAAATGAAGATCTCTAAAATTGATTCAATCTTCTATACTTCTCGTCCCTGCAAAGTAGCTGGTAGTGAAGCACAGTTATTTCATGTGAGGTTTTTGGAAATATCAATGTGATCTTAGAAAATGCTTCGAGGAATTTATTTGTCAGTGGTTATGAAGGTGTCAAAAAGGTGTGCACAAATGTGCTTAGAACCGATAATCTCTAGAAATTAAGATGGATTTTGAAGTAGTTAAAATCCTTGTTGAAGGTAAACAAAGGGAAATGCATAGAAATTTTAAATATTTACTAGTAATTTTTAGCTAAGAGATGTTATATATGCAGTCCAGCAAGTAAGTGCCACCTTTTCAATGATGGTGTATACGTACTGCATCAACGATACTTAGTTTTTAGAATGTGCCATTCTAGTTAAAATTTGAAGGTTATTGATTATAATTTATCTGAATAAGTGAACCAGCAAATACTATCACATCTTAGTTTTTAAATGGAAGTTGTATCGTGTTACTGAATGTTATTTTTTTCTTTAACTGTACTGTTTATAGGCAGGTATGGTTGAATTTATTGGGCTGGTTAAGGTGAATGTGGTTAAAGGCACCAACCTAGCTGTCCGGGACATGGTGACTAGCGACCCCTATGTCATTCTTGCATTGGGTCAACAAGTATGCTTCTGTTTTCTCAAATCTGCTGACATTATTATTATTATTTTTATTATGTTGAACTGAGATGGACAAATCTAGTGAAGCAAGTTATGGTAGTAATCTAAATTCTGAATAATTTTCTTTTTGCAGTCGGTCAAGACCCGTGTCATAAAGAACAACCTAAATCCAGTGTGGAATGAAAGCCTAATGTTGTCAATTCCAGAAAACATTCCTCCTCTCAAAGTGGTGAGTTGATTCTTTTTTACACCAAAAGGAAAATGTAAAATTTGTTGTGTAGAATTACATATAGAAACATGAAAGCACAAACTGACATACTTTGTTTGATACTTTGCAACATAAGTTTCATTACACTGATAGTACTATGTTTGCATGTAACTATAAAGAACACTTTGATTGCATGAACATCTAGGGAAAATGATTCATCTCTAGAAAACCAAGTTATTATAAGCTCTGATTGATGTTTGAGAATGAAAGATAGGAAATGTGCAAATCTTAAAACTGTTTGAGGTAAGATAGTGGTAGTAAGCATTTATTTCCGTTTGTCTTTTTTTTTTTTTTTGGGTATTTGAGGATGCCAAGGATCAAACCCTGGCCATTAGAACTAAGAGTCCAGCACTCTACGTCACTCGTCCTTTTACTTGTCAAATAGGTAAGTCCGATGTTTCATTGAATATGATCATCAGTCTTCTTTTGGTTCATTTATATCTGACTATACATATAATTTAAAGGTGTCAACAGCATTCTTGCCGATTATGGCTTGTTTTAATCTTAGAAAATTAAAATAAACAATATCTGGGCCTTTATATGCAGCTTGTGTATGATAAAGATACTTTCTCAAGTGATGATTTTATGGGGGATGCGGAGATCGACATTCAACCACTGGTTGCTGCGGCGAAAGCCTATGAGAATTCTGAGCTTCAGGAATCAACGCAGCTTGGTAAATGGGTAGCAAGCAGAGACAACACCCTAGTAAAAGATGGTATCATCACCTTAATCGATGGAAAAGTAAAACAGGAGATCTCTCTTAGGCTACAAAATGTTGAGAGAGGGGTCCTAGAGATCGAGCTTGAATGTGTTCCTCTTACTCAATAGATGTCAGAAAGACTCAGGTACATATTGAGATGTCAAAACTTGCTTTTAAACACTTTGAATGGATAATGTAAATTAGGAAACATCATCTTGGCTGGTTAACTATGCCTTATCTGAGGTTTTTGTCCCACTTTGTATGTTCAAGATGATACATGCATATGCATTTTGAATTTTACTGCTCTGACCTTGCGAGTAAGATACAACTGTGCTTGCATTTAGACATTGCAATTCATTTATCTGTATCATGTTCTCGTTGTGTCAAATACATATAAAACACAAAATTATCTTGTCAAATTTGTGTCCACACACCAAACACAAAGCACAGTTTTTGGTTTTTGCTAAACTCATTTTTACTAAAATTTAAGCAGTGTTTTTTGTGTCTTTTCTTTGTGTTGTATCACAGTGTCGTGTTTAAAATTGTTAGGCCTACTTGCATTGAGAGGGAACCTTATGGAAGGATCGTGAAGTGTTTGAGAGATTAAGTTCAAGTGAGCTTGTGTGTCCTCAGCGATCAGCTGGGAACCCCCATTTATAGAGTGAGGCAATGGTATGCGGATGCTGGTAGAATTTGTAGCACCCCACTTGCACTCTCGGCTTTGCTCCTTATAATAGCTTTTTCTCTTCTTTCTTTCATCTTTCCCCATTTTTGCCAATGTAGGGCCCCAATTGAGCCAACCCCATTGTTTGGGAGAGTGGTCTGACACTAGGGTCCCTCTCCAACTCCCTAATGAGAAATGAGCTAATACATGGTTTTAATCAAAATTTTGAACTGAACTATCTTTATATTCCATAAATCCAGCAAGTAAAAGCACTCTTCAGAAAATCTCTAATGCTACATTTGAAAGGGTTGAAATATGGGTGAAATCAAACAGATACATATCTTTTGGAGAAACCAAAACATTATCTTAATGAAATAAATTTGGTTATCAATACGAGTATTGAGTTGAGCTAATAATGTGACTCCTAACGTTAATTGAGTTTTAAAAAAAATAATTATGCTAATTGGAGTTAATTTAGTAAATATCAAATATTTTATTTATAAGGTTTAGGTTTGATTATCATTATCAATAATTCTTTTTGGTGGGTAATTTGTAAATCTAATGTAAACTTAAATGATTTGTAAATCCAATGTAAACTTAAATTTACGGTTCTTGAAATGAGAAAATCTCTCCTCACTTTGAATTTTTTGTAAAAAAAAAAGAAGTCAAATATATATATATATATATATATGTATAAGTTGGTATTTCAACTACAGTATAATGTTGGATGTCGAATCTTGATTTCCAATTCTAAACACATTGGATTTGAAGCTGTCATTTTGGACTTGAACATTCACATCATCAATAAAAACACAATATGTCTGCAGGAAGTAAGGATTTGATGGAGTGAAATTGGATGCAATTTCTTGTAAAAGTTGTTAGAATGAAGGTGGAAAATAGATCAGAACCAATAAAAATCATATTTATAAAGAGGTGTCCATGGCAATGTTCCTACTTGATGTATCAGACTCCCAATGTTTGAAAGCATGAAAATGGTGGTTGAGTAATCCTTCTATGGTCGTACAAGGCATGTTTCAACAGTACTCAAATTCTAGCAAGGCAAATTAGTGCAATTCTGAATAGCAAACTCAGTTTTCGGGTTCGGATCAACCTTCTCTTGAACAATGAGAATGTTCTGTTGCTTTGGTATAGGTTGCATGTTACAATTTTGTAAGACAACAGCTGAGTTTCCAAATATGAAATCACCTGTTCCAATAATGTCGCATTCACAGTAGGCCACTGCCTGATGCTTTTGCGGTCCAGCAGTGCTGACAAATCGCATATCTCAAGCAACAATGCCTTTTCCAAACACAATTGCAAAGAAGGCAAGTTAACACTGTCAAACAACCATAAATCACACTATAAAGTTTATAGAACTATTAGTAAATCACAATGTTATCTCATCAAACTTTTTTTATAGTTGTTAATTTTAATGAGATTGCTAGCTATGATGTATTAAAAATATATCAAGAACCCGAAACTTAGCTCAATAATCATTCTTAAAAGATGACATCTAGTAAGTTTAGAGTTCAAATCTCAACACTTGTAACTTTTTTCCTTATCCCACGGCTCATTGTATAAAAAAACAATGATCCAAGCTTTGAAGTAATATCCTGTCCTTTAGATGGAACCACTCTGGCTTTTCATGTTTTGGAGGAAAATTCATTAATCGCCTTAGATTAAATGCGCTAGCAACCTTTGAAAGCCATGTTATAATGGCGAGGCTGTTGGTAGTTAGTTTGGAAGAATACTTCAGATGGTCATGAACATTAGGCTTGATGTCTCCTTTGAGATCCTCAAACCCATCAATGCAGGTCTGCTGGTAAGTACCAGCTGCACTTAGCCATGTCCTGAGGTCATCAACAGCTTGAATAACCGAAACTTCTGATGACAATTAGGAGCTATTAAGATTATCAATTTATAGACTCAAAAGTTCACGACAATTCTCCAAGGCTGCAATTTACATTTTATCAATGTCACCTTTAAAATTTCCATTCTTGGAGAAATACTGGGATGCTTTCGATAGCTCTGTAATTACTACTTTCATCGACAATTGAAGATGCCTTCCAGTTTGAACTGGCAGGAGTCAGCCAAGGGAGCAAGACTATTGTAACATGCATCTTTACACAAGGTCACATCACGTACAGCTTTGATAGAAGTGGAGATGGGTTCAAACTTGACCATTACCACCATTTTTGGAATCTCCTTCGGACCTTCGACTTCCCAACACAGCAGCAAGAACTATCAAAGACGAGCAAATGATGGTCATTCTCCTCCTGATTTTTCAACGAGCCTGGAGCCTTGCTTGATCAGCCTAATTGACTTTGCCATAAGCTCTATCTAAGAATAACATGTTCGAAATCATTTTTCTATTGGATTGTGGTCTAGAACTTGGAAGAATAGCTTTATATATTAGTCCTATTTTATGGAATAGCAAGCTATAAGTTTGGTCTTTTCAATTGGCATTTTGTTTGTCAAAGCAATGCTGTACTTTTTAGTTCTTTGTGCTGCTCATGTTGGTGAACCTTTACACCAAAAACTCCAGTAGCCTTCTGAGTTTCAAGCCACATCACAAAGTTTCCTGACCAGAAAAGAAAAACCCAGCCCACAAAATTTGGTACCTTTTTGACTTTTAGGGCTGTGTAAAACAATTTTCAAGAAATGATTTTTAAAAAATATTTACAATTGTTGAATTAAAAATTTTTTTGTTGTTTGAATAAGTGAATGAAAAATATTTTTTGTTTTTGATTGTTTTTTAAAAATTTTATTTTTTTCAAATAATATTAAAATAATTATTAAAATATTAAATTTATTTATTATTAAAGTTATTGAAATTATTTATTATTAAAATTATTAATATTAAAATTTAATTATATTTTAATAATAATATTTAATATTAAAATATTATGTTAATATAAAAATATTTAAAATAAAACTATTTATTATTTTTTATATTATTTATTAACATACTATAATATTATCTATTAATATATTATTTTAGTAGTATATTATTTATCAATAATATATTATAATATTATTTATTATAATATTATAATATTATTTATTTATATATTATAATATAATTTATTTATTTATTTATTTAATATTATTTATAAGTAAAATTATGCACAAAAATATTAATAAATAATTCTACTTATAAACAGTTTTTTTTTTGGAAAAACGTTTTTTTTATTTTCAAATCCTTATGAAAATATAAAAAATAAAAAGATTTTATTTTTCATTAATCAATAAGTTAATTTTCATTAACCACGCAATTTTTCGTCAAATAAACACTTAAAAATACAAAAATTATTTTTTAACAATCATTTTTCGTAAAATAAACGACCCTAAATTTCAAATTTTCAAACTCCAAAATTGATTAATGTTTTATGTTTTACAATTTCAAAAGTTCAAATTGTCATCAAAATTTGATGACAATACCATCCTACTTTTTTCATCTTGTATCCTTTCTTGTTGCATCTTCTAAACTAAATCATAAGAGAGTTGGAAAGAAACTTTAAAATTCAATTGCTAGAGTTAAAATTGCTAGTTGACCTCTGAAGTTGGAAAGTGCATTAAAATGGAAATGAACGAGTGTTTATGGTGTGCTCCTACCAGGACCAAAAGGATGTTTTCATTTAGTTTATCAGGATCACATAAAGTATAAGATGTACAATGAACGAGTTTCTACATTTTGCCGGAGGAATTATTGCAGAACAGATTCCAGGAAGAGCTGTTATGTTGCTGGCGGAATTCATGGACGCGAATGGGGGTCTGGCAGCAAGGACTTTGCAACAAGAGGTGCGATGGACAAAACCAAATGAAGGTATGCTCAAAGTTAACTTCGATGCAATAGCGTCTGCTCAGGGATACCAACATGGATATGGGATTGGTTACCAGAGAACTATCAAAGGAGAAGTGATTGCTCTGCTGGCTGCAAGGAAATGGCAAAAGCCATATCCTTTTGTGGCATTGAATCTAATCTATAAAGCCAAACTGAAAATTCATTTTGGCAAATCTATTTCAACATTCATGTTTCATAAAAATTGATTGACGGGACACTGCATCTACCAGTAACAATGCAAGAATTTATATCTCTTCCAAAGAAGCAAAAGAAGCAATTTCATGTATGATAATTGTTCCTTTCATTGACTCATTCCTGGAATATTATACTAATAGAAAGGAAAGGAATGAAGATGAAATGATTAATGCTTACTCCATCATACTGCCTAAGGAGCTTTGATGGCGCCTAGTCACCTGAATTAAGATGGAGATAGATTCTCCCGACCAAACTAGGGGAAGAATTTAGGTCAGAAGCATCCCAAACTTAGGTGTAGCTTCAGAAACAGGAAACTAAAACAGGAAATAATCATGACATATATGCTAGATATATGGCCCATATAACACACAATAAAAAGAAAACAGATCCTCACAGCCCTGATATCAATCATTAATCAAGAGTTAAACGTGTAGCAGATGAAAAAACAATAAAACTTAGGCAAAAATAGGAACCACCTTATAGGCAAAACAGACTTGTCACAAAACACAATCCAAAATAAAGAGCAAAATCCTATAAACTAATTTTAAAGAAACTATTTCATTAAAATATTGACCTACTGAAATCCAGTTAGCACTACAAATGTTACTCATGGCTCTTAAAGAAATCAAAAAGGTTGTCTCACGAAGGTTGAGATATTAGTACAACAATAGAGTAGCTCTCTTCACCATCCAGTTGTAATTTTTGCTAACAATTCTAGACTCCTCAAACCCAAAATAACCCATCATTTGGAGCATCTCAAAATTCTTAACATAGAGGCACCAAAAGCCGAGTTACATTGATAGAAATTGGGACAAAGTAAGGTAGTTAGGCTATCAGATCAATACATTCCAAAAGATAGATGACATTGATATCATCTTTGCATCAATCTGTATAAAATCTCACAATTCATTATTAAGTTGTACACTACTCTACAATCACATAAATAAGACCACATATGCACTCAATACTCAAACAAGTTTCTGCATATTGTTTGCACTATCCTTAAATCAAGACCAATTCCACATTGATGAGCAATAAGGTATATATTGAGCTTAAGGCCTGAAACAACCCAGAAATCGTACCCACAGTCTTGGTTCTGTATGATCGAAAGAAACTTTATGTATATAACCACTGAAGTTTATTTAACTACAAATTGAATTCAAGAACAGAAGTAAAGCATAAATAATAGTCTGTTCTCATTACAATCTGTCACTTACAACATATGCAAGTCCATTGCATTAAGATAACACTAAATATTTACAATATCATATAGGAGAAATAAATGACCTCCTTGACAATCAAAATGCCCAAACCAAATACGGCATTTTGATTACATTACACTATTATTGTCAACATCCAGTTGAACTACACAACAAACGATCATCAGCTCTCTGCTAATGAATCGTTTCATAACAAACACATTAAACCATTAACCGCATCATCAATATACGATAACAAATGAAAAAACAAGCTTCTAAATATACCTCAACACCCTGTAGCAATCAAAGTTTTAAGAGCAGCAATCCGGGCATCGAATCAAACCATTTTCATTGCATTCCAAGCATCTCTTAAGCAAACCTTCATCTTCATCAAACACTTTTCGACTCCCACTACAATTCCCACAAGGCACAAACCTGACATCCCCACAAGCATCACAAACAAACCCAGGTTGTCTCCTTGGAAACCCATCAAGAATCTTAGCCAATTCACCAACTTCAAACATGCTTTTAATCACATCAGCACCACCAACATACTTTCCCTTTATAAAAACCTGAGGCAAACTCACATTTTTCTCTTTCAAAACGCTTTGCAACTCTTTCTTGTAAGCTGCATCCATTGAAATATCTCTTTCATCAACCCAAACTCTAAACCCTCTAAATATCATCCTAACAGCATAACAATCCTCGTAAGTCCTTCGAATTCCTCGCAAACTTGTTAAATAAACAACGATTCGATCTTCAGTTCCGGGTAATCTTATCAAAGGGTTATTAAAGCTCGAAGAAAACGAAGACGAATACCCAATTGATTTGGTGGGTCTTAAAACAACCTTAGGGGAAGGTTCTTTGGGACTGGTTAAGTTGGATGAAGACGATGAAGATTTGGATGATTCAAATAAATTGCAAAGCTTTTTAACTTTACCTTTGACGGAATCAATTGAACTGTAAAATTTGGAAATGGAAGCAGCTCGATTAACAGATGAAGGATTGCTAAGAAGAAGACGAACTTTGGCGGAATTGGAATCAGATGCGGTTGTGCCGTGCATCGTAAACGAACGATTTAAGAACATCGACCCAGATGATGATGATGATGATGATTTGGCCTTGTTATTTTCCAATTCTGCCATCGACCCAGATCAGAAAAACTCACAAATTAACAATAAAATCCAAACTTTTTTGTTTTTGAGAAGATGAAATGAAGATTTTGAAAAATGTATATGAATATTTGTCGGGGATTGGTTGTTGTTGCGTTTTGCTTTAGGAAAGGAGAGATAGAAAAGTCGTTTTGTCTGTTGAAGAAAAGGAAAGGCTTTTTTTCCTTTTTTTTTTTTTTTTTTGTTAGCTTTTTATTTTTTGGAGGAAGAAAAGGGGAGAGGACGAGCTGTGCTATTTGTAGACGTAGCCTCAAAGCAAGAATTTTATTCTCTGTTGTTTATATTAAAATATTATTTTTATAAATTATTTTAATATTTTTTCCAAATAAAAGTTAAAATAATAAATTAAATATTTATTTTTTAATACATTACATTAACTTGATTTGGATACCTGATAAAAACTCTTCAATGGCAAATAGTTAAGTATTTGCTACTTTTTGTTAAATAAAAAAAATTGCGACTTCTTACTTAAATAATGAAAAAAAAATTAAAAATGTTAATTATTTCCTAAGTTATATAAAAAAAATTATAATAATTTGATGAAAATAATATATAATGACAATTATTTTTAATTATCTTCAATCTCTACTTATGAATCACTCATTGGTATATAATATTTATAGTGTATTTTTCAAAAAATTTTAAAATAAATTAAAATATTATTATATTACAACAACACATAAAAAAAAAAAATCATCTATTAAATTGTAGGACTATTAAAAAGTGCAATGAGATTATAAAAATTATATTTTTGTGTAGTAAAATAGTTAAATTTTTATTTAGTTTTTTTTTTTTTATTTGGAAGAGAAAACCTGCTTTGAAAGTCACCGAGTCACCGCCTCTTTTGAAAGACGCGGTTTGCCTTGTTTGAATTTGGCTGTATTTTTAGAGGAAGGAGAATGTTTATTTATATTTTATTATTATACCAAACTCACGTGTATAACACGTGCTATTACCACAAAGGCAAAACTACACATTTTCTAGTCAACTTGGTGACCGGAAAAAGAGTAGATGTTTTTGTAGTGTTTTTATATAAGGTGATTGACCAAATCAAACTTAGCTATTCTAATAATGAAGCTCCAAAAAATTTCCTCTAACATTTTTATTAATTATAAACTAAAAGCTCTTATGCATGTCATTTACTTAAAAAATAATTTGTCAAAAATTAATATTTTTACATACAAAATTAGATTTATCAATTCATAGATTTTTTTTATGTCAAAAACTTTTTTTGATTTTACTTTTTTTTATGATACCATCATTATTATTATTGTTATTATTCCAAAATTTTAAATTTAAATGTCAGTCAAGAAGTTAAAATCTTAAATAAGAGTGTAAAGAAGTCAAACAATTTATAAATTATTTGGATTGAATTCAAAAAAATTTGAATTCGATTCGTTCATTGCTGAATCAAATGAGAATTTGAATTCAAGCTATTTAAGTAATTAACGAGTTGAGTTGAATTTAAATAATTTAATATCCAACTCTAAAAGTTCTTGAATCAATCAAATTTAATTTGATTTTTATTTTTAATATATAAATAAATAAATAAATAATTTTTAATGTCAATATTTATAATTATATCAAAGATTATTAAGGTTATCAAGTCAAATTCAAGTAACTTAATTAAATTATGAGCTGAATTTGAACATTAAAAATGAAGTTTAATTAAGCTCAAGTCAAACTTCAAACCTTAAATTTTTAAATTAAATTGAGCATAAATTTAATAATGTATCAATTTGGTTACGTCTGTAATCCTAAATGGTTTAAATTTCTCTTTTTTATATTTTAAAACAATTTTTATATAAATATTATGGAAATTAAATCAATGTTTGTCTCAAGAGCTCCTCAGGAAGGGTCCTTTTCATGAACCCAACGCGCCAATTATTTCAAAGTCATGGAGCGGTTAGTTGGTGCTGAATGAATTAAAATTCAGATATTTAATGTTAAAATTGATTTAGGATGAAATACAAGCTAAGACCATCAATTTAAATTATTGATTCGGGTTAAAGTCTCATAAATTTTGAATTTGATTTAATTATATTTTAAAGCTAAGATCATACGACATCAATTTTCATTAAAATAATTAAATAATTAAATATTTAATGATAGCACCTGCGTTTCGTTGTGAGAAAAGTAGAGGTTTTATTTTATTTTGATTTAAAAAGTAAATTAATTAATCAATATTAGATTATGCCCTCACTTCATCGAGGGTTTGTTAAAAATATTTATAAATTTTTTTATTTAATTAATTTTATTATATAATTTTAAATTATATTATATTAAATAAATTTATTTATTAATTTTATTTTATATATTTATTTAAATATATGTATTGATAGTGGTATAATCATATTTTATCAATTATGAAAATTAAATATATAAAAGTTATTTATTTATAAATTATTACATAATAAAAATGTATTTGAAATGTCAAATCAACTCATTTTATTATGTATTTGAAATGTCGAATCCTTCATGGTAAGGGTTCCATATGCAAAAAAAATAAACTATGACATTATAATAAAAAAAAATCATCATTTGGAATATATATAGAGAATTCAATAATAAATAAGTCATCAATGTTGATAGTTAAACTTTATTGTAACATAAAATATACTAGAATCATCTCACTAAAAAAGTTAAACCCTTCAAGTCCACTAAGAGATTTTGCTAACAAATATATAGTAATCACCTTAATGATATGTAACAGTAAAATATATAGTATATTAGTAAACTAAGAAACTTAGGTAAAACCTAACATTGAAGTCAAAGAGAGCTAAGCTTAAATCAATACAATTAAACCGATTGTCCAACCCAAGCAAATGCAATGCCACCATAAGTTGCAGACACGATCACAACGACCAAATCTGATATTAATCTACAAAGCATAAGCCAAAAAAAAAAAAGTTTAAACCCACTTATTAAACTGACATCATTGGGTCTTTTATAATAATTTTTTTTGTATTTTATTGAATTGATATTTGTTTGAATTAAAAGTTAGAGTGATATGTACAATTAATAAGAATTAAACCACAGATAAATAAAATTAAACAAAAAACTCTCAAAATTACAAATAAATAAAAATACATTGTCCAGGGTCCATGGAAGAAGAAATATTCTTTTATGGTTACACTATAAACTTAAAAAAAAATTAAAAAAAGTTGAAGATAATATATATAATCAAAATGAAAAAAAAAAAGAATAGAAAGTACCTCTAATAGCCAAGACTCTCGAGTATTCAAGAAATAAACTCCCAAAACTTAATTGGCTCAATATTAGTTACAAAATATGTTTGTCAAATCATCGTAAAATCATTATCAAGCAAGGAATTGATTTTAGCAACAAAATATAAAAACCAATCTCCTGATCTGTTAGCTTAGTCAACCAAATACATTGCAAGGCAATAGGTAAAAAGAATCACCTTGAAGGATTACCCCCAATGAACTAAATACTTATGTTGTAACAGCATCTTCAGGAAATTTTAGCATCTAGTAAAAGCATATCTTTAAATTAGAACTTGTAAGTTTGAAAATTCTCTCTTTATTTTATGGCCTATAAAATGATATTAAAGTAAACATGCTATATGACACATGTAAATCATTAAAGTAAATTTATCATTTTCCACCACTTCTATCTGAGAGCACTTACAAATTGAAAAAAGTAGTAAGCAATTAAAAAAGTACCTACCTTGCAGCTTTTTTGGCAACTTTTCCACTAGATGCTAGAGCTTGTTCGGCACAAATATGAGCATGAGCCACATTTTCAACGCAATTTGTTGATATTTACTTATCTCAACTGCATTTAGGAATAGTTTTTTAGTAAAATCATTAGTCTTAGAAAAGATGAATGATAGAATGAAATTTAGAGTAATATTCATGTAACTAGGTTCCTAAGAATTAGCTCCCATTGGCATTCTCAATATATTTACCATAGCATTGCTATAATAAGGTATGTAAGACTTTTGCAGTCTAAATTTTCAGGTTTCATTTGGAGCAAAGTCTTTAATTTCAGCAAAGTATGTGTTAACCTTAAATTTATCCTTATTTTGAAATGACAAAACATTAAAGCTAAATAAACTTGATCAAGATTTTGAAAAAGATTTATTTAGTACATGTTTTTAAGTTTTATATTTTAGTACTAAATAAATAATATGATTTTCAAAGCTTAAACAAACCTTTCTTTGTTTTCATGTTTTTCAAATCAAATCTATCTTTGAAGATTATTTATTTGAGCTTAAATGAATGTCTAATTGTTTTTTTTAAAGTGAACTTATTCATTTTGGACTTAATACAATTTTGAAAATATTGGTTTTAAGAAATAGATCAACTTAAAGAAGTTATTTTACAAGAATAAAGTTTTTTCAACATCGAACTTGTTTTATTTTTTTGTATTAATTCACAAGGTTTTAATATTTGAATTTTATATGATTGGAAAGCACTTTGAGTCTACTTTCTAATGGATTAAACAAAATCAAAATCCAAATTTTCTAAGAAAAGATTTTCAATTTTTACATGATACTCTGCAGTTGTCTAAAAACTGCATAAAGGGTAGATTTAAAAATTCACTATAATTCTTACACAAATAATTAGGTGATGAATTTTATATGGATAGAAAGCTCTTTAATTCTAGTTTTTAAATCTTCAAATAGTTTGTGATTTAGATTTGTATAACTCAAGATATGATCAAATTAGTGAGTAGAGTACAAAACATGAGATAACCACCCAGCTTGGACAGGATCGATCCTCTCAAGGAAATGATCAATTGCTTTTTTACCCATAAGCAAATTTTCTATTGAAATGGCAAGAAGGGATCAATCACCCTACATAGGGGATTGATCACCCCTGAACCAATCGATCCCCTACATAAAATGATCGATCGAGTCATAATTTTTAAAGGCAAATTGGTTTAAAACATGAACCAATCGATCCCCTCATGGAAGGGATCGATCGGGTTATACCCAGGATGTGTCCAACGACTATTTTCTCAAGAATTCAATGGCTATTTTCTTCTCCCAAGCATCTCCAATGGCTATTTCTTTATTTTCTTTATATATTAGCTATTCTAACACACTAAGAAGATTGATAAAGCAACAGAACAAGTGATAACAAGTTATATTTTTATTTTCTCTTAGAATCAAGAGTTTTTAGAGCTTAAGTTCAATATCCTTTGTATTTCTTGCATCCAAAATATTGTTGTTCTTCATTCATCACATTTTTTTGTACTTTATTAGGCAAACATTTAGCCTTTGAGAGGTGTTTTAAGTTTGCATTGTTATTAAGTGATTTTGTAATCAATAGGTGAGATATCCTTTTGAATTTATGGAATTGAGAGCTTAATACTTAGTCTAGAAAGTAGAAAGTATAAGGTTTCTATCTTAAACCTTAGTAAGAAAAAGATAGGGTTGTAATTTCAATTCAAGTATAGTGGATTGAATCCTTGGTGTGGACAACCAAAAGAGAAGAAGTAGGTACCTTATGGAGAAGAACTAAACCTCTATAAATTCTTGTGTTTAATTTCTCTATCCCTATCTCTTTATTTTGATTATAGTTCATATTTGCTTATAATTCATTAATTCATTATTGTTTGCATTATATTTTGATATTGGTTTTAATTTTCATCCAATTATATTGAAATCATTTATTTGGAAAGAATTTAGAGAAATCTAATTTATCCCCTCTTGGATCACCATCTCAGCTATAAAGCTAACAATTGGTATCAAAACTTTGATCTTTTTTTATAGATTTAACCACCTTTAATAAAGATCTTATGGCTCAATTTTGGTTTTAAAATGGTGAGAAAGTCCTCAAAGCTCTTATGATTGATAAATTTGAATTTTATGAATGGAAAATAAGGATAAAGGTATTCATTATAGCTCGAGATTTTGAAGTATGAAATGTGATAGAAAAAGTGCTAAATACTCCTTTCAAAGATGCAAAATATATGAAGTGAATAATAGATGATGTAAAGGCCAAGTGCATTCTTTATGGAGCTTTAGGCGATTATAACTTCAACTTAGTCTCAAAATGCTCAACCTCAAATGAGATATGGAGAAAGTTGGATGAGCTACATGAAAGATAAATTTTCAACCAACATTTATCATGTCTCATGGCTATTGAGAAACCAAAGGTAACCTCTAACTATTGTGATTCAAACTCTTATACTTTTAGTGAGTTACAATATGCTTACAATGATTTAATAATTAAGTTTGAAAATATGCATTTGAAACATAAGAAAATGATTTCAAAATTGAATGTTGAAAATGATCTTTTGATGAATGCAAAAAATGTTTTAAAAAAAAGAAAATGAAAAATTGAAAATAGATTTAAAAACCACTCAAAGTAGAAGTAAATTTTTAGAAAAAAAAATTGATTTGAAAAAGAAATTTAATGAATTGATAAATGAAAAGTAAAAGCTTTTAAAGAGTTTATTAAGTACTAAAATGATTAAATATAATTTTTATAATTTTCATGGTCATACTATACATACTTGTCCTATTAGAAAAAAATTTTCATTTAGAATTAGGCAAGTACGGGTTCTAAAAAGAATAAGAGACTTGGTGACTAACTCTAAAGGACTCAAAGCAATTTGAGTACCAAAAATCAAATGAAATTGTCTCTTATAGGTGTGCTAGAACAAAGAGCTACAATGTGAGATTGAAGATTGAATTCTCTAAACACACAATGGAGATAGATAACCTCTAAACTTTTATTTGAAGAGTATTTGAATTTGGTTACCTATTCTTGATGAAATTTGTGAATGCTTGATTGAATATGTAAAATTTGGTTGACATTGATTGCAAGACATATGTTGTGTAATATTGAGAAAATGTGAGCTTGAATTAAATATGCATTTGTTTTGCATTTAAATATGTTTGAGATGCTTGTTGAAATTGATTGTGGTATTAAATTGCTTCAGCATAATTTTGTTGATAAATTTTTTATTGATGCTTGGTATGATTATTTATGTGCTTAATTATTTTCATATTTATGCACAAATTTAAGGGGAGTATTTAAAGCTTAATAATTTTCAGACTTTGTGTTTTGCTTTGAAAATAATTTTTGCTAAAGTCAAGCCTTAAAATATGAAATTTTGTTTTAGCAAGCTTTTAATTGTAAAATGAATTTGAATATCTTGAATTCAATAATTTAAACTTGCTCAAACAAAGAAAACTTGATAACTTGCATCGATTTTAATTTTTTATAATGTTACATGCAAGTTTCAAAGGATTGTTGAACTTAAAATATCAAATCTTATTTTTGAACATTTATGGGCATAAAAACCATTTAAACTTTTTCAATTGTGATATAAAACTTTTCTAAATGATTTGAAGAGCTTAAATGTGTGTCTAAACATATTTGCCTATCTTAATAGCCTTTTTCATGAAAATATGGGATTAAAAGTTGACTTTTTGATGTCTTTGTTTCTAATGCCAAATGATAACTTGAATAATTTTGTTTTGTCATTTGAAATTTATTGGAATGGTTCAAGTTGGTTAAAAATGAGCTTGACTAGTTTCGAGATTTATTAAGGTATTTTTCAAGCAAAAATGAGTATTTTTGTGCTTAAATATTTTATTAATTTTGTGAAATATTTTGGATATTGTGCTCAATTGATATATCTCTTTATTTGTGATTTTGAATATGATGAACTACTTGCTTTAAATGATATGTGTTATTTGTTCATTTATTGTTCTTGTCAAGTGTGTGTATATATGATAAATGTGGTTTTTCTTAACTTGACATGGTTGCAACATGACATGAGTAAATGAGTTTTTTATGATGCTTATTTTTAGTTTAAGTCATTGTTGATTAAGGCCTATAATTTGTATAGACATATTTATGCTTTTGTGCTAAAATTTTTTTGAATATTTGTTTTATGATAAATATGTCTTCCTTGAGTTTTTGGTTTTTATATGGCCTAAAATTTATTTTGGCATATTCTTTGGTGATTTATTGAATATATATGCATATTAAATGTCTTTTTTGTGTTTAATATTTCTAAATGATCTAAAAAGGATTCATGTTCTGCACATTCGTAAAAACTTTTGCTTTAGTTCCATTCTTGTGCTATTTGATATTTAAATTGATATATGGTCTCTAGGTTAAGTATATATCTCCCTTGCAATTAGTAACTTGTGCTTAGTGAATAAATTTTCTTTTGCCTATAATGACTTAGAATATGAAATTATTTTCTAACAATTGGTATAATTTTTATCAATTGATATTCTTGATGCTATTAATAAACATTTCTTTGTCAAGAATATTTTCTAAATCTATGCCATGAGAACTTGAAGTGAGTATGAATAAGCCTACATTTTTGAAATTTTAAGTATAGCAAGCAAAGCATGTCATCTTCATCAATCAAGCCTAGTTTTGCTCAAATGAAGTGGATTGGAGAATTCAAAGCTAAATGAGCACAACAACAAAGCTTGACATGGATGGAGGTAAATGTATCAACTTTATGATATGATGTATGAGTTTGAGTACATATACATGCTTGTTTTAATATGTGTAAATATATGATTTTGTGGTTGAATATATGAACACATTGCACAAATTAATCACCAAGCCACTTGGTAGATATTGTTCTAATTTTTTTTTTTGAAAGCTTGGATTGATTAGTTCATCTTCATTGATATTCATGCCTAGTTCTTAATTGCTTTGATGAGATTAATAGTTTTAATGCATGAATATTTTGTCAATGCATGAATCCTTAAACATGGATATGAGTTAAATTGATTGGTTTCTTTATACATGTTCATTGATTGAGTCCATTGAGATAACATGTATCATTCACATGAAAATTATATATATTAAATAAATTTATTTAATAATTTTATTTTTTTATATAAATTTAAATATATGTATTGATATTGGTGTAATCATATTTTATTGATTATTAAAATTAAATATATAAAATTAATTATTTATAAATTGCATAATAAAAATACATTTAAAATGTCAAATCAACTAATTTTATTATGCATTTGAAATGTCAAATCTTTCATAGTAAGGATTTCATATGCAAAAGAGTAAACTATGAGATTATAATAAAAAAATAATCATTTGAAACATATACAAAGAATTCAATAATAAAACTTGCATCATCTCACTGACAAAATTAAAACCTTTAGGTCTAATAAAAGATCCCGCCAATAAATATACAGCAATCACTTGTATAATATGTAATAGTAAAATATATAGAATATGAGTAAACCATCTAACTCAAATAGAACCTAACATTAAAGTTAAAGAGTAGCTAACCTTAAATCAATACAATCAAATCGGTTGTCCAACACAAACAAATGCAATGCCACCACAAGTTGCAGACATGATGACAACAACCAAATCTAATATCAATCTACAGAGTATAAGCACAAAAAAAAAAAGTTTAGATTTGCTTATTGAACCGACTTCGTCCGGTCTTTTATAATAATTTTTTATATTTTATTGAATTGATATTTGTTTGAATTAAAAACTAGAGTGATATGTATTGTTAATAAGAATTAAATCACAAATAAATAAAATTAAACGAAAAACTCCTAAAACTACAAATAAATAAAATACATGGTCCAGGGTCCATGGAAGAAGAAATATTTTTATATGGTTACACTATAAACTTAAAAAATAATAAAAAAGATAATATATATAATCAAAATGGAAAAAGAAAGAACTGAAAGTACCTATGATAGTCAAAACTCTCAAGTATTCGAGAAACAAACTCTCACAACTTGATTGGTTCCATATTAGTTGCAAAATATGGTTGCCAAATCACTGTATAACCACTACCAAGTAAGGAATTGATTTTAGCAATAGAATATAAAAGCCAATCTTCTGATCTGTTAGCTTAGTCAACCAAATACATTGCAAGGCAATAGGTAAAAAGAATCATCTTGAAGGATTACCCTCAAAGAACTAAATACTTATGTTGTAACAGCATCTTCAAAAATCTTAGCATATAGTAAAAGGATATATTTACATTAGAACTTGTAAGCTTGAAAATTCTCTCTTTATTTTATGGCCTGTAAAATGATATTAAAGTAAACATTCTATATGACACATGTAAATCATTAAAGTAGATTTATCATTTTACATCACCATCATTTGAGAGCATTTACAAATTGAAAAAAGTAGTAAGCAATTAAAAGAGTACCTATCTTACAGCTTTTTTGGCAACTTTTTCACCAGATGCTAGAGCTCGTTCAGCACAAATATAAACATGAGCTGCATTTTCAACGTAATTTGTTGGTATTTACATATTTCAATTGCATTGAGAAGTAGTCCTCTAGCAAAATCATTAGTCTCGAAAAAGATGAATGATAGAACGAAATTCAGAGTAACAATCATGTAACTGGGTTTAAAAAGTGTGTGGCTTCCATTGGCATTCTCAGTATATTTACCATAGCATTCTTATAATTAGGTATGTAAAACTTTCGCAGTCTAAATTTTCAGGTTTCATTTGGAGCAAAGTCTTCAAATTTCACAAAGTATTCATAAGCTTGAGCGTTGGTAAGGAAACCTTCCAAGTTCAATCTGTAGCTAAGCACTCATTTAGTGCCAACAACTGTTATTTGCTTTACTTTAACAGGTGGACATTTTCTAGTCTTTATATCAATATTCTTTGACATCCAAGTTCTTTTTGTTCTAGGGACCACTTCCACAAGTAAATTTTATCTTCTATCAATATCAGATTTCCAAATTCTGTCACAAGAATCATGTGGGTATCTGTAAATGCAAAGTCCATTTATATACATTAGCACTAATGCCATCAAGTGACTCTATATATTTGTAGTAAAACCAACCTTGATGCAAAGAAGTTTAACATGCTAAAATTGAATAGCACTAATTCATTCAGTTTAGCCTGGATATCTAACTATTTCTTTTGTTTTTCTGCTTATCTTGTATTAAGAACTTGGAAATTGGAATTAAAAATGTTTCTCAATAAACATTTTTTAGATACTTACCTCACTACATCCTTAGTTAAATCATCAAAGTTCACTATAGTTGTAATGTTTAAGAAGAAATTATCCTCTTAAATTCTGGCATACATAGAAAGATTCAAAGGGCGAAGCTCAATGCCACCTACATCACCACTAAAAGCCATCAAGATTAAAAGTGTAAATAAATTAAAACAACATAGACAATTCCAGCGAATAAATAAAATCTTATAACTGACTCATTTCAATAAATATAAACAAAGAATTTAACCTTACCACTTCATGTTTATGCTCTATGGTATTAGCATTTGAGGTATCCTTGATTCCAAGCCAGCCCTTTGAGCTTGCCTCTTCATCTTTTATGCTATTTTTGAAAACATCAATTTGATATTTGCAAGCTTTAATAAAAATAGTAACCAAAATTGAATTTGACTCTGTCAAAACAATTTTTCATTCGGGGAAACTTAATTGCTAGATTTAGTAAAATTTTTTTAAAATTGCCATCAATATTTTTTGTATGGTATGATTGGTCAGCCAAAAATATCAATTTTTAATTAAAATATTAAAATTAATTAAGATTTACTAAAAAAAGTTTAGGTTTGCAAAATCAAGGTTGGGTTCAAGAGTACGATTGTGAATAAGAAAGTTATTGGCACCCTCACATTGCCCGTTCGAAAAACGTTAACAATTAAATGTGTAATCCTTTAATCTTGATGATGTGGTATTTTTATATTTAAATTTAACTTTCTAAAATTTATTTATGAAAAATATTTTTTGTTATGAAATCAATATTACTATTTTCGTATTGTATAAATTCTCTAACACTTTGGTAGAATTTATAGAAAATATTTATTTAGAAAAATTTTGAACTAATTGACCATTCACAAAATTTTTGAAATTTCATCATAGGATATTTTATTTATTTATTAAAACTAATTTTCAAATTATCCCGACTATTTGACGAAATCTCAAAATTTATTAAACAGATTTTAGGATTATTCTAAACTTTTGGTGAAAACCTAGAAAATTTAAACAAATTTTAAAATTATCTCAACTTTCTAATGAGATCCTAAATAAAATCATTTTTTATTGATGATAATTAAGAGATTTAATTAATTAATTTATTTATTTTTATTGTGATTATTTTAATTTTTTGTTATTATTTACTATTTATTTTTTATTATTTAAATGAATAATTTATTTAGTAAAAAATAATTTTTTTCTTTTTTTTTTCTTTTGGATTATCCCAATTCTTTGGTAAAATTCAAAAAATATTTTTATTTGTAGTGATTAAGAGATTTATTTAAAGAAACACTTTGATTTATTTTTTATTATTTGTTATTTTTATGTTGCTTAAATAAATATTTATTCTAGTAAAAATAATTTTAAGATTATCACAACTCTATAGTAAAATTCGAAAAATATTTTGAATTGTAATAATTAAAGAAAATCAAACTCTTTCAATTTTCTCTAAAAATTATATTTTAAAAAAATAACTTAAACAATTCATTAGTTTTCATATTTATTTTTTATCTTTTTATTTTTTTTTTAGCAAAATTATCTTTTTAAATTATCTCAACATTTTGGTGAAATTTAAATAATATTTTTACTTGCAACAAAATTTTAATTTTTCTTAAATAGTTTTTTTTAAGGATTTTTTTTAAGATTTATGCATGTTATTTTTTTATTTTACCACATCTACATTTTATTTTAATTTATTTTACTTTTAGTCATTTCTAAAAAATGAATAATAATAATAATAATAATAATAATAACCAACATAAAATAAATACAAAACAAAACAAAATAAAAAAAGGAAAAACTTACTAAACGAGTCAGATTGGCGTGTAAATTGTCAAGCAGATCATGTGCAGGTTAGGATGCACATATGGCATCGTTTTGATACGCCTATAAAAGGCCAAAATATATATTTTTTTTATTTTCTTTTATCTTCCGTTGTTACCTTTCAGAGCCTCTCTCTTTAAAAATTTATCCCACTCGTTGGCTGCCATGATAACCCAGATTTCAGTCGGTCACCATCGTGTATCGATGGCTAAAATCTTCAATGATGCTGAAAATTTTAACAAATCTCAGTTTTCGATCGTCGAAAAATCTGAACTTTTTCAGTTTTTAATGACCTAAAAAAATTTAAAAATTTTTTTTAAAATTCCTAAAATGATCTTCTTGATCTTTTAGACATATTTTCTAAAATAGGTTTTTACCAAAAAAATTTTGAAAAGCCTAGATTGAAAATTTTTGTTTTGGAAATTTTTTGTTTATAGAAAAAAAAAATTTGACTTTACTACCGGTTCATCCTCTAAGAGGACTGTGTTGGTTTTTTTTTTTTTTTTTTGCTTATGTGTGTTTCTTGTTTTTTTTTTCTTTTTAATTTGTAGAACCCCTTTGCTCTTTTTGTGTTTTTTTTTTTTTTGCAGTGTTCCTTTTTTTCTTTTTGTGTTACTTATTTTGCAAATACTTATTTCTATTTATAGAGCCAATTAGGAGATCAAATCGTAGATCTTTGTAAACATTTTGGGGTTCATTTGTGAAAAAAGGTAGATTTGTTTGGTGACTTTTTGTCATCGAATTTCATACTACCAACTTAAGAAGTGTCAAGAGAGAAAAAACAACATTGTGGCCACTTGATTTCAGCTGTCAAAGTTGAAACCAAATTTTGACTTTTTTATTTTTATTTAATTATTATTATTTTTTGTGTGGACAAAATAAGTGTCTACAAACTTAGTAACATTAGATGCAAACAAACTAATCCCCATAATCATTAATCTTCATTTAATTGAAAACCAAACTTTTTTCTTAAAAATCAAAGGCAGCCAACAACTGAATGCAATCAAACACTTCTTCTCATGAGTTAACTATCACAAACTCTAAAATTAGTTCCATTTGGCTTGGCAAGCAGAAAACCAAAATGCATATATAGCTAATCATCAAAGTTCACATCTTTTCATTTTGTACAATTCAATTATGAACATGAAAACATGAAAATCTTAAAAACAACTACAAATTCTTAAACCTTTAAATACATATGAAAAGAAACAACTTTTCCCCATCAAATACATTACTACCATTGAGTTAAATCTGTCAAAGTTACAATCCAACCATAATGTCAAACTTGGCCTAATAATCAAACTAAAGAATAATTAACAGTTTTTGTCAATAAAGAACACTATAATGTTAGAAATTAAAACATGTAATGTTACTTCATGTTCAATGTTATCCCTCTCTTACTCAATTATCCAATGAATATCCATATAATCTTTTTGGTGCTTCAACATGAATTGATCCAAAGCTCCTATACTTTCTAACTAATTACAAAATAAAAAAAATAAAAAATTACTCAATTTCTTATTTGAAAAAAAAACTAAAATTTTGGAAAATTTTTACAATTACTATTTTGAGTTCAAATTTAGTAAACAGTGTTGTCTATCGTGGTTTATGGATTAAGAAAAAATGTCATAATTGTTGCCAATTAAAACTGTAAAAGCAAAAAACAAAAATCTAAATCTAACGAATTTTAGAATTAAAGAGAAATTATTAGATAAAATGAATTATTTAGAATATGATAGTATTAAATAGAAAAAAAATAAATAAAAATTTACTTCATTTTATGAAATTGCAATGAGCTGAACCTCATATTTAAAACCTTTAGTTCAATCTTTGAATCTTGACATGTTTGTGATTTTTAACTGTTTTTTTTCATTTTCGTTGAATTTTTTTCTCTTTTCTTTAACATGTACTACATAAACAAAATAAACATTATAATACCAATATATAAGGAGTCATAATTAAGATATATTTATATTCTTAGATCGTTACTTATGTACAAAGAAAAAAAACCAGCCTTTTAGGCTCTTCTTACCTATTCTTGATATTAGTTTCCATACGGCCAAGTCTTGAAGTATCCATTGTAAGGGCAATTACCTGGAAACCAGCCCTTAAAACTATTCTCACAAGTTGTGCAACTTTCTTGTCTTTGTATACCTAAACAATATGCAGTAATGACTAATATACAATGATATAAAATGAAATAAAAACTTAAAAAAATTATATTTTCAGTATCTTGGTAATATGTAATCCAACATAATTCAAAAATAATGTGCAACTTTAGTTATTTACTGTTCACGGTGCAAGAAGTCATAAAATGTAAAACCTGGTTATAACTTATACAAACTATCTTTTTAAGGTTTTGTTTTAAAATTAGACAATTATGTCACAATGTTGAAAAGCAAGACAAAAATGTATAAGTGTAAAGAAGATATCTCAAACTCACATAGAGTTGAAAAAAATGAATGTCAGGTCCTATTGAAGCAAACTCCTCAACACTGGATGTAGCCCATGAAGATAGTGTTTGATGGAAAAAAGTTTGTAAATATTGATTTCACAAAACAAAGTAGGATTTTGCTGTATGCCAAATGCAAGCCATAAACATTAACAACATAAGAAAATATAAATTCAATTTTAAAGTAAAAATGAATGAACTATGAGAAGCTAACCATAATCGTTCCTACAGTTAAAGCTACCTAGTTGTTGCGTATTTTCCTACATAAAGAAGCATACTTTAACATTGAGCACATATTCTATGTGGTTCAAAAAGATAATAAAAGTTTTGATGCTAACTCACTAAGGCCTACAAATGAAGATTTATATGATTTTGACATTTAAAGCACTGTCTAACTCAAGCTATTTTGAGTTTTTAAGATAACTTTTAGAGAAAAAATATAATAATCAATTATTTTCCTTTTTATACCTGTTAAATAATTCACATGGTTGGAAAAGTCTCACATTGGTTGTTTAAATAAACTTACTTATACTAAAAAACAAATAGGAAATAAAAAAAAATGTCTACATCAGATTGCATATAAAAATTATGCTAAAAATCTATTATTTTCAAGTTTTCACTCACTTGAATGACCCTACCATGTAGTGTTCTGTTAACTTATGCAACAAGGTAATTCATGTAATAAGAAGACAAAAGAAAATGATAAAGACTAGTATTCCAATGAACATGTAGTACTAACTTGTGGTTTAACTTTTATAATATGCTGGCCACTCTTAATTGAAACTGGCTCATTAGCAATAGCAATTTCGAGGTTATCTAAAAGCTCTTTAACTTGAAAAAAATCCAAAATCAGAACCAACATACAAGTAATTCCACACAAGCACTAACATGCAAAGATAAAATTTTCAAAAAAAATTTTCAAAAATATGAGATTTTTAGATCTTGGTTGTTTTGGAATCTTTTTTTTTCCTTCATACTTTCTCTTTTCCCTCAATTACCCTTGTAAGTATTTTTAAATGCAATGCTGATGTGTATAGTAAATTAAAGAATAAAGGATAACTTTTATCTAATTGTATAGATAATTAATATTAAGGAAAAATATAATTAAAAATATATAACAAAGTATATGCATAAACAATAAAAATAATAAAATGTAACCTTATTTATCAATCAAATAATATTAAGGGGGTTGTTGGTTCGCAGAATCTTAGATTCCGAGGAAAAATATGATCTTTGAGGAAGTGTAAATCCGAGGGAAAGTGTAATTTTTTATGGCATCCTGTTTTTAGATTCTTATGTTTGGTTGGGGAGTCTTAGATTACTTAATCTTATATTTTTATTATTATATCCTTCCCTACATAACGAATACAATAATTTTTTAATAAAATAATAGATAAATAATGCAGTTTCAATAATCAATTACTACGTTATTAAACAAAGTAATGCAATAATTGAATTGTTTTAAAAAAATAATTATAATGATTAATCACTAAATTATATACCAATGCAACACAATAATTGAATGTTTCAAAAAAAAAAAAAAAAATCAAATAATGCATTATACAAATACATAATGCAATATTTGATTGTTTTAAAAACAAACTTTTATGATCAATTACTACGTTATGAAAGAAAACAATGCAGTTATCAATTTTGTGAATAAAATATAAGTATCAATTACTGCATTATAAAAATAATCCAACATAGTAATTGAATGCTTCAAAACAAAAAAAATCAAATATTGCATTATATAATTATGCAACGCAATATTTGATTATTTTAAAATAATTTTTCATGATCAGTTAATGCATTAATATTTAAATAACAGTACAAATCTATTACTGTGTTAATATTTAAATTAATGCATTAATTGAGTATGTTATAAAAAATTGTTTTCTATGTCAATAGTAAACAATTATAAATTAAATACTCTATTAATTATGTTAATATTTAAATTAATGCAGTAATTGAGTATGTTATAAAAAATCATTTTCTACGACAATACGAAACAAGTACAAATCAAATACTGCGTTAATGTTTAAATAAACACAGTAAATAATAACAATTAACTGCATCTAATAATATAGTAACGCAGTATTCTAGTTAAGGAAAAAATTAATACTCATTTTTAAAAAATTTCAAATAAAATTATCACAATTATTGTGTTTGTTTCCAACAAATTCAACATTTGATGTTTTAAAAAAAGAACAAAAAAATAATCATACGTTGATTTCCAAAAAGATAGAAAAGATATAAATCATTTTTTATTCATGTCAAATATAGGTTAAAAGTAATTTTTCTTTTGAAATCTTAAAATGCCACATGAGGAGGTAGGTTTTTGATTTTTGAATTTTTGGTAATATTGAAAATCTAAGATTACTCCTAAGAATATGATATGTCTAACCAAACGTGAGAATTTGAATACCTAACAACAACATTTGGGGGGAAAAATCTCAAATTTCCCTAACTAACCACCCCTAAATGCAATTAGTGCAAAAAATGTGACTGCGAAGTTAACATAACAATTGATTACAATACTTCTACTAATGTTTTAAGAAATATCTTCACTTATTCACAATAATAAAAAAAATTATCTATCAAAAGTCGAAGTTTCAAATTAATAGCTAATAAAAAAAATTAAAAGCAATTAAATTAGCTAGGCAAACTTAGTTGATAGGTTGTTTATATGAATAAAATGGGAGATGAGCATTAATGGCAAGTAAAGCAAATGCTGACAATATGTAAATGAATAAAGTTTTAAGCAAAATGTACTTGAATTAATCATAGTGAGAATAAAAAATCACGATTTTTTTAGAAAAAAATTGGCAAAATGGAGAAAAAATCATGAAAAAAATTATAAATGTACTCAAATCATAAAAATGTGCATCGAACAATAAAGTATTATTTATTAAAGTTAATGGGCTAAAAAAATTATAGCTATTCATGGGTCGGGTTTGAGCTGGGCTTAGTATGATATTCTAGCATTTTAAGCAAGTCTAGGCCCAGCCTGACCCAATTTTTTGGGCTTCATTTTTTATCCAAGCTTGTTCTTACATGTAATAATAAAACCCAAGCCCACCCAAAGCACTAATATTTAAAATTAAAAAAAATAATTTTTTAAATTTTTTTGTAAACTATTAATTTAAGTAATTTAATTAATTTTAATTGAATTTATAAATCATTTAGGCTTCGATCTAATTTAAGTATGTTGAATGCAATTTAAAATTGAATCATTGTTTTAATTTAAAATTGGGTTTTATCCTATTATAAGTAAAAAAGTAAATGGGCTTTGTCCATTATAAAAAATAAAGCAAATGAACCTTATCTTAATATAATAAAAATATTTTTTTAATTTTCAAGCTAGGCCCATATCTTAAATGATGAAACCTAAGCCCAATCTTATTTTTTGATCGATTCTCATTTATTTGTCTAGATCTTTTTAACAGGCTTAATATTAATGTCCAAACCTTTTAAAATTTCGAGCTAACTTTTGAGTTTAGATGTACAACCTGGCCCATGAACAAGTTTAACAAATATGCCTAAGTTCTAATATTACTTACTTCCATTTTGGTAAAGGTGAGTGAACTCTATACAATAGTGTCGTTCAACATTTTTTTATTATTAACATATGATTTATTGAGAATAATGAAAAAAGAAAAACTAAGCTCCAAATATCATGAATTGTCTCAAAGCGAGGTTGAGTCAAAATATATAGTAATCATTAATCTAACTTCAAAGGCTAATCACTAATATAACTTCTAAAGTTAAGGATATATCTTTTTCAAGATTACAACAAATAATCAAAATTTTATTACTAATAATCAACTAGGGAATTAATCCACTACTTTGATAGTTATAAATCACAATAAGATGAAAATGGCCCTCCCAAATCTTAAGTACTAATAATTGAGGTCAACAATTGTTTTGCAAGCCATGCACAATGCCATCACCTATCACAAAATGATTGAATAATATATTTATGTATAATACACAATAACATTTTAAATTAATAGTTAATTAATTTCTTATTGTAGTAAATATTATGACGTGTAGGTCTAAAAATTTGATTGTCGAACTTAGAGAATGAAAAAGAAAAAGTTTAAGAAATATTTTCAATAAAAATCAAAATAATGAGTTATCGTTAAGTTTTTTAGAGTGCAATAATACAAAGAAGAAAAAGATGATACAAAGAAACAAAGAGTACCAAAACAAATAAATTATAACCAAATAAGGGATAATTCAGTTATACTAAAATCAATTCGAAAGCTGAAAGTATTAAACCAAAGACCTAAAAAAAAGATAAAAAAATTCCTGGGTCAACTAATGTTGTTCATGAATAAAAGAAATAATTTAGCTGTGGGCCCTACTTCCTATAAATAGTTATAAACAAATAAAAGTTTTAAAATAAAAAATATTTTAACCTAATAAAGAAAACATTTTGAAAACTACATCTTTTTTATTATTTTAATTTAGTCAACCTGCTTGACATTGTGACCAGAAAAAAGAGAATAAATATTTTGTAGTGTTTTAAGTACATTTCATTTACTTAAAAAAAAAAAAGTAAAAAATTAATATTTTTATATACAAAATTAGATTTATCAATTCATAGATTTTGTTTTATGTCAAAAAAACGTTTTCTGATTTTACCTTTTTTATGGTACCATTATCATTAGTACTATTTTAATTAATCCAAAGGTTTAAATTTTAATATGTGTTAAGAAGCCAAAAATTTAAATAAGAACGTAAATGAATCAAATAATTTATGAGTTATTTGGAGTCGATTCAAAAAAAATTTCGACCTCGATTCGTTCATTGTAAAGCTAAATTCAAGCTGGGGTTACTTGAGTAATTAACAAATTTAATCTAATTTGAATAGTTAAATACCTAACTTTAAAAGTTCATAAATTTAAGTTTAATTGAATTTTTTTTTAATATATCAAATATATATATATATAGACACACATACGAGTAAATGATAAAAATATCGATATTTATATATAAATATATTAAGAATTATCGAGTCTATCCAATTAAACTTAAATAATTTAGTTAAATTAATTACGAGTTGAGTTTGATTAAAAATTAATGACGTTCGATCAAATTCTTATCAAGCTTCAAGTCTTAAATTTTTGAATCGAATCGAGCTTAATTTTAACAATGAATTAACTTGATTTAATTCGATTACATTCGAAATCTTAAATGGTTTAAATTTTATTTTTTTTATATTTTTAAACTATTTTATATAAATGTTATGGAAATTAAATCAATGTTTCTCTCACTATAATAAATAAATAAATAAATGTTTCTCTCAAGGGCTCGTTTGCAAAGGTCCTTTTCATGAACCCAAAGCACCAATTATTTCAAAGTCATGGAAGTGGTTAGGAGTTTGTGAATAGATTAAAATTCAGATATTTAATGTTAAAATTGATTTAACACAAAATACAAGATAAGACCATCAATTCAAATTTAAATTATTGATTTAAGTTAAAGTCTCATAGAATATGAATTTGATTCAATTATATTTTAAAGCTAAGATCATACGACATCAATTTTCATTAAAATAATAGAATAATTAAATATTTAATGATAGTCCCAAGAGAATTTTGTTGGAATAACTAAGGATTTATGTCTCAATAGCTATCACCGTTATGTTCCAACTAGCAAAGGCCCGCGTTTCGCTGCGGGAAATAAGGGTTTTATTTGGTTTTGATTTAAAAAGTTTATTAATCAATAAATATAGTTAATATATGAGTATAATATAATCGAGAATATATATATATATATAATAAATAAGTGTAATAATAGTTTAAACTTAATAGGATTTAATTCGATTTTTTTTGTATAATGTATAATATTATGAATTTTTAAAATTAAATTTGAATCTAAATTAAATTTTTTTTTAAATCGATTTGATTTAAATTAAATTTTATCAGTTCGATTAGGTTCATTAGTTTTTAAATTTAATTTTTTTAATATTATCTTAATATAATTTTTAATATATTTAAATTGATTTATATATAAAATTAATTATTTTTATTTTATAAAAATTTAAATTAAGAATAAAAATTTATAAAAATATATAAATTAATTTGATTCGATTTTTTTTTTGTTTTTCACGTGCGGATCCAAAATACTATTCAAACTTAAAATAAAATATTTGATATTTGAATTTAATCTGAGTAGAATAACAAAAAAAACAAATTCGAACCAAACTAATTATTATGATTTCGAATTAATTTTTAATTTTTTAATTTTTTTCTCACCCTAATAATAATAATATATATATATATATACAATAAAAATAATAAAATGTAACCATGTTTATCAATAAAAAAAATACTAAATGCAATTGAAATAAAAAATGTGATTAAGAAGCCAATGTAACAATTGGCTACAATACTTCTCCTTGTGTTAAAAAAAAAAAATTTAAACTCATTCAATCAAAAACAAAAATTATATAAACGCTTATTAACCAAATTTTAAAATGATGTAAACCCAAACGACCCAAAGGTGTTACTGAAATAATCCAGAATTAAATTAATTTATTTCAAAATTCACTAATTTAGATTCAAAATGGCACAAATTTAAATAATTTAAATGTCAAATCCAAAAAACATAAATCCAAAATAATTTAAACTTAAATAATTCAAACTCAAACTATCAAAAAAAAAAATTTTGACTTGAAAATGATCGATTCAAAGGCAATCCAGCTCGTCCGATTCGCACATTTACCTGGAGTTTCGCTAGTTTGAAATATCCTACTTGTAAAAAAATAAATAAATAAATAAAAATGACCTAATTGTAGAATAAAAATTTTAATTTACCCCGTTTTAGGATAAACAGAAATGGGTCAGAGAGAGACAAATGGCAGTATTTGGTTCACGAACACACATGGCGGCGTGGCACGTAGTTTCAATGGGAAAACAAAAAAAAAACAGAAGGCTGTCCCAATAAAATCCACATGTCCAACGTGTCCCTGCGAAATCTATGTATCCTTCGTCAACAATTGTTCCAACTCTTTGGATTAAAAAACAGGTCAATCAAAGGCGTGACAGTTTCCACTTTCCACCATTTTTTTAAGTTATCCATTGATTGAGGAAGACGAAAAGTAGTAGCAGTGTTAGCCATGAGTCTTGTTGTTTCAGCTGGGGGTCACTCGTTCTGTTTCCAGGCCTGTAAAGGGTTTTCAATTCCGAAACCAAAGGGGTACAAATTGGGTCCTCGAGCTGCTTTGGTAGAAGCCAGGCCCAGAGTCAACGGTTCACCGGTGGCTTTGCAAGTGTTAGGAGGTAACCGAGCGGAGGACCTACAAGCGGAGGCTCGGGCCATGGCTCGTGCCGCCAATGCCTCTGTTTACAGCCCCGAACTTCTTGCTAAGAAGTACGGGTCACGACCCGTCCAGGTGATAATACACATTTGATTATATGATAAAATTGTTACGAAGAACGGAATTTTATAGGGTTTCGAGTTTTGTTAATGGGGAATGAAATTGGTTTTGATTAGGTAGTGAAAAGGACTTTGGAAATCTTGATAGCCTTGGGTTCTTTTGCTTTGAAACTATGGTTGGAGCAAAGGAATGGAACGCTGAATCAAAATAAGAGAAAACGAGCAGCTGAATTGAGGACCATCTTCACCAGGTTAGGCCCTACTTTTGTAAAATTGGGTCAGGGTTTATCCACTAGGCCTGACCTATGCCCACCCGAGTATCTTGAGGAGCTGGCTCGGCTGCAGGTAATTTTCTTTCATTTTCTTGGGGTTTTGCTCATTGGGTCGGTTTTGCTAAGTTAGCCTGATATGTTCCTAGGATTCTCTGCCTACATTTCCTGATGAAGAAGCATTCTCATGCATCGAAACAGAGTTGGGGATGCCGCTCGACTCCATTTTCTCTTTGATATCCGCTTCTCCTATTGCAGCTGCTAGTTTAGGCCAAGTCTACAAGGCTCAACTAAAGTATTCTAGCCAAACTGTTGCTGTCAAGGTGCAACGACCTGGTATTGAAGAAGTCATTGGACTTGATTTTTACCTCGTAAGAGGTCTAGGATTTTTCATCAATAAGTATGTTGACATCATCACCAGCGATGTTGTTGCCCTCATTGATGAATTTGCCCGTAGAGTTTATCAAGAGCTTAACTATGTTCAGGTTAGTGTTTTTCTTTCACCAATCTTATTACATTATTATGCATTTGGTTCCCACTTTTGTCTTCAAGAGCATCCTCAAACATCCTTCAACTTGTTTTTCTTTTATGTAATGTTTGGGAGATTATTTGGATTTAGTTTTTTATATAAATTGTGAGAATGAAATGCACATAATAGGGGGAAATTAGTTAACATTCAAATATACTTGTATATTTCAAAACCTTAGGGAAAGTTTGCGTGTGTATCTTTTCTGAATTTGTGAAATAGAAAAACAGAAAGAGGCTCACTTGTCTTATTATCTGTACCATTTTTGGGGGTATGAGTGTTAATTTTGACAGGTGCCTGCAGGAGGGACAGAATGCAAGGAAATTTAAGATGTTGTATGCTGACAAGGAGGATATCCTTGTTCCAGATATCTTTTGGAATTATACAAGTGGCCAAGTACTGACGATGGAGTGGATTGATGGAGTGAAACTGAATGAGCAAGCTGCCATTGAAAGTCAAGGTTTGAAGGTTTTGGATCTAGTAACCACAGGTATCCAATGCAGCCTCAGGCAGCTATTAGAGTATGGATATTTTCATGCGGATCCTCATCCTGGTAACCTTTTGGCAACACCTGGAGGAAAGCTTGCTTTTCTAGATTTTGGAATGATGAGTGAGACCCCAGAGGAAGCAAGATTTGCTATCATTGGTCATGTTGTCCACATGGTCAATCGGGATTATGAAGCTATGGCTCGTGATTACTATGCTCTAGATTTCTTGTCAGCTGATGTAGACGTTTCCCCAATTGTGCCAGCACTTCGGAACTTCTTTGATGATGCTCTTAATTACACTGTGAGCGAACTGAACTTCAAAACACTAGTTGATGGTTTGGGTGCTGTTTTATATCAATACCCGTTTAATGGTGAGATGATTTTTTCAATATACTTTTGAGCTCTATCATCAACTTTGGTTACCGTATGCTTATATAATGGAGTCTAATGCTTTGGTTTTTAATTTGCTTGCAGTACCTGCCTATTATGCACTGATATTGAGATCGCTTACTGTGCTAGAAGGATTAGCCCTTTATGCTGATCCTAATTTTAAGGTGCTGGCCGCCTCATATCCATACTTCGCTAAAAGGCTACTCACAGATCCAAATCCATATTTGAGGGATGCTCTTATAGAGTTGCTTTTTAAGGATGGGAGGTTTAGGCATGTATTTTCTAACCTAATGATTTAATACATCCTCTCTTTCTCTGTGCATTTGATTTGATGAAATATGTACCTGAAATACCTGCTTGTGATAGGTGGAATAGACTAGAAAATCTTCTTGTTCAGGGAAGAAAGGACCGAGATTTCTCTGCCAAAGATGCTTTGCAACCTGTTTTAAAGCTACTATTAGCACCAGATGGTGAAGAACTAAGAACTTTGGTAATTAAAGAGGCTGTTCGTGTCACTGAAGCTGTTGCTCTGGGCACAGCTATTGATACATACAACTCTGTACCCTCTTTTATGCGTACTCTGATGTTCAATGGAAATGGAAGTGGAGCACTTGCAATGAGCACTGCTGAAATGGAAAGCATGATGGAGTTTCGGGCCCAGGTCTTTAGAATTTGGGGGCTACTACGTTCCTCTGAAAATTTTGATCCAGCACTTTTGCAGCCTATTTTACAAGTAAGTAAACCTTATTGTGGTATAACTTGGCTACTACAGCAGAAACAAATATTCAAAAACAGACAAGTGCATAGAAGCCATAATTGATGCAACAATGTTACGTTCTATTGTTAAAATTTATCTTTTTGGGTTTTAATGTCTTTGCCAGTTCTTTTTTTAAAAATATTTTGGATGGTTGAGATATATATATATATATATATATATATATATATATGCACACTTTATTTGATGGCTAGGATGATAGTAAAATTCTGTAAGATGATCAGACTTAATTCTCAGCTCTTATACATTTTTTATATCTAGTTAAGTATGGATGACCACTACAAAAAATGGCTGCCCAAAGATTCTAAGATCAAATTGGGAAATACTTGTCTTCCTTATCATGAAGCGAACCCTTTTTCATGGTTCTGGAAGAGGCAGGTATATATTTTGAGAATGATTACTATAATATGTTTACTACTTGCTAGTAAGAGGATTTTACTGAGTATGAATTGAGCAGCTAAGCTGTTGCGGACTGTGGATTACTGGAACTGATTCATAGTTTAGAAGTCCATGCCTTAGTGACTATGGAAAATCCGCAATCCGAGAACTATTTTTGTGAACTCCAGAGACTGCCTTTCTATGTATTAATATATTTTTGTAATTTCATCAAGATGTCTTGTAAGATCTAATTTTTCAGAAAAAATAAATTGCAATCATTCTTAAGTATTAACTGATACTTTAAAAAGCCCAAAAGAAGCCATGGAGAGTTCATGCTGCAGTTGAATGAGGAACTAACTCTTGGATGTTGCATTTGGCCCAAACCATTTCTTTACGCAACTACAATTTTCAATGGAGCTGGCTAATGAAGGTTTCTTGAGCAGGTCCTTCAACAACCCGAGGCACGCAGTCTAGGGGAGCGTGTAGTTGGTGGGATCACTCAGCGTTTTGCAGCTCGCCTACTGCAACAAGTTCTTCGAACTCCAGCAGTTCCTACTTCAAGTTTATGAGCATTGGACTTCGGGTAAGCTGATAATTGTATGTTGTACACCTGAAAATCTACAATCACTCTTTTTCTTGTTAGTTATTCAACTAAAAGGAATGACATTAGAAAAATCATAGCAAAAAGAGTACACCTTTTCGAAATGTATCCTTTTATCAAATGAAAAGCACGAGCTTGTTATCAAATTAGTAAGGTTATATAACCTTTTCCAAACTGTTTCCCTTTAATCAATTTACAGGGACACTTGAGCATTTGATTCAACTGTAGATACATCTATCCTCCTATTCAAAGAGTGGGGTTTGGATTTCCCCTTCTCTCAAATATATAAAAGAAATTTACAGGAAAGTGAAGATATTCAAGAAATTCAACCTCCATTTAAAAAAAAAAATTATTTAGTTCAATGATAGGTGCATATATTCCATTGCTTGAAGAGCAAGGTTCGGATCTCACTTCTCCCAAAAAGAAAAAAAAAGAACAATTCACTGATATTCACAGAAATTCAACATCCTATGGTGTTCAATATGTTAGTTTTTTGGACGGTGTTGTTTGTTTGTCATTTTATGTTGCTTTAATTTCTGTTGAAAGAAGTGTATAAAGCCCAAAGACAACCTTGAGTCTAGGGAAAGTTCTGCAAAATGCTCCTAACATTGGTATATTAGTATCATTCATTCATTCATTTCCTAAATATCAATTTTAGTGTGTGTGTGTGTGTGTGTACACACACACACACACACACACACACATACATAAACTGAAACTCTAGTAGTTATTTCAACACTAACTTATGTTGTATCAGAAGACCTTCAAAAACTGGCTCTAATAATTTTTTTGCCCAGACATCAACAGTAGATGCAAACAAAAGGAATGGGAAGCAACAGCAGACCAGACCTTCATCATACACCCATATTGGGATTGTCAGAAATCCTTTCATTCAAGGACCTTCAGCTTCAGGATGAGACAATTTTAATCAATTTATCGATGATAATGCAAGATAATACAAATACATGAATCACAATAACCCTGCCTTGGCTATTGCCAAAAATGAATGATCAGGTCAATCAGCTAAAAGACATCAAACAACAGCATTCATAATAGCGTTTTATATCATTGAAATGAAGTGTAATTTCTAGAATTTCTGATACTTTGTTACACTCAAGCATTCAGCAAATAATTGATCCTGATGCAGCTATAAATCACACCAGAATACTTTTAGAAACAAATAATATGTTTTAGTCAATTCCAGAATAACAATCATGAATCAATGCAACAGCAACTCGTTCTCACAAGCAGGCCTGAAAAAGTGCCAGCTTGAATCATGAAAAGCTGCAAAATAATCATCTGAAACTGTCTTGATTCTGACTTCATCCGTGAACGTTCGAGCAGCTAAGATGTGTGTGACCGACTCAACAATAGAAGAGTCCATAAATGACACTTCCTGATCATAGTACTTAAATGACACATGCTGCTCATAAGTCTCAAAGCTATTTCCAAACAATGCTACCCGATTTAATGACTCGACTCCCCAATTTGCCTGCAAAAGATTGTTGTATAACTCTGCTTCACAATGTGGCATGAAGAAAAGTGTTGGCTTCTTAGCTTGCCGGCGCCCTTGCTCATTTACAGACAAAACGGAACAGCCAAGGGATTCTAAAACCTGAGACTCAGTTGCAGATAGAACTGGATCAAACACCTCTATATCCCCAATCCAACTGAACTTTCTTTTCATCAAAACTGCAAGGCTAAGCTGAAGTCGAGGAGTTTCATGAGACTCAATGCTGCCAATACCAAATATCACCATCTGCAGTCTCAACTCAGATCCCAAAACCCTGTGAAAATGATCCAAGACTTCTGGACTTTCCATTTGATCCAAGAAGGTCAGAAAAAAACTAGAGTTTTCAATTCTCTTCAAACAGATTTGTATCTTGTGCATAAGCTTTGATTGCCTCTTACGATCAACTTCAAGATCGGTTGGAACCCACGGCTGTTGCTCTTGTTGTTGTCCTTTTGTTATTTTCATTTTTTGGGAATTCCTTCTATGTCTACCCTTTCGGGGTAAAACAATTGTCCACTCTCCATTTTGAGTATGATTCTCAGGGGTGAGAACTTTTGCAGAAGCAATCATTTGCAAAACAAGGATTCTCTTTGTCTCCTACAATCCAAAACCGCTTTTTTCCCAAAAACAATCAAGTACAACCACAGTTAAATCCTGGGGAGTAGCGGCTAGTGCAGGACACAACATCAACTGTTGGCAAAGCTTTTCTTCCCAATTGTGACAGATATTGTACCTATTATCAACATAGAATATTAAATCAGATTATCATTATTTTAAAAATAGTATCTTAAATCATATGTGAATATAGACATTTACTGGGAGGAAAAAAACACAAATACACAGGAAAGACTTGCTTGCTCGCACACATTCCAAAAGTAGAATTACATTCTATCAATTTTCATTTTTGTTCTTCTCCAAATTGATTTACAGAGTGCAGAAGCTGCCCATCTTGCATGCAAATACTAATAGATTAAATATTTTCACTGCCGCTATGAGATGATGAGTATATATGCACATCAAAAACAGGTTACAAGTCCACAATAGATTAAATATGTTCAATGCCACTAGGAGATGAGTATACATGCACACAACAAGTAGGTTATGGATATATTAAATCGAGAAGAGCAGCTTCTTTTTATTTAAAAAAAATGATTATGCAACCAGTTTATTAGTGGACATCTCCAAATAGTTACTGCATTTAAAATTGTGTTATTACTAAACACCTTGAAAAATGGGTTGCTTCAAGTCTTTTCAAGTAATAAGGTTTTAAAAATGAGATATTGAAGACCCATCGTTGAGTATGGAACAACAAAAAGCAATTTTATTTCCGCTAACATGCAAATCTTTTACTTGTTATTTCTATCTGATCCAAAAAAAAATTGAAAATCATTAGCAAAAGCTACTAATGCAAAGTTACAAATACACTCATTGGAATTTTATATCTCTAGCCCTCTATTCAGCACCATATAACCGACTCAAAAGATACGAATCAAAAGGAAAATTTCAAATGATATTTGATAAATAAGTATCATTACAAGAACCAGTTTCATGCCAAAATATGGGAAAATCCTGAACTAATCCCTGGTAAACAAGCAGCAGAGTAACAAAAGCTAAATACTTCAAAAAGGTCAAAAAAACAGGTTCACTAGAAACTACAAGAGTAAAACATAGGCTCAACAAAAAAATTCAAGTTATGTCCCTCCCAAGGTGTGTTTAATCACTCTAGCTTAAAATTATCTCTTTGCTTGAGAATTATTATGAAAGCTATGTTTTTTTCCCTCTATAAATAAATTTCACTGTTCAAGAGAAAAAGAAATGGAATACTTCAAGCAATGAGCTTCCATAAAAAAATATATATCTTCAGTTGAAAATAATTTCCAGAAAAGAAACCAATTTCAGTTGTAACTCATCAAAAACTATTTTCCTATGTTTGGATTCAATGGAAAATACCTAAAATTTATAAATGGCCAAAGCAAAAAAATTCATAAATCATATATGCCCAAAGCAAATGAATTCATAAATCCCCACAATTTCTGATCAAATTAATCAAAACCCAAAGATAATATTCAAATTTATGAACAAATTTTGAAAAAAATAAAAGGAAAAAATGAGGCAAAAATGAAGCAATTTTCATGGTTACCAAAAGACTACATTTTTAACTTGTACTGTTTCAAAACCAATAATTGAAGAGCTAAAATAAAAACTACCCATGAATTTCCACTAAATAAAGACAAACAAAGAAAACCATCTACCATAATCAAATCATAAGCCCAAAAAATAACTAAATTCAGCAAAAAAAATGAATATAAAGCCATCAAAACTCTTTACCCAAATCAGAGACTCAAATTCATGAACAAAAGAAAAAGAAAAAAAGGGTCATACCCGTCTAATAAATTGGATGAAAGGTTAAGTAAGAAGCAGGTTTTACAAAGTAGCCTCCTCCTACTCAATCTCGCAGGTCTTTTTGAATTTCGATTTGGCCAGATTTGAAGGAGCAGTGAACGATGGATTTTTTCCCAAATCGGATTTTTTTAATTCAAGGAGGAGCAGTAAGTTAATAGACGGAGGCTGTCCATTTCTCTGATTAATCATTGGCTGCTTCCGAAACCCCAACTTTTTCCTTTCACATGGACTTTATTTTTTTTTTTAAATTATCTTTAGCTAAAATTATTTAATTATTTTTTTAATTTAAAATTTTTTAGCTAAACAGATTTGGTAAGTTGCGATTTTTATATTCGGTAAGATATATTTAGGATCTAAAAAATCAGCTAAGAAAAAAAATTCTCATATTTTAAAAAGTTTTCACAACATTAGAAAGAAAAAAATAATTTATTTTAAATAACTATGAATTCATTTATAAATTGATAGAAAAAATTATGCATTGATTTTTAATTTTTTTTTAAAATTTAAACAATTTTAAAATTTTAAAATCTTTAAAATAAGTGAATTCAAAAACTTTTTAAAATTTTCAGACTTATACATTCAAAATTTAAAAAGTAAGAAAATGTTTGAGAAAAAATGATTAAATAATTTATTTAAAAATAAATTTAAAAAAGTGTAAAGAGTAAAAAAAATATTTACTAATTAAGATTTTATCGAACTTAAATTAAATTTTGATTAAATTTAAATTAAACTTTTAGTACTAAATTTCAAGTTAAATTTAAATTTTTTATTATATTAATTAGATTTGGCTCAATTACATTTTTAATTTAGATCGTAGTTAATAGGATTTAGATAAAACAGTGACCCGTTGTTGGGTTTTGATTTTTTTTTTTTAGAATTTTTGGTTTTGAATTAATTGATTTGCATCATTGGAGTCAAATAATAATATTTTAAAATATTATAAAAAGGTTATAAATTATATCAATACTTTAGGTAATTATATAAATTAAAAATTAACATAAGAATTAAAATTATGCATTGTCATTTAAAAATAAAAAAAATTACAAATATATATTTTTATTTTTTGGCATTTTAAAATGAATTTTTATTTTTTAAAAATGATTAAAGAATTAATAATTATATTAATTTATATAATTAAATCCTTTTGAATCCTTTTTTTAAGAAACAGAATCATTATTTTTTTAAAAAATCTGACAAACATGCATATGATATAAATTAATATTTAATCGATCCATTTTAACATTTGTTAAAACAATGAACAAAAAATAAAAATAAAAAATTTCTTTCAATGGCCCTTACAATTTAAATAAAAACTTAAACATTTAATTTAATTTAATCAATATTAATGGTGATAACGAGTAGGATTGGGTGAGTTTTATTCACTTCGAACTCAACTTAATTTTATATATATAATTTAAATTTGACTTGATTCGATGATTTTTTTAATTTTTTTAACTCAATATTCGATTGATATTGTATAAAATTATATCTGATTTGATATCGAAATTAATAAAATATTATTTTTAATATAAATATAAAATTAAATAATTAATTAAAAAATAATTTTTTATATATTAAATTAAGTCAAGTTGAGTTTACCAAAAATTCAACATGATTTTTTTTTTTATTATTCAATCCGACGCTCAATTTTAAAAAAAATTAATCTTAAAAAAATTAAATCAAATCAAAATCTACTGAATTCGGATTAACCTACTCTCTCTCTAATCAACATTCATATCATTTAAACTAACACTCAGTTAGCTTATTTTTAACATTTATTAAATAAGCAGTTTCCAAAAAGTTTTATTTAAGTTAAGCCCAGGCAATGCACCCACAAATTCTTTTTATTTCCTTTTTCTTTCATAATAAGTGTGTATGGAATTCCTTTAGAATATACGAAAACCAAACCAATATTATGGCGGACACTAATCATGACAGCTGATCTTCCATTGACTGAACTGGATGTTATCCAATAAAAATATTCCACGTGTCCTAAAATTTATTGACGGATCAAGGATCCAAGGAAAATCTAAATTCACCCATGGTTTATGAAAATAATTACAACTTTTACCCTTACACGGATATATCTATGTACATACAGTACCAGAAGAAAACTCTCATCTTTCATCGAGTTTTTGCTGCGTTTTTCATCGAGATTTTGTTGGGTTTTTTCCTTCAGAAAGAAGCTACCATTCTCATTTGATTCTCAGGTTTTGGTTTTTTTTTTTTATTGATTCATACTATTTGATTTCAGTTGGGTTTCCTTTTGTTTTTCGTTTTCCTTAAACGAGAGATGGGTAATGGGGAGGTGAATCCTGATAAGCCTTCGAGGAAAATAAAGAGGCGTAATGGTGTTTCTGTCGCTGTTGTAAGTCAAAACCCTCCTACAAAGGGTTCGAAAATAGGTTGTATGAAGGGGAAAGGAGGACCTGAAAACCGGAGTCGCAAGTATAGAGGCGTCAGGCAGAGAACTTCGGGTAAATGGGTGGCCGAAATTCGAGCAGCTAATGCTAGTAGGCTTTGGCTTGGTACTTTTCCTACTGCTGCCGAAGCCGCCTCGGCTTATGATGAAGATGCTAGGGTCATGTACGGTGATTCTGCAATCCTGAATTTCCCACATGTTCGTTTGGGTTGTTTATCTTCAAGGGAAACAAAATCGGACGCGGTTTCATCGGTGGCATCAAACCTGATTGAGGAAACTCCTTTAACAGTGGACGATGAGACCCAAGATCTCAGTCTTAGTTGGGATGAAAAATGTGATACTGATGTGAATATCATACCTAATAACGCGCTGATTGTACCTGAATCAGGAACTGAAGATGTCCATTTGAAGGACTCAGATTTTAGTTGGCTTGATGGGCTGGATTTGGATGAATTGCGTGGCTGGAATGGTGGATTGGAACCTGCAGATGGTAATAATTGTTCAAAGCAACTTTCCTTAGTTGCTACTCTTTCTGATGGAGGTGAATCTGGAAGGAATACTTTGTTTGCTAGTGATACTGAATCACCATCAACAAGTGGGAAGCTAAGGGAAGAGAATCAAATTCAAGATTGCAGGGCTGATTGTGAATGTGATGACATGTGTGATATCACATCTGCAGTAAATAAGGAGCTGATTATACCAGAATTAGGAATTGAAGATGACCGGCTTGATGGGCTGAGTTTAGATGAAATCAGTGGCCTGAATAATGGTGGATTAGAACCTGCAGAGGACGACAAGTATGATACCACATTTGGGGTAAATAAGAAGCTGATTATACCAGAATCAGGTGCTGAAGATGACCCTTCTAAGGGCTTAGAGTTTAACCGGCTTGATGGACTGGATTTAGATGAAATCAGTGGCTGGGATAATGGTGGATTAGAAGCTGCATGCAATGACAAGTATGATACCACATTTGGGGTAAACAAGAAGCTGATGATACCAGAATCAGGTACTGAAGACGACCCTTTGAAGGACTCAGAATTTAACTGGCTTGATGGACTGGATTTAGATGAAATCAGTGGCTTGAACAATGCTGGATTGGACCTTTTGAATGAAGGTGAATCTAGAATGAATCTGCTTGTTAGTGATACTGAAATGGTACAGTGAAACCGAGAGAAGGGATCAAAATGCAAGATGGCAGAGATACTTGGGAATGGGATGACAATCAGGAGCTGATATCAGAATTTTTGTTTATTATTTTAAGAATACGGTACAAAAATATTTGCTGTAATGCTGTTAGTATTGGCTTGAGTGACCAAGATTTGGAAATAGAATTGACTGACACACATAAGAATGAAGTGTGGTAAATGTAATCTATCAGATTTCTTCTATATATCAAACTGATTCAGTCAATTATTAGATTAATAAATCTCAATTTTTAATATGTGATATTATATGGGCATTGTCGTAAATATAAAAGTTAGATATCAATTTTTAAGTTGAAATAAAATTGGAAGGCATTTTAATTTATTTTAACAAAAATATTTAACAGGAAGGCATCATTGATATATAAATAATATAGTATATAATACGATAATATATTATAATTAAATATAATAATATTATTTATAAAATTATTTATGAATCGAGTCAAATTCGATTAACACTTTTAAAAATTTATTAAAATTCGATTTGATTTGTTCATTAAAATTAATTAAAATTAATTATTTTTAATATTAACAATATTATTATATTAATATTTTAAAATTAAATTTAAATAAAAATTAATTTAACGATAGAACATTTCTTTGTGATGGTCAACTTGAAAAAACTTACTCATCGTGTAACTGGACTCAAGGGCTAGTCTAAAAGTTTGCTTAATATCACAATTACAAAAGGCTTTTGAATTTTTATCTGCTTAAATTCTAAAAAGAAAAGTATTATTAACATTCAACTATTTAGCAATATTTGATTCGTTCGATTGTTGTTTAAATTTTATTATATTTAATTTTATTTTAATATTTATTTGATACAGTTCAGTTTATAATATGAAATTAAAATTATTTGAATCAAATTTTATTATTTATATTATTTTTATATTTATAAAATAAAAATATTTTTATTCATAAATTTAAGCAAATATTTTTAAATAATCATATATTTAAGTTTTGATTTAAATTCTATATATATTATATCTAATTTCAGTTCAACTTTTACACAATTAAATACTTTTTATTAATCAAAATTTTATTTTAAAATCGATTCGAACCAAACTATTATCGACATAAATTTTTTTTAGAACACACAGTTGTACGGATTTCTTAATTTTGATCAATTGTTTTCCATGGATGAAAATGTTACCGGGTTGACCCGTTTGGTTATATAATAAATGAATCATAAACCATTTACATAAATGGGTCAAAAACAGAAAGAATGATTTTTTTTTGGATATTTTTCTAACTAAAAAATAATACTTTTTTTATTGTGACCAAAAAAAAAAACACTCACTTTACACTCCCTTCCTGGTTCGCAAATCTACAAAAATTAGGGTTTAGGGTTTTTATCCAGTGCACTGCAAATCCACTCACTGCAATTCTTAACCGCTCCACGGTTTAGGCCTTTGCTCTGGGATTTTCACAATGATGTACGGTGATCCACAGCAGCAGCAGAACGCGCCGCAGTCGCAAGGTGGGGAGTTCCAGAGAGGTCCTCCGCTAATAATGCGGCAGCCGTCAGCTTCTTCGACTACTCTTAACTCAGATTATCACTACCCTGCTCCTCATCAGGTTCCGCCTTATGACGGTATAATAACAATTCTCAATCTCGTTTGTTTACAATTTTGTATTTTTTTTTTTCAGTTCAAATTGTTGGGCATTGAATAAATTCTATTGAAAAATAGTTATTTAATTCTTGAAATTCAAAGGTTAGGTGATTGCATACCTGAAACACATCTGGAAATTGGTAAAAAAAGGGGAAATTGCACTTAAGGTTGAGAGGCTTCACACTTAGGTTAGGGTTTCTTTAAAGATTCCTAAAGAAAGCATAATTGCTGCTGGAATTCTAGCAAACAAGTTATTCAGGTTCCGTTTAATTGGTGCTTTGCTACTTGCTTTTTGTTTCTGGAAGCGAAAAATGCAAAAAAGTGCATTTCCATACAAAAGAAAATAACATTTTTGAAATAGTTTAGATAAAATATGTAATTATTTTTAGATAAAAAATACATGATTTACATCTATAGTGAATAATTACATTATACTTGCTGTGTGATTTTAATTAATTATTATGACTGTTTTTAGCTTTTGCTTTAGCAAATTTTCTAGAAGCAAAATACCAGTTGTAAAAGCCAGGTACCAAAAGCATTAGCCAAATGGAGCTTAAATTGAAGAAGATTACAAGTGAACATGTAAATTTCTAAGAATCGAAGTCCTATGGAGCAGTCAAGATCAAATATGGGCAACTGCCAAAATTGTCATGAAATAATTCCTAAACCTTAAAAGTGCAGAAATAAGACCCTGGGACTTAAATTTTGCAAATTCCAGCTAATATTCAACCTTGGTTCTTAGAACTTAAGAAAATGAAAGTCAAATAAATCAGTAGCCTTCTATACTTAAAAAAAACGTATAACAAGACCTTGTTATATGGTTAATGTCTATTTATCTTTGGTAAGACACCATATAAGTCCAATATTAAAGAAAAACCACAACTTTGGATTTTCTTTTTTACATAATCTCCAATTTTAACAATATTTGCTTGATCTTTCCTTAGCTGCCGGTTGTTGGCATTAAAAGGCAATGCTAGAATCTTTCCTTCTTCATTTATGTGTGTGTCTCAGTCAAAATTAGTGATTACAAAAGTCTAGGAAACTTTGTCTACCAAATCGATGTGTGAGGATATTTGAAGTTCTTATATTATAGGCTTTTATTGCAGTTTGCTGCTCATGGTTGTAAGCCTCATGGATTTACACTTTGAGGTTCCTTTTGCACCATGAGCCTTGTCTTATGGTAAGCCTCTAGGTCTAAAACTATGGCTACTGCATGTTTAGAGGATGAGTTGCAATTCACTTGAAATTAGGCTATCTGAAGTTTAGTTGTTCTGAAAGATTCTCCTATTTTTTTAAATATTTTTTTCAGCTCACGGTGATAATTTTGCTGCCAAAAGAATGAGAAAGCTGACCCAAAGGAGGGCTGTTGATTATACGAGCACTGTTGTGCGATATATGCAGGTAACTTTTAAAATTTGACGGTCATTTTCATATGCTTCTTGGTATATCTTTATTTTAGTGGTCGCATGATCAGATTGATGGGTCTCAATTGCACAAATTCTTATGTTAGTTGTTGGATGGCTTATATGTCGCTTATATCATCATTATGATTGATGTTTTTCCTTTTTACCAACATCGTCATTGATTTCTCTGTGTAGAAATCTGCCTGCTTTTTCTTCCTTAAATTTTTGCTCAAGTTCATTATTGAATTTGCTTGATGTTTGAAACTTAAAGTTTATAAAGCTCTCTGACACTATTCTTATCCAGAACTCTACTTCTATGATAGCTTAAGATATCACCTATGAAGTTGTGTTTCGCTGTTTTCTACTGGTGCTGGGGAATCCATCTTAATATAGAGGCAAAAGATCTTAGGTTTGCTTCAATGTTATTCATGTATGGTGTTCAGCTGTGCCTTTTTGTGCTTCATGGGGACAATATTAAGTTGATGCTTATGTTTTTGCTAGTTGCTTGTAGCTAGCTCCCTTTTCTTACTTTTTTGGACCAATATCAACCAAATACACCTATCATCCCTATTCAATTCATAATTCATGAGTAGCTCCTATAAATATAGAGAAGATTATGAATATCTCAACTATTGTTGTTATTATATCCATGTTTATTTTGTTTGATATGCATATTCTCTTCTATGGATACCAAACTTGATCTTTTTTCCCCTTTTGCTGCCTTTTATTACTTTTTGGACTAATATCAACCAACTACACCTATCATCACTATTCAATTCATGAGTAGATCCTACAAATACAGATAAGATCATGAGTATCTCAACCATAGTTGTTATTATATCTGTGTTTATTTTGTTTGACGTACATGTTCTCTTCTCCGATACCAAACTCAATCTTTATTTTTCCTTTTGAACCTCAAATGGAGTTTGATCTACTTGTAGTCTAATATCAATGGTTCTGCAGATTCGTATGTGGCAGCGGGATTCACGGGACAGGACAATATTGCAGCCTACTCCAGCAGCAGCAATTGATGTTAGTGAACACGCTCTATCTTTGTTCTCTTGTTTCCTGGATTGTGAATTTTCCGATATAAACATGTGTAATCTGTTGATCCTTCATGCAGGTGTTGCCTACAGCTGCCTATTTAGATAATCCATCCACAAGCTTTGCTGCCAAATTTGTTCATACATCTCTAAACAAAAACCGGTGTTCAATAAATCGCGTATTGGTAAGATAGATTAAAATCAATTTTCTATTGTTATCTTTTTCTGAGTGGCTTTTCTTTCATATTGCTCTTTTCATCCTATTATGTTCCAGTAGTTGTGTGATTAATTGATGGTTTATATGGAGGAAGCTGTTTGACCCCTTCTTATCTGCTAATAATTGCCCAAAATTGACTTGTCATCTGACTTTGGGGCTGAATTTTTTAAGTTAAAAGGCTCCATACCTAGCTTTTCCAATGCTAGAAATGACAACCTTTGTTGTCTTAATATGTTTAATGTGATTAAATACCCATCCAATCAAATTAACTTCTAAAACTTTTTTATCCAACAATTTGAAAATAAAGGAGTCTGTCAACAGTAGCATGTCAGATGGATGCAAAAACATCCAACTTACGTATTTTTATTTTTTATCCGCAGCTTACTGTTAGGTGCAGTAGATAGTGAGACCTAATAAAAGCCACCTTTTTTTTTTATATTTACATGTTTGCATGTCTTTCCTCTTGATATTTTATTCATGATGACAGCTGACCCTATGTCGTGGAAAAAACTTAGCTTGTTATTATTGCTGTTGGGACCATATGTCTCTTCGGAATTGCTTAGGACTTTATGTGCAGGAAGGAATTGGGTTCTTCTGTTGGTTTATCTGCTTTCACTAGAATAACGGAACCAATCACACCCCCCCCCCCCCCCCCCCCCCCCCCCCAAAAAAAAAAAAAAAAACCCCAAAGAGAAAAGAAAAAAGGTTTTTGTTTTAAGTTACCATATTAACTAAGCTGCTGTACTGATTTTTTTTTTTCTCATTTTAGTGGACTCCCACTGGTAGACGTCTCATCACAGGTTCTCAGAGTGGGGAATTTACTTTATGGAATGGACAATCATTTAATTTTGAAATGATTCTTCAGGTATATTTCAATTAATTGAGATGTTATCTTATTTAATTAGGATTATTCATTAGAGAATTAACATTGATGGCTTTTGGACCTTTTTTTTTCCTGTAAAATACTTAGGCCCATGATCAAGCCATCAGGTCTATGGTTTGGAGTCACAATGACAACTGGATGGTTTCTGGTGATGATGGGGGTGCAATAAAGTATATGTTCTTAATATTCTTTGGTGCTATTGAGCCTGGCTGCTTTCATGCTTGTAAATATTTGTTTGACATAGGCATATTTTTATGCTGATGTAAGTGTGTATGTGGGATTTACCTTTTAGGTACTGGCAGAATAACATGAATAATGTTAAGGCCAATAAATCTGCTCACAAAGAATCAGTTCGTGACTTAAGGTACCTATTTTGATTCTTTCTTTTCATGTAGTAGTTTTATCTGTATATAATTTATGATGTACTCTTTAAACAGTTTTTGTAGGACAGATTTAAAGTTTTGTTCCTGTTCTGATGATACTACTGTAAAAGTGTGGGACTTTGCCCGCTGCCAGGAGGAGCGTTCGTTAACTGGTAATGTTTCTCGACTGTTTATCAAGTATCAACTATCCTAGTTGGTGTTTTCTTGATGGCATACTGTTGATTACTCTACCTATTCTGCTTCATTTTTGCAGTTTTATTATAACACGTTTGTGCAAAATTATATAGTATCATTAATTACCTTTTGATAAAGCATTTCCATCTCTGACAAAGATCACCAAAATATGCATCATTTGGTTTCTTTAGCACCCTAAGAGTTTAGGCCAGTAAGTTCAAAACATACTATCATGTTATATATTTCTTACATGCATGAATTAACGTAAGAGTTCCATACATGGCTTGAACTCAGGCAGGCCATGGTTGGGATGTTAAAAGTGTTGATTGGCACCCTACAAAATCCTTACTGGTTTCAGGTATGTATCATGTTTAGTTTCCACCTTCTTTTTCATGATCTTTATGCAAGTTGTCTGCATAATGCCTTGGTTGACCTCTCTTTAGGTGGCAAAGACAACCTTGTGAAACTTTGGGATGCTAAGACAGGGAGAGAGCTTTGCTCATTGTGAGTACTTATCTTGGTGAAACTCATGGTATAGCTGACAATTTTGATTATTTTGAGAAGTAATGCAAGTTTTTTGCAGTCATGGCCATAAAAACACAGTACTTTGTGTCAAATGGAACCAAAATGGTAATTGGGTGATGACTGCTGGAAAGGATCAAATCATCAAGGTCAGCATCCTCTTTCTCTCTGCAAAGCTAGTATTTATTTGATGGGAGTACATATTGTTTTTTCTTTTGTCATATTCACCTTTCCCTTTTATATTTCCTTTCAGCTATATGACATCAGGGCTATGAAGGAACTTGAATCCTTCCGAGGCCACAGGAAGGATGTGACTGGTTAGTCAGACTTATTCTAAGTGGACCCCTTGTGTATGGATATTGCTTAAAATTCCTGACCCATCAAATATTTGCTTGACTGTAGTTTTTTATTCACCATTGAGATATAGCTCTTGAGAGACTGGGTTGATTGGGGTTTATAGTTATTATTATGGTTGATCATTTCATTCTCTTCTTGCATGACTTCTATAAGGATGATTCTTAAACATAGTGATTTCCAATTTTGCCAGCATTGGCTTGGCATCCATTCCATGAAGAATACTTTGTCAGTGGGAGTTTTGATGGATCCATTTTCCATTGGGTTGTTGGGTAAGTTTCTGATTCAGAGTACTGGCTGCATCACCGAATTTTCTCGTTTTGATCTTTCCTTTATACTCCAGGTCACAAAACTTGTGTGCTTTTATATGTTTTACTTCTACCTGGGATATTTGTCTCTTGAAAAATATATTTAGGGTGGACTATTAAGTTCGTTTATGACAAGACCAATTAGGAGAGACATCAAAACATAAGAAAAGTTTGCAGTTTATAGACCTTGATGAGATTAAACACTTTCACTAAAATAAACTTTGCTATCTTTTTTTTTGTTAGATTAATTTTAAATATTAAAAATGATTTTATGAAGTTCGCCTCTGAAACTCATCTGCTTACTATGTGCATGTAGTAGATTGATTATGCCCTTCAGTATCACAAATCTAACTTGGTTTTTCTTTCATTTCAAATATTAGTTATGTATTTGTTGCTGTTGTTTGGAATTAATGATGGATGAAGTTTTGTAACTTACAATTGCTAAAAATCATTCCGATGTACAGGCATGAAACTCCCCAGGTTGAAATTCCCAATGCACATGATAATAGCGTGTGGGATATTGCCTGGCATCCTATTGGATATCTCCTATGCAGGTAAACTCAGTATACTACTTTACAGTTATCTTGCATTTTTCTTGGTGATTTCCTTGTAGTTTATCATATCATTTTAAAAATTAAAATAGTTGTATGCATTACTATTCTTATTTCTCTTGATATGCTGGACTTTTTTTGACTGCTGGCAAGTGTTGGCTGTATATCATTTTTACTTTTTTGACATAGAAATTGAATGAAATTGTTTGAGAAAATCTGTAAATTATATGTCAAGCCCATCCTCAGGTGTTTAACTCACATACATAATTATGCAGTGGTAGCAATGATCATACGACAAAGTTTTGGTGCAGAAATAGACCTGGAGATACTGCTCGTGATAAATTTAACATGGGTCAGAACCAAGGTTTCTACTTATTGCCCTGCTCTACCAGTTTCACCTCTTCCCCATAATTTGGAAAAGGAAAGGAAAAAACGAAAAAGATATTTAAGCAGTTGTTTATTTTGTCAAATTTACCTGAATAATTCAGTTGTGATACTCATTGGATTTCATGCAAAACTCAATGTTGTTCTGTAAATATGCTGGAGTATTTACACCTTGATCTATAGTTCTATACTTAATAGCCCTATGAATTGTTTCTAGGCTATGGTGAACAAAACCCTGCATTAGCTGGTCGCATGCCTGGTAATTTTGCAGCACCTGAAGGCCCAACAACTCCAGGACCATTTGCTGCTGGTTTGACTCGAAATGAGGGAACGATTCCCGGTGTTGGAGTTCCGATGCCATTATTAGTTCCATCTCTTGATGCATCTTCTCAGGGGGACCAAAAGCAGCCTCTTCCAGGTTCCATGCCTTTTGGAGCTCCTCCTCTTCCTCCGGGACCACATCCATCTCTTCTTGTAGCCAATCAGCAGCACGGATATCAACAAAACCCTCAACAGATTCAACAACAGCAACAACAGGCAATGCAACAGCAAATACCTCCTATGCAAATGGCGCCTCCAAATATGCCACAGTTAATGCCCCTGCTTCCACATCCTCATTTACCACGCCCTCCACCCCAAATGCCTCCCCTTGGTATGCCTTCATCTGTCCCATCCTCAATGACAGGATCTTTACCTCCACCTTCATCAATGCCAACATCACATCAAATGCCAATGCCTGGTCCGATGGTATGACCTTTTACATAGCTCTACCGCATATTATTTCATTTTGTAACTATGGTTTTTGGTTTTAAATCATTAGGCTCCCATTACTTATAGTTAATGGAAGATGTTCTATTATCTATGGTTCATTTGCCCGGCTTGCTGCATACTTGGATAGCATGTATTTCTGTTGAAACTGGGCTTATGAATATGGATTATGGATGAACCTCTTGGTGTAAATTTGAAAATTATTCGATGTTTTGTTTGAAAAGTGGAATAGGAAAGAATTAATTGGAACAAATTATTCCATGTTTTGTTTAAGTCCATTATTTTATTGGAACAAATTTAAGAAGCTTGATCGAACTTTATTTCAAAATTTTAGGGTATTCAAGGTACAATGAATCAGATGCCTCCTCCGTTGCCACAAGGCCATTTTATGGGAATGAATCCACCATTGCATTCAGGATCCTTGCCAACCAGTGGTACCCCCTCAGTTGGAGGTTTTCCAAATAGTATGCAAAATATGCAGGGCCCAGCAAATGTGGGTGGAGGCCAAATGTATCCACAGGGTGGTGCATTCAATCGTGCACAGGGTGGGCAGATGCCAATGATGCCAGCGTTCAATCCTTACCAGGTAAATTGGGGAAGGTTCTTTGCTGTTGTAATGTCATTTGCTCTCCTTGATCTGTTCTGTGTTTGCCCCATATTTTATGTCAAAGGCTGGATTTGCAGCCAGAACCAGTGGTAGAACAACAATCAGAGCACTTAAATGGAACCAACTGGTAGCTAATTGAATAGCTCCCTCATTCCCTCTCTCTTTCTCAAAGCTTTCTTTTTTGCTATGGTAATAGGGGATAACTCCCCAAGTTTAAGCAGGAGCGAGGTTTGGACCCTGTCCCTGGTCAACCTCCTAAAGTGGGGGCCATGAGCCACAGGGCCAAAGCCTGCGGTTCCACTCAATGCTCTCATTGGTTATGGCGAAATGAAAAGCTTGATGAAAACTACTACATTCCTTCCAAATGCTTGCACTTTTGTTAAAACCAATTTGATTGAGTGTTTTTTACTCCATTTTGTCACTGAGAATAATCTAGGTATACTATTTCCTAAAGTATATGCAGCAACTCTTACGTTCGAAATTCCACCAATTTAAGCACTAGATTTTTTGTGTTTTACAATGTTGTGCATATTTGATTCTACAACCTGGGTTATATACACTAGAATTCTCCTGCATTTCATGCAGCCTTATTTGAGGCTTGTATTTAGGTATTTTACTTGAGTTTTTAAGAAACTAACTCGATATACTTCCACTTATTGCAGTTCTGGTGTCAGTTTGCATGCAGCTCACCAACCGGACTATGTCAATTGCAGTAGAGAAGGAAAGCATCTTATTTTTAAAATTATTAGATTTAAATTCCTGTTACTGCCAGATTGGAATAGATAGATATAAATTATTTATAATATTGATTAATTAATGATAATATGTTAATATTCAAAGATCTTTTTTATTGTTTTTATATTAAATAAATTTCTTATTAAATTATCAAATTTTTTGAAGAAAACAATCATTAATCATTAATTGCACTGCAGTAATAAATATAATTCTAATAATATTATTTGATGCAAAGTTATCTATTTATTTAAATTACAACTTGTGAAAGTTCACAAACTCTCATTAAAAAAATAAAAATCAACTTTAAATTTTATTTTCTAATTATAATTAATTAATCTTTTGATATATTTTATAAAATATAATATTTTTATTAAATCAAGATAAATAAAAATTTTATTAATATAATACGTATATAAATATAAAATTAAATAAATATTTTAAATATATAAGATTATATATATCGAAATTTATCAAATACAGAATTCACACATAAAAAGAAAATGACAAAAGAAAAAGTATGGAGTCAAAATGGTAAAATTTATGTAATGGATGTATGAATGGTTTATATCTTAATTATTATATATAATTATAACTTTTTTTTTTTCAAATAAATATATTAAATAATAACTTCATTAATATAATACATATATAAATATAAAATTAAATAAATATTTTAAAATATAATTTTATATAGATACTTGTGTAAGATGGAATATCCTAAATCTACCTCCAACTTGACATTGATCTTTGAAAAAAAAATTAATTCGGTCCTGAATAAAAAATGCATCTATAAGATCCAAATAAATCGAAATCAATCTAATACAAATCTTACATATAAAAAAAAAAAAAAAAGAGAAAAAAGAGAAAAATATACTTTTTTATTAATAATATCATATGGATCCCACACATAAATAATTTTAAAATATAAAAACATATTGACAAAATATTTAAAAAGATAAAAGAAAAAAATAACATGCATTGGAATGCCACACAGCAAGTCATAGAACTTTTGTATATATGCAAGATTTAAATTATAGAGTATAGACAAAGAAATGATGAAAAAAAAGAAAAAGTCAAATGGAAATGCTACATGAAGTTATTAAATTAAGATATTAAATAATAATTTTTTAATATAATATATATATATATATGTAAGTATAAAATTAAATGAATTATAAAATATATATTTATATAAGGAATTTAAAAAAAAACTAAAAGAAATAAAAATCAAATCTCATTGGGACGATGACATCTTCATAATATCTTTTTTTTTTAAATTATCAAATAAAAAATATTTTTAATTAATAACACTAAATGGGACAATAAAAAAATTTATAAAATATTAAAAATATTTCTTAAATATTAAAAACAAAACAAGAAAAAAAATTAAATAAAAAAGATAAAAAAAAAAAAAGAAAATTACTTGACACATAATTAGTGATGGCAACAGGTCAGGTCGAGGTGGGTTTTTGCTCGCCTCAAATTTGACCCGATTTTAAATATATAATACCCGAATCCGTACCCGACACGACAAAATTTTTTAGTTTTAATACCTGAATTTGATTCGATCCGCCCCGATCCGATATTGTATAAAATCAAATCTGACTCGACCGGACTTGAAATTAATAAAATATTATTTTAAATATAAATATAAAATTAAATATATATAAAATATATAAAATTAAAAAAATATATTTTTATATATATCAGGTTGGGTAGGGTCGGGTTTGCCTACAACCCGACCCTAATCCGAACCCGAAATTTTTTTATCCTACCCGATTCGATACTCAATTTAAAAAAAAAAAAAATTGACTCTAAGGGGTCGGGTCGGGTCGAAACCCGACGGGTTCAGATATTTTTGCCTTCCTGCACGTAATATACCTATTGTATAAAGTGGATTACATAAAAAATGTTAAAATATTTATTAGATATATCCAAAAAAGAAAAAAAACAAAGCAAGTGCCATAAGATTCATTAAACAAATTTTAAAAATATTTATAAACAAATTTAAAAAGGAAAAAAAAAAGAGAAAAAGATTGGTATAAAGTGGGTCTAACTTTAAAAAATTAAATCTAAAAAATATTTAATTTAAAAAAACCTTGAAAAGGAAAAAAAAATTCAAAAAAAAAAAATAAATAAAAAAAAAGGATGAGAGATCGCCACGTAACATCCCAACGAAGGGCATTCTTTGTCGTACATGAATCTCCACCTCTATGCAAGATTTAAAGTATAGACAAAAATTAATAAAAAAAGTCAAATAAAAATGATATATGAATTTATTAAATTAAGTATTAAATAATAATTTTATTAATATAATATTTATAAATATAAAATTAAAGAAATAATAAATATTTAAACCATGAGTTTTTTTTTTAAATTAAAATAAAAAAGCCAACAAAAATATATAAAAATCAAATCCATGACAATATCTCCATAATATAATTTTTTAAGAAACTATCAATTAAAAAAAATTAAGAAAAAATATACTTTTGATAATAACATCAAATAAGTCTAAAAATTAAAATATTAACAAAATTAAATATTTACAAAAGAAAAAAAATGTAAATAACAAAAAATTAAAAAATAACTTAAATGATTTGACAATGCATAATATAATATCAATTAGGCCATTTTTATATAAACATATAAGAATAAATACATAAATTTTTAATATCTGAATAAAGTAACTCAATTAAAAAAATAATAAAATTTTTTATAATTACAATTGAAAAAAATTATTGTAGCTGTAATTAAAACAAATTTAATAAAAATTTATGTTAATTTGATTTAATTAAAGTTGATGTTTGAATTCAATTAAAGTTGTAATAAATTTAGTCGCACCGCACCGAAAGTGCAGTGAGATCCAAATGGCTAATGAGTATCTCCAGTGCTACGTAAGTACAGCAGAACCAGGCTGCTGTGCTTTATCTTTACCATCAAGACCAAGCTGCAGCACCAGCATCTCCTCCTGCCATAATTCTGGAAAACCAAGCTGCCCTCCGTTGTAACCAAGCAGCCAGGCCCTGTCTTCAATAGAATCAAGCTGGAGTTCCTTCTTTTAATGTATCAATTTCTCCACTGATGAATGCTGGAGTTTCTGCTTGAAATTATATTCAACGAAACACTGCTTGATTTCCTTCAAGTATTCATCCACAGACAAAGGCTGCAATTACTCCTACTCTCCTGGTATTCCTGAAGGATGACAAAAACAAACTTTTCAGCAATGTTTGCAGCAAGCTCTGAATCCAGGAAGCAATGTTGCTGGCATAGCATCGGAAATCTCTAAAAAGAGAGGCCCTTGGAAGCGCTATGTGGTGGAAAAAATGAGTTTCCAGAAATGCTTAAGCATTTGGAACATCATCTGATCAAACGAATTCTAGCTAAGATTATAGATCAGGATGCCATTGTTAAGTGGGATGATATTGCGGGGCTTGAACATGCTAAAAATTGTGTGCATGAGACTGTTCTGTGGCCTGTACTAAATCCAAGAATCTTTCAAGGTGTCCATTCAATTGGAAAAGCCATATATAGCTGGAAAAATGAAAGCAACTTTTTTTTCATTAACAAGCCAGTGGCTTGGTGAAGGTGAAAACCTTGTTAGACCACTCTTTCGACTTGCCTGCCATTTACAACCTTCTGTTATTTTCCTTGATAACATAGACTCTATTCTGTTTAGGCGGTCATCAAGCACCAAGCACGAAGCCTTCAGGCGAGTTAAAAACACAGATTTTGGTTGAAATGGAAGGCATTGATTCCGGCAGTGACCAAATTATAGCCATTGGAGCAACAAATAGGCGTCAAGATCTCGATGAAGCAGCACGTAGGTGACTGAGTAAAAGACTCTATATTCCATTGCCTTGTAGTATTCGAGCCAGGTTACACATTGTTCTCAATACAATGAACAAGGGTGGACGATTTGTGCTTTCAAAACAGGAAATTGATCTCACATGCGACTTAACTGATGGATGTTCAGGATCAGACATGAAAAACTTAGTCAAGGAAGCTATGATTGGTCCAATTAGGGATGCAATTAGAGATGTTAAAAATGAGAAAGATATTCGCCAACTGCGGCCTGAGGATTTGAGGCCAGCGTCTCTTCATGATTTCAAAAACGCTTTGAAGGAGGTGAGGCCTTCTATTTCCCATCAGGAACTTGTTGCATATGTTAAATGGAATGCAAAATTTAGCAGCATGTCACTTTAGGGCTTTCGCCCTGTCTCTTAAGTTTAAACAAATTCCTAACATTCTTGCAACTATTTTTGTTGGAGTTTCATCCTTTTCTTAGCAATGATGTCAATAGTTTTCCAATTGGTACCTCCAATACATATATGAACTTGCCAGTGACTATAAGGAGTAACAAGAATCTGTAATCATAAATCAAACTCTCAAATTTACATTTCGGTATTTTTTTTTTAATATTTGAGGTTATAAGATACAAATCTGAAAATTAAAAATCTAATATTCTACTAATAGATCACACACGACCGTTGGCTAAAATTTTGATTTTATTAACATGTAGCATAAACAAAATCAAGATCTAGGTAACAAAAAAAAATACTTATAAAGATCAATCAACCAGATCGAGCATGGAATTAAACACTTTTAAAGTCTGTAAAAACCTTTTACAATCACTTTGATATCCTAAAAGAACAGGTATGGCCACATAGTGAGCATGTAGCTAAGTTTCATTTTATGTTAGAGGTTAGATTTCATCTTGTAGAGAACGAGCAGTGTCATCTGCAGCTATGAAACACACTGAGATACACAAGATTAGAGCCTTCCAAATCTCAAGGAACATTCTTGTTCGCATTGCCATACTAGTAAAGAAATCTTCAACTTTTGATTTTATCCGAAAAGATTGTTACAAATTCTTTGCCAACCAGAAAGCAAGGTCAAGGTTCAGAGAGAATGAAGAAAAACAAAAGAAAAGAAAATCTGAAGGAAAAAAAACTTTTTCTGTAGAAATTTTGTGTAATCTTGAGTATATAAGAACAAATATTTGTCTTATGCCAGGCTGGACAATTAATATTTTCCCATTTTGTGATTCTGCATGGAAAGAAAGTGAGTTGTAACATTGCCAACTACATGAATATATGTATATATTTCAATCTAGGAAGTTTATAATTCGATTTTAACCAAATTAACTTATCCGAACTGATTTAATTTAATTAATCGGTTAATCGATCAGTTATCGAATTAGTTTCGATTAATTAACGAAAATAATTTTAAAAGAATTTTGATTAACCGAAATATAATATAATCCAAATATAAAATAAAAATATATGAAATGGATTATTTAATTTCATAAGTTGTTAGAATTTTTAATATAGTATTTTGATATTTTAATATTTTATTAGATAATTTTATTAATTTGTTTAAAATATAAAAAATTTAAATTTAAAATATAATTTAACTTAAATATATTTATTATTCGATTAATCGAAAAAATTAACTAAACTGATCAAATTAAATTCAATCAAATAATTTTTGAAATTCATAAATTTGATTTGATTAATAAAATTAAAATAATTTAATTTAATTAATTCAATTTTAAATAATTTAATTTAAAATTAACAGGAAACACCCATTCCAATCAACTATAGGACGATCAAGAATGTACATGACATTGTTGGCCTCCAAAATCATTGACTGTAGCTAAATGGAGTAGAAATGAGTGCCAAGTTGAATAATATGGTTAGTTATTTATTGGCGTAACTGCAAATCTGAGCATGAGAGAAAAAAAAAAAGGAATAAAAATAATCTATTAGGATTCTACATAAATCTTTATTGGCGTAAAGTGGATGGTTGAAAAGAGTACAAATCAGTGTTTTACACTTTTTCTTCCAAATAAATACAGGTTTAACTTTATGCAATTTAAACCGAAACTTCACTCAATTAGTTCAAATAATCAAATAATATTTGAAAGATCTAAAATTTAAATCTCTAATTTTTATAATATCTTTTCTCTTTTTAGTTTACGATAAATCTGATGATATTAACATTCATATATTCATACAATATCTTATAAAAAAATTATATATTATAATTCGTATTGATACACAAATATAAATTATATATTTTTATTTTATTAACTTCATATATAATTATTACTATAATTTTAAGCCGTATCACTTTAGGTTATATTTTATACATAAGCTTATGATAGAATAAGATAATATTATGAATGAGATTAGATTAAATAATGTCATCTTATCTTATGTTTGATGTGTGTAATGATTAAAATATGATAATTTATTTATTGATCAAAATTATCTTTCATCAAAATTTATACAATTTAAACTATTGATATAATTTTTAAAGATATAATAAGACATATAAGTTTAATTTTATTAATTAAAAAAATCATTTTCACTTTGAAAAGATTAAATTATCTTATACCAAGAAGATATAATCCTTATAATCTTATCCTCAGAGACAGATCTAGGATCTATATTCAGTGGGGGCAAAAATACATATAATATTGAATATATATGTAAGTTAACTAAGATGCATAAAAAAACTATTTTAGTATACATAAAAATAACATATTATAATTATTTTTTATGACTTTGCATATTTTGAAAGCATTGTAAAATCTTTTTATTATCAATATTACAAAATATATCTTTCTTTATATATGTAACCAAACAATTATTCATTCAGGAATCTCTCATTCGGTTGCGTAAACAGTTCTTCATAATTTTCATAGCAAAAAAAGTTCTCTCGAATTGATGAAATAAAAATTGGTAATATCAAAGCTAATTCCACAAGTAAGTATATCAATGGACACATAAAATGTTTCTTTGTCTCAAAAAGTTTCACAGAAAGGTCACTAATACTTTTCAAATTTGTAAACTCATAATGAGATCTTAAATCAATAATGTAAATTTCAAGTTGATTGTCAAGAACTAGCAGCTCAACATTAAAAAATTCAACATGATGAAATTGAGCAAGATGAATCAACTTTTCCTTATCAAAAGCTACAAAAAGAATCACAAGGATTTAAAAGAAGCCACACAAAGAAATAACTCCATATTCACCTCATTAAAATAATTGTTGAGCTCTTGAAGTTGCATATCAATTACTGTATAAAATAACTCAACCTGATAATAACATAAATTTGTCATTGTTAGAACATTGCGTCGAGGTCTTTAATGAGATACAAACATATCATCCATATTTGGGATGCCAATGTTATTTTTCTCACAAAATAAAAAAAACTCTTTATGCAAAGATTCTCATCCATCATTTCTCATCATTTGTAGTCGTTGCTTCGCTACTTATACTAATGCCATCGCATTCACAATATCTTGATCTCACCTTTGTAATGCCAAGGACAATTCATTTGTAATCCCCAAGATATTTTTCATCAAATGCAAGTTAAAAGCAAAGTCCAAAGATTGAGTCAAATCTAATAAGACAAAAGCTTCACCTCTTTGCTCTGAGCTATTTTCATCCTCTACAACAATTTCAAGCACATCAATGATGGAACTAAACATAAGGATCAAATTTATCAACATCCCATAATGTGAACCCCATTGTGTATCCCCAACTCGTTGAAGATTTATTTCTTGGATTAAACCCTTTTTGTAGAAAGTTCACCAACTCGTAATACCTCAACAACTTTATCAAGTTGTTTTTCTCAAAGAACATCTTTTTGTTTACATGAATCCCTAACAATATTCACCACATTTGTCATAATATTGAAAAGTAATGCAATTTGAACATGATTCTTGACCACGGCTACAAATGTCAATTGAAGTTGATGAGCAAAACAATGAACATAATAAGCAGATGCATTATTTTTCATGATCAAAGTTTTCAATCTATTGAATTTACCTTGCATGTTGCTTGCTCCATCATAACCTTGCCCACGAACCTTTGACATACTCAAATTATGCTTAGAGAATAATGCTTTAATAGCTGCTTTAAGTGACAGAGCAATTTTATCACTAACATGTATTAAACCCAAAAAACATTCAATAACATGCCCTTTAGAATTCACATAGTGCAAAGCAATAGCAGCTTATTCTTTGATTAAAATATTACAAGATTCATCAAGTAAAATGAAAAATAATTCATCTCTAAGATCTTCTATGATAGCATTGTAGTCTCAAATGCTGCAGCACGAACAAAATCTTTTTGAATATCATGTGTTATTATTTTTTTAATTTCTCAGTGCAATCTTCAAGACAACACTATTGATGGTTTCATTATGATTGACAAAAAATCTAAAAAGCTCAAGAAAATTTCCTTCATTATGAGAATTCTCAGTTTCATCTTTACCACAAAATACCAAATCTTGACATATAAGAAAGCGAATACAATCAAGTATCACAATTAAGCGAATACAATCAAGTTCGATAATCTTTTCGTTCTTGATCAGATTGTTTTGCAAAAATAAATTGAATATGTTGTTTTTGATTTAGCAAATCTTGACAACACTTCCAAGCTTTGTTATAAGCACTATTAGGACCTCTAACATGAATATCAAATCTTTCTTTCTTTTTTCCAATTTGTGAATCCATTTGAAACAAAACAATTACCACCTGCTTGCTCTCCAATTCTATTTTATAAAGATAACAACATAAACAAAAAGCAGCATCCTTCTTTATACTGTATTTCAACCAATTAGCATAATTTTTGAACCACATATAAACAAACTGACGTAATGCCTTTCTAATTTTACTTTGGAAAAAATTATATTCATAAGGTTGACATGTACCTTTTTGCAAATAAGCTCTTCGAACTTTGTTCTATCATTAGCATTATAGTCCAAATTTTTTTTTCGTAACCCAAGATCCAAAGAAAGATTGTCTAAATTTAATTTAACACAAACTTGCTTTATACAATGTTGTATGCCACTAGTATTGATTTCAGATGATTTTTTAAAAATTAACTTTTTTTAAATAAGATATTTTTCAATAACTAATTAAATTAAATAGTTTAATTTATGAAATTTATAAAAAATAAGAATATATATTCAAAATACAATTACATATGTTAATGAAGCTCAACTGATCCTATATTTAAAATATATGAATAGAAATGTAATTTACATATTGTAATCATATTGCTATGTAAGAAATTGGATATAACTTCTAATTAATTTTATAATTTTCATATAAAAATTAATTTTTACTAAACTTAAAGTTATTACCTAATGAGTAATAACTAAAAAAATAAAAAAATATATATAACATAAAAAATTCAAATATGATAAAAGAATATAAATACTATCGATAACATGAATACTTATTTCATCAGTATAACAAATTTCAAATAGTATATAAACACTATATATAAAAATATATAAAAAAATTGATTGACTAATTATAAAATTATATAAAAAAATAACTTACTTGAATATCTTGTTAGAAGAAGAAGATAACTAACTCGTAATTTGTTTCTTAGTTTAAAAGCTTTTTTTTTCTTTTTTACTTCTTTAATTTTCTTCTTCTGGTTCACCCTGTTTGCATTTGAAAAACCTGAAAGTTGCAAAAGTGCGGTATTTGGGAAGATGGACGAAAATGAAAACAGGTTACTTTTTATTTAATACAATTCTACTTTTTTTTTTTTTTATATTGACATTTTCTATCAAACTATCACTTCCAATTAATGAAGTTTAACATTTATATAAATTATATATATAAATTTTTTTTTTAGTGGAATGAATTAAAATTTTTAAATATTTTTATAATATAATTTTGAAAGGATAAAGATTTCAGTGGGGACAATTACCCCTAATGCCCCTAATGTGGTTCCATCCTTATCTATAAATTAAATATAATATAAAATTATATTATTTTATTTATTATTTATACATCAAACATGATTTTAATATTTTATTTTTATATTATATTTATATCATATTATCATATCGTATTTTAAATTATAAATTTAATCTATAATCTCTTTTATACAAAAAAAAAAAATTTTATAAATTTGAGAAGATTTAGACACTAACATTCTCAAAGTCGAGTAAATAAAAATTTAAGTCATATTTAATATATAAAATTATAATAAAATAAAAATAATATTATAATATAATTAAATAAAATAATATTATCTTATCTTGTATTTAATATGTAAAAAAATTAAAATAAAATAATTTATTAATCAAAATTATCTTTTTCAAATTTATAAAATTTAAATTATTAATATAGCTTTTAAAAATATAATAAGATATGTAAACTCAATACTATACATTAAAAATAGTTCTCTTTACTTTAAGAGAATGAAATTATTTTATACCGATGATAATTTTCATTATAATCATATCCTTTTTATTTAGATATAAATCAAATATAATATAAAATGATTATTATCTTATTCTCTTCATTATCTTATACACCAAACATGACCTTAATAGTACATTAAGAATTAAAGAAAAACAAAAAGCAGAATAGAGCATGTTCTGTAATGTTTTGCTTTCACTAGAGAAACAGAGAAGGAAAGCAAAAAATTTTATGCCAAATTGAAGTCATATTTTCAAATTTTCACTCACCCCAAGGCAAGAGAGAAACTCAAAAACAAAGCCAAAGGCTTATAAACGTTATACACCTTTTATCTAAGCTAGCAGCTTCCTGAAAATACAATCTCAACAACCAAAGAATGGTTTAGTATGACTTTCCACAATGAATCAAACTACCAGCACCCAGAAAAAGACCGAAAATTGCTGCGCTACTGAGAGTGGTTTGCCCGATATATCGAATCTTCAGAAGTCCAGGGACCTGTACAATGCCAAAATATGAGATCTTGATATGCAAGAATAGATTGCAAATGCATGAATACATACATAAAAAAATGGACAATACCACCCTAAACCTATCCGTCTTTCAGCATTTAACTTAATGATCGAGTACTAATTAAACCCACCAATGCCATCAAAGCAATCCAAATTGTGCCTTTATTATGTTACAGAAGAGCTGATCTTTTGGGGTTGAAAATATAACTTCCAGGCCTTACTCCCCTTTTCATTCTTTCTATATGTATGAAACCGCTTTTTTCGCACAAAATGCATCTCAAGGTCTACATCATACAAGACGTAAAAATCTGAAAACCAAAAATCCAAGAATAACTAAAGAAGTTGTTTGTTCCCACATCAATTGAAACCCTAACTCAAACCACATTTATTGTGTGAGGTAAAACCTGAAATAAGAAGGGAAGATGTTCAATAATTCAAAACAATGACGAATCCAATCATCAAGGCCCATACCAGAATCACCCTGCCAAAGCTCAAGTGAAATTTCATAGACCATCCCCTCAACAACTTTATACAGAAAACACAGCAGCTAATGCAGAGATGCTTCCCAAGAAATAAAATGTGCAACCAAATTAATTGGATTCTAGAATTATGTATCACATGACAATAAGTTCACAAAGTAGATAAGAACACACAAAATTTTGTTCAGAGTCAGGCACAAATTCAACTAGAATAAAAAAAAGAGCAAAAGAACCCGCAATTATCACTGAGATGTCATTTGAAGATAACATAATCTAATTCTAGAATCTAAATTAGTTAACTGCCCTTGATTCACGTGAAGCACAAATGAATGAGATTTGAAAGCAAAACAGCAATGCAAAATGCAATGGGCTTCAAAACTGTTGAGAAACCCATTTTAAGTCATTACATGGCCAGATACCTAATTCTAATCACTTCTGTCATCAAGGAACTAGGAAAAACAGCAAGACACAGCTATCGCTTTGTAAGGGTTATAGAAATATGGATCATATATTGATGGAAGTTTCATTACTGCTAGTGATTGGGGTAGTAAGTTACCTACATGAATAAAAATGCCAATACAGAATCAACATAATTTCATCTGTTGAAAGAAGAGTAAAATATTGGACATTACCTTATACCTAATGGCCTCGTAAGTCCCATATACAGAACCTGCACAAGCACAATCAAATAAATGCAACTTATTTACGGTTCCAGAATAAAAGATTAAAAACAAGTTATTGTAACATAACACGATACACTAAATCATTATAACGAATCATGTAAAAAATAATGGATCCAGGAAAGGAATACTTCAAAGTAACAAAGATGGCAAGTTTCTACAAGATACTAATAGTAATAGAAGACACCCTACAGTTATCTAACTCCCCTCCTAATTCATCCATCCTCATCCTTCTAACCTCTCTGAACATTCAGAGCACATTATCCTTGAATAGTGCCTCTTTCTTTACATACTAAAAAGTAGTAGTGCTGCATGTTTCTCAATAGTTGTACATTATGCACATATGCATTAAACTCTGGCACTATGTCCCCAATGATTAGAACTTGAACTTCCAACCTAGAGGTCTCAGGTTTGAAACTCTTAGGAAGGATGGTTTGGGATAAATGGAATGGGAGAGGGCTACTTCTCTATGTTTAGCAGTAGCCAAAGTGCAAAAAATAAGTAACAATGGCACTGTTCTAAATCCGTAAATTATAAATTCACAATACTTTTGTCTTTTAATAATTTCTCTTCAATTTACTCGCACTATGTTTCTCACATATCACCACTATCTCTGTACCAGACAATTTCACTTACAAATTGAAACAAACCATCAAACAAGACAATTTCGTGATAATATAAACACAATATTCAACAGGACTATTGCTTTTCAATGTTCTCAATAATTAGCAAAGCATATATGCTGGTTCCACTAAACTCATTGGAACCATAAAACAAAACAAAAAATCAATAATGACAAAAAAAAAAAGAAGCTCAAAACAAGTATTTAGCTAACGAAAATAGTAGTACGACCTTTTTTTTTTTGTTTGGTCAACAAAAATAATAAAAAAAAGTTAAGAAAAGAAGCAATTTTTCACATTGGTTCCAAATTAAGACCATGAAACTAAAATCAGAATAATTCGTAATAAAAAAAGAGAAAAAGAAAGTGCTATGAAAACACTTATTATTTGTTCAAAAATCCTAGAGTTTAGAAAATTTAAACATATTTCAGTTGATGAATCACTAAACTAAACCAGCACAGATAATTTCATGATTTTGGCAGTATTTCGAAACGATTGTAATTGAAAGAAATTTAATTTTTTTCCTAATTTTCAGTAACTAAAATAGAGCAATGAGGTTTAGGGTTTTAGTGAGTAGTTGAAGAATAGGAACTTACCAACGGCGCCGCCAACAGCTCCTCCGACGGCGACCCCGGTGGTGACGCGAGCCAAGCAACTGTCTCTTGCCATGTCGGTGGTATTACGTCTTCCTTGTTCTTCGTTGGTTTTGTTTTTTTACGTTTGAGTTCAGCCGAATTTTTTTCAAAGTATTTTGTAGGTTTATACATACATACATACATACATACATACATATATATATATTAATATATATATTAAGCCCTTCTAATCAGAAATGGCAATTAGTTGGATTAAGTGAGTTTTTGTTCGTTTCGAATTTGATCTGATTTATAAGAATTAAATTTAATATAATTTAATATCATAAATATTTTAATTTGATTCGATTTGATATTAAAATATTATTTTTATATTTAATTTGAATTATTTATATATAAAATTATGATTAAACTCATTTGATCTAAAAGTAATAAAATATTAAATTTTAATATAATTATAAAATTAAATAAATATAAAATATATAAATTAAAATTAAATAAATAATAAAAAATATTATATATATAAAATAAAATCAAACGAGACAATTTTATATATAAAATCAATACTTTATTTTTGAAAAAAAAAAATAACCTTATAAGATCAGGTTTAATTGAAATTCAATAAATTTAGATTTGATTATCAATCTTATTTTGAGACATTATTTTCATAATTTTTATTATTATATTTAATATAATTATAATTATTTTAATATCAAATAATTAATTAATAATGTACATATATTTTACCAAATCTTTTAATTACTTGAAATTATTATGTATTTGATAAGATTTATTATTAATTAAAATCAATCTCTCTATGAAAATAATATTTTGAGACAATATATAAAAGTTAGAAGGGATGTATTGAGCAAAATCTAATATATTAAATAAAAAATAATTAAAATTCATGTTTTAGTTCACTTTTGATTAAATCCAATAAAATTATCTCAATTTTTTATTTTAAATTTAATATGTTAATTTTGAATTTAAAATATATAAAATACATTTTAATTTGGTGGTACAATAATAAAATATTTTATCTAGCGTTTTTTTTTTTTCTTTTTGAACTTTACTTTTATTTATCTTTTAAAAGTAATATTTTTGTTTAATTAAGCCAATGGATTTTATCCAAGATTTTATTTCCAACGTCCAGATCCCCTGGTTTTAAGATCACCTGTTTCTTTTAGTTTGACCGTTGTAGCCGTTGGATCTATGAAACCCGGCAAACTTAATCCAATCCAATCCAATCCATGGGCTCACACTGGAAAGGAAAAAAAACCATCAAAACACAAACAGCCAAAAACTAAAAATAATTAAAAGCTAGAACCCCGATTTCATCACCCAATGGACAACGGTGATAAAAACAACCAATAACAACCTAAAGCCGTACACAATAAACACTGTAACAAAACCCTAAAAATCGTGGAGCCCACACCTCATCCAATCTAAACTACCTTCCCTTCCCCAAAAAACCGACTTCAAAAGTTCGTTCTTTCTTCGTCGTCGATCGTTTTCTTCTTCCAGTAGGAGAAGAAACAGACGAACTGTACAAAAAATTTGAAAATTTTTCATGAAGTTATCCGATGGACGAAACCGTACCAGATCACATACTCTGCGGTTACCTTTGTACGGTTCTCATGGTTCCCCCTAAATCCATTGCTGCAGCCATCCCCTTCTCAGCTCCTTGCCACCTCAACACCGACGACGACAACGGCATTTGCTTCCGATGCCAAAACGGCGTCGTTCTTTGTGGAATTCGAAACGCTCACGATAATGCGGGGAAGTCGAATAAGAAAGGGAGGAGGAAGATAGGGATGGTGAATGGGAGCATAAGTGTGGTTCATCAAATTCATGCATTGGTGGCTCATAAGTGCTTGAAGATCCACGCTCGGGTTATGAGAGTGGAGGAGAGAGAGAAGGAGGTTAGGGCGGTCGTGCTGGTGGATGTTTATTTGCCGGTTGAGTTGTGGTCCGGTTGGCAGTTTCCTCGATCCGGTTCTGTTGCTGGTTCCTTTTTTACCCACTTAAGGTAATTCTTTTTTGCAATTTTCAAAGACCAATTTGATTAATTTATTGTGGAAAAGTTGTGAAATTATAAGGAACCTACTTGTTTCTTCGCACTGAGTTTACGGAAGTTAGGATGCTAGAGTCTTGTCAGTGAGGTAAAGTGATGGGGTAGATATTGGTGCCAAGCTGTCCGCAAGGGATAAAACCCCAAAAACATAAGGAAGAGAGATAGGTCAATGACAAAGGCGGGGAGTTTCTTTTTTCGCGTTTGTGCTTTAATATTCAAGTCAGTGTTCGGTTAAGAAGTAGGAAGAAGAATAAAGTGAAATGTTTGCATTTAAAATTAAGAGTTTTCAGTCAATTTAGAAGTACCTGGATGGGGCTACTTACACATGTGTGATGGGGATTCTGTACCTAAATGGCCCAGGATAGGGATTAAGGCTGGCCTCGTATGCCCGAACTCAGTTGGCAGTTGACGGTTTACTTAGGGTATGACAAGTCAGCACTCTCGTGCTAGTAGGTAAGCCACCTAGACCTCGGGATTTCAAGTCAACATGTCTGCTTGGCTGAAATGATAAAATACCCCCACTTATCAGCTGACTTATACTATGGAGGGAAAAGTAAATTTTGCCCTTTGAACATTAAAATGCCCGAACAGTGGATTCAGTTTTAGAAGTAAAAGTTCATTGATAAAAACTCCTTAACGAGATGATATTGTGTTAGCTTGCTTGAATTTTATTGTTTAGGAATTGGGATTTTTTTGTCACCTTTATTCTTGATTGTGAGTTTCATTTGTGCACCATTGAATTGTAAGTGCTCTCTCTCACATCTATTCTATTGGCTAACTGCAATGTTCCTCTTAGAGCAATCTGTGCTGAAGAGGAGTGGATATAACCTGACGGATATTTAGATTGCGGAAGGTCACATTGTTTATATTTAAATTATTAATTGTAGAAATCTTGAATGGGAAACCTTTTTATTTTGTATTTTATGCTATAAGCACTGCAAATAACATAGCTAAACGGGTAGTTTCCTTCTGGGTAGAACAGGTTTTTTTTTTTTAATCCTTTTGCATTGCTTCCTCAACAAACTAGTTTCAGTTTTATGCATGAAGAAACTAAAAGTTTTAATTGTGGATGCATTGTGCTAGTAACCCAGTTAGTTGTATATTTCATCAGTTAAATGAGTTATTTTGCCCTTAAATTTGCACCAATTTGTCTCTTTTTTCCCCTCTAAAGCAGTTTTACTTTTTCAGCTGTGATTGGAAGGAGAGAATTTTTATGCTCAATAATGGTATAGAGATTGGTAACGATGGTCATGGAAATGTAAGGAGCATCTGGAGTGTTTCTGACTGTCATGTTCTAGGATGCAAGTTGCATTGTAATGGTGTTGACCCTTTGAATAAAAGGCTATTTGAGCTTCATGACATTTTCAAGAACTTGCCTAGTGTCACAAACAAGGGAATGGCTTATTCTTCTAGAGTACAACCAGCTGATGACACTTGTACTTCTGGCATTTGGGACATATCTGATGATATCCTGATTAATATTCTAGCTGCACTTGGCCCAATGGATCTTAACAGGGTAGCAGTGACCTGTCGCCATCTAAGGTCTTTGGCTGCATTGATAATGCCATGCATGAAACTTAAACTTTTCCCTCATCAGCAGGCTGCAGTTGAATGGATGTTAAGACGTGAACGGAATGCTGAGGTTTTACGTCATCCTTTGTACATGGAATTTTCAACAGAAGATGGGTTTTCTTTCTATGTTAATAGTGTTTCTGGCAGTATAGTTACTGGCACAGCTCCCACTATTAGAGATTTTCGTGGAGGGATGTTCTGTGATGAACCTGGCTTGGGAAAGACTATAACTGCTCTATCACTTATTCTGAAAACGCAAGGAACAATGGCTGATCCACCAGAGGGTGTTCAAATAATCTGGTGCATGCACAATGGTAATGATAAATGCGGTTATTATGAGCTTAGAGGTGATAAATTCACTTGCAATAATATGTCTTTGGCGAAAAGGACTACAAGTCAGAATGTTCTCAGGGGACAATCATCTTTAGGAAAGTTTTGTCTCATAGAGGATATAAACCATCCTTTGCCTAAAAGGGCCAGGCTGATGGATCCAGTGGAGAGAAGTGCTGAATTTAATGATTCTTGTTCTAATAGAAGAATAAAATCACAATCAGCTTCATACTCTGAGCCAGTAACCTGGGCAGTTCGATCCTCAAGGAATTTGGGTCACATCAGGAAAAATCTTCTTTATGCATATGATGGACTGTCTGGTTCTTGTAAAGGAAAAGCAGTTGCGAAGAATGAACCTATAAGGAATAGATCACGACACATCTATTGGGGAAAGCAAGATGCAGTGTTAGATAGTTGTTTGAGACCTGGGAAGGGTACTGCTGGTCGAAATATGTGTAATGAAACTTGGGTTCAGTGTGATGCCTGTCGCAAGTGGAGGAAAATTGCAGGCTCAAGTATGGCTGATGCTAAGGTTGCGTGGTTTTGTAGCATGAACACTGACCCTGCACATCATAGCTGTACTGATCCAGAAGAAGCATGGGATCATCATCAGTCTATAACATACTTGCTAGGATTTTTCACCAAAGGAACAGCTGGGGGAACAGCTGAAAATGTGTCATTTTTCATCAGTGTTCTCAAGGAGCACTATGCTGTGATAAATTCTAAAACAAAGAAAGCCTTACTTTGGTTAGCTAAACTTTCTACCGATAGGCTTTCTGAAATGGAAACAATTGGTTTGTCAAGTCCGATATTAGGCACTGGTGTTGCTGGAGATGCATTTGGATTTCATAAGATATTTCAAGCATTTGGTCTTATAAAGAGGGTAGAAAAGGGAATTAGTAGGTGGTATTATCCACGGACTCTTGAGAACTTGGCATTTGATTTGGCTGCTCTCAGAATTGCTCTTTGTGAGCCATTAGATTCTGTGAGGTTATATTTGTCAAGAGCAACATTAGTTGTTGTTCCATCTAATCTAATTGATCATTGGAAAACACAAATAAATAAACATGTAAGGCCCGGTCAGTTGCAGCTTTATGTATGGACTGATCATAGAAAACCTCCTGTTCACAGTCTGGCTTGGGACTATGACATTGTTATCACTACCTTTAATCGTTTAAGTGCAGAGTGGGGTCCCCATAAGAGAAGTGCACTGATGCAAGTGCATTGGCTTAGGGTCATCTTAGATGAAGGGCACACCCTTGGCTCAAGTCTTAATTTAACCAACAAATTGCAAATGGCTATTTCATTGACCGCTTCTAGTCGTTGGTTACTGACAGGAACACCCACTCCTAACACACCCAATAGTCAACTGTCACATCTTCAACCATTACTCAAGTTCCTTCATGAGGAAGCTTATGGTCAGAACCAAAAATCATGGGAAGCTGGTATTCTTAAACCATTTGAAGCCAAGATGGAAGAGGGTCGGTCAAGAGTACTGCATTTGCTCCGTAGATGCATGATTAGTGCAAGAAAGATAGATTTGCAAACCATTCCTCCATGCATTAAGAAGGTGACATTTGTCAATTTCACTAATGAACATGCAAGAAGTTATAATGAATTGGTAGTTACAGTGCGGCGCAATATTCTAATGGCTGACTGGAATGATCCTTCTCATGTTGAAAGTTTATTAAATCCAAAGCAGTGGAAGTTTCGAAGTACGACAATTAGAAATGTCAGACTGTCTTGTTGTGTGGCTGGTCATATAAAAGTAACAGAAGCTGGTGAAGATATCCAAGAAACAATGGATATTTTAATTGAAATTGGTCTGGATCCTCTTTCAGAAGAATATGCTTTTATTAAATATAACCTCCTTTATGGTGGTAATTGTCAGAGGTAATAATTTGCTTTTGAGTTTCTTTGTGGCTTTTGTTTCGGCCATTTCCTAGCATATAGTCAGATTAAAGGTTATTGTCATTTTGTCTTCTGATAGATGCAATGAATGGTGCCGTTTACCAATTGTCACCCCATGTAGGCATCTTTTGTGCCTTGATTGTGTTGGTTTGAACAGCAAAATGTGTACTTTACCTGGCTGTGGTTACTTATATGAGATGCAGACTCCTGAAACACTAGCACGCCTGGAAAATCCAAATCCCAAGTGGCCTGTTCCAAAAGATCTTATTGAGTTACAACCTTCGTATAAACAGGTAGGTTGGTTCTTGTTTAATCATTTTGTTTTCTAATTTTTATGCTATATGCATCGTTACAATTACACATTTTTGTGTTTCTTAGGATGACTGGAATCCTGATTGGCAATCAACCTCTAGCAGTAAAGTTGCTTATCTTGTGGAGAGGCTGAAAGCTTTGCAGGAGGTTAATAATGAGATCTGTTGCTCTAAGGATGAGGACAATGATGCCAAGCACATTGATAAGTTACTTTGGCCTTCACAGAGTAGCAATATGGGTGTGCCTTTGCTGCTGAATTGCTCTAGACTGGGCAACAAGTCATACAAGACACTACCAGAGAAAGTTTTAATATTTTCTCAATTTCTTGAGCATATACATGTTATCGAGCAGCAGGTAGGTGTAGTTTACCTTTAATTAGGCATTAGTGTGCTTTTTATTTTCCTTTTACCAATGATAGATGGATGACGTTTTTCTTTTGGCAGCTAACTTGTGCTGGTATCAAGTTTTCTGGAATGTATAGTCCAATGCATTCTAGCAATAAGGTACATTTCTTCTCTTACCTTCTTTGTAACTTCTATTTTCTTTTACTGTTTGTGCAATCCTTGAGTTAATTAATATCCACTTATTCAGATGAAGTCACTGGCCATGTTCCAGTATGATGATAGCTGCATGGCTCTCTTAATGGATGGGAGTGCTGCATTAGGTCTTGATTTGAGTTTTGTTACTCATGTATTTTTAATGGAGCCAATCTGGGACAGAAGGTAATTTTAGCTTACTCCTATAGTTGAAAGTTTTTGGGTTTCCTAGCTAAAAAAGAAAAATAAAACTCTAAAATAGAAGGTAATTTTATTTCATCAGTTTCCTGCAAAAGGTTCTGTAAACCTTGCTGTTAATGATGTTATATTTTCAAATGAAAGGTAACAACATTAGTTTTCCAGTACTCAGATCCAACATCAAAGCTTATGCATTAGTTTTATCTCCTGCCAAACAAAAAACTAGTTGCTGCATTTTTTTTTCCAAGTAAAAGGGGCCAGAAGGCCTGGTTGACTGCAGCTATCCATAGGCATGACCATCACCACCAACCTCTAGGTAACCAATAGCAGGACAGGCTTAGAGAGGCCTGCTGAAAATGGACACTTGTGGCCTGCTGCTAGGGCCATAAGTGTTCAGTAAACGGGTTAAGCCACAGTCTGACCCTTACCTTACTGGGGGTACAGCAATGGAGGAGCTGGTTTTGTATCCCACCATTCAATGTTGTCTGACTCAAACCTTGACCATCTGGCTATCAAAACACTTGAAGTATGCTTTACACTATGTCGTACTAGCCATAGTCTGTCCCCAACCTCACTGAGGGTACAATATATTGGAAAACAATGGCTAAAGATTAATGGGCATTGCTTTTGTGCTTCAACATCCAATGTTGTGAGCTTGAGCCTTGATCTTCTGGTTAGCAAATCACTCGGAAATATCTTTTAAAGAAACACACATTTTTCTTCCATTCTTATATAAAAAATGTACTTTATTATCTACTGATGGCATTGTGTACCGGTTGAAACCTCATCAGCATGGAGGAACAAGTCATTAGCCGTGCTCATCGGATGGGTGCTACCCGTCCAATTCATGTGGAGACTTTAGCCATGCGTGGTACAATTGAAGAGCAAATGTTGGAATTCTTACAGGTGCGTCTCTTGTCCAAACTTCTATTATCAAGACAATGACTTGATAATTTGACATAATATTATTGTGCATTATACAGTTGTAACATGAGAATGTCATTATATAAATATTTACCCAGGCCCTGCTAAATTGACCCATGTGTGTGTTTGGGTGGGTGGCTGCTTGAGAGAGAGAGAGAGAGAGAGATTCCAGGGCACTTCTAGCAGTTGTTGGAATCTTGTTTGATTGATTTCAGTGCCTACTTATATTTTCTGTTCTAAAATTTTAACCTGGAGGATCCTCTATATCTGATTTACCTGGTGTCTTTTTGTCTTTTATCTGGATCTTTGACTTTTATGCATGTGCATTCCTATTAGCTAATTTCCTAAAATGTTCTGAACTCAATTCAATCCTTAACAACTCCTTTACAGGATGCCGATGCATGTAGGAAAATTTTGAAGGAAGAGTCTCAAAGACCTGGCCATGAGGGTGCACGCAATTGTCGGACACTGCATGATTTTGCAGAGAGCAATTATTTGGCTAGACTTAGCTTTGTGCGTAGATATTCAGCGTCATAAGGTATGTACACTAATGCTATTTTCTCATTCAGTTTATTGGTTTACATTGCTGCTATTTGCAGCAATTCTTTTCAATTCCAATTAAAAGAAATTAATCCTTCATTTAGTTTGGCAAAGCTTTCATTCTCATAGTAATCTAGAAAATTTTGATGCCTAAACCTATAGGAGTTGTTCTTAAATATTGTAGGGGAAGAAACATGTTTGAAATTTATTTTTATGGCTTCAACTACGTACAGGGCCGTTCTTCAAAAAGGATAGGAGGGAGGGCATCTTTTGAACGCACAGACTATCATCTTCAGGACACGACTTGTTGATGTTTGCCATGACGGTTCTACAAGTTTAATGTGGCTTTTTCTTACGTCAAAAGGTTCTTTCAACTAAGATGAATGTCTTTTGATGCGAAGAAGCAGCTAAGAGTCTAGTATTCTATCATTAAATTTTTTGCCGGTGCTTTACATGTGAAACCACTATTGCCTTGTTTTCTCTCATTCTTCTAATTATAATCCCACTTGCAACATCTTGAAAACTACATGCAAGGAAATAACTTCATTTGGCCAAAATAATGATAAATATGTGAACTGGGTTTGAAAGTTCAGTGATATCAAAAATAATATTTTATAATTATAGTGCATGAAAATTGAAAAGAAAATATATAGAAATTTTTGTCTCTCCTTAAAAAGGATTGAATCCGAGTTTCAATCTCAGCCTAACACTTTTGCATCAGTAAATCCAACAGCTAATCACTTCCTAATGAGTGAGGAAATTCTACAAGATTCTCCTGCACTAAAATGGCAGACAAGGTGTTTGTTCTATTCAAAGATTGTAAGGAAAATGAGGATAATCATCTGCACCTATTCTCCTCTTGATGAGAAATGGCAACAAAACCATTTCAGTAAAATCCTAGACTTCATGAGATTCACCAGAATCATATCACTTTCGTTGTCCAAAGTCATCAGATTATGAGGGCATGTTTCATTGAAGGAAATGGTGATTATGGGATTTGATTTGCCTGCATTATGCTTGAGGACATGGATACCAAGTTTGGGTCTTGATGTTGAAAAAGAACTTTAAAAAATTTTAGCCAAGGGAAAAGAATTTAATACAAACAATCTGATTATCAGTTATTTCTTCTGCATTTACAGTCTCTTTTGAATACAAAGAATTCAATCAATTCTACCATCAAACAATAGAGTACACAAAGATACATTTACAGAGGGAATTGAAAGTGCCAAAACCAAGATTGCGTCAACAAATTGCTACACATACCCTCGCATACTAAAACAAAATGGAGGGCATCTGAACCTTTGCCTCCTTCAGTCTCAAAAGCAGAAACCTGGAATGCCGAACGTTGGATTCTGTAGCCTGAATCTTGAGTCTGGCAGGTTAATGAGATAACCCTTCCCTCCCCACACCAACACTAGGTTTGTCAACTATGGGAACGTTATACCGCTGATACACTCTAGCCCTGTTCGCTGCCCACCACTGTTCAGCTTGCTTTTCACTGAAATGCTTCCGACTGCAGTCATGAGAACAATGACCAATAGTCAAATGATTTTCAAAGGCAATTCATCAGTTACTTTTTACATGGCTCCTCAATGGTTAAGAAAAGTGGTTTGCAAGCAGCGCAAGCAATAAACAAGGACCACTGACTAGAACTAAAATAGATTTAGGATGAATAAAAAAAAGATGGTATGAGGTTTAGGGTACAATGATGCTTCTTGGCAGGGTTTAACCTTTGATTTAGACTGCTCTTGAATAAGAATAACCCGTAAGACAACCCTGCACTCTTTCGCATTACTTGCCTAAATAACCAAGGGAAGGGGATTAGTGCAGAAAGAGGCCAGTTCGGCTGGTAAGTTATGGAACAGCTGGAGAAACTATAGACAACTTAACACATGCATTATCAGAATTGAAGGCTACAGTATTAACAAGATAACACATTAGTTTGATCAATCACTTTAATTGACGTTTTAATCCTTTTCCCCCAATGCATTTTTGTTCAGACAGTTGGGCTTTGTCTGATTTTAAGTGCAAAAAGTCCATGTAAGAATTAGAGAAGAAAGTTGGCAGTGGTTATAACAAACCTGAACTGAACACGTTTAAGATCTTTAACACCTCCAGGCAATGCAACAAGGGTAATATATACACCAGGCTCATCTTGCTTAACCCATTCATCCCCATGAGTGGGTTCAGCTTTTGTAGTTTTGTTCCTATTCCTTGCTGTTCCATCCAAATGATACACTTCAGTGTGAATTGAATGGTGGTTAGTAATAGTTCCTGACCCGTTAGAAATCACCAGGCTGTTTGATCCATTTGAATCTATTTCATGGCAACACATGGGACCACCCAATTGCTCACTGCCTAGAGAAGAAACATCCCAAGGAGGAGTGGAGCTAGAATAGCAAAAGGAAGGTGAATTGCTGCTTCGTGCTGCTCCAATTGGTAATCTTTCGGCCATATCCTTCAACTGCAATAAACAAGCAAACAAATTCAAATTTGGACGAACCTTGATCCAACCAATTTACATTGTCCACATAATGAAGTGATACTGACATAATTAATTGTTAAAAAAGAAGTATTTAGGTATAGAAACCCAAAATTGAACAATAATTAACCAAGCATTTTACATCTCCATATGGATGCATTCTAACAATAGTTGTGAAAAGTGGATAGGTTTGCAAGCAAGTAGAACTAATGTAGCTGCAGATGCTCTTGCAGTTGTTATCCGAATTGGGTGTTCACAAATTTCATGAAGGAAAGCATATAAATCAGGCAGCTATCAGTATGAGTCTCCTAGATGCTAAAAGAAGTTACTTTTGTCCACTTAGAAGTGGCTTTTCTTTTCTTTAAGAACTAAATTTCCCCCTAATTCAATAGAAACTTTAAGAACTAATGTTGAGCATGCATCCCATATTCACGATTGACATAGTATAGAGCATCTCATAAATGTCCTAAACAGTATGCTAGTATTAAAAACTAAGAAGCCAAAATTATGATTTTGAGGCAAAAGTAGCTACATTGAAGAGGACATAGATCACCATTTTGGAAAGGTTTTCAGCTTCTTTTCGTGATACTATTAACAGATATTTAGTAGGTCACAAAGGGAATGACTTGGTATTTCAGGGACTTATCATCTTTGGAAGCTTTGATGAATGGCATTTAAGTCCCACCAAGAGTGAGGGAGGAGGCAGGCTTTGGAGGGACTCGACTGTGGAGTGGGTATTGCAAGATGAAACCTATTATTTACCGACCCTTTTCCATCCTATCCAGATCTCATTGATCCATATCAGTTACTTCAAGAAGTTCTTAATTTTACCACCCTAGACTTTTGAAGGATTCAACACCTACCTGAGACAAATGCACAATGGCTCATAGGATGACCTTCCTATAAGTCATTGAAACTAAAGACTAGCTATAATCATGTGAAAACAATAAATAAACAGTTAAAAACCTCCATAAATAGGCTTTAGGAATAAATCATTAACTTACTTGAGCAGTGAGTGACTTTATGACTTCCTTTGCTGCTTTGCATTTTGCAGTCTCTTCTGTTGCTACTGCTATGGCTTCCTTCAGATGTTGAGTTGTTCTTTCCAGCTCAACTTCTTGAAGTTGTGCCTTGCGAGTAAGTTCCTCAACCTAAATCAGATGACCAATTACGTGCAGCAAACAAACTTAACTCCAATGTGCAAAAACCAAATACCAAAAAAAAATAAAATCAGCTGAATATATTCCTGTCTAACATTTAAATCTAGAGCTTACTTGCTACTAACTTACTGTCTGTAAAATTAAGTAATGAAGTAGATATGCATGTGACCAACACACAACAATCATTTGCCCCACTGTTGTATCCTTTGAGCCCTATGACAAAATACTATACAGGTAAACTTTTATTAATTTGTATTCAACTGCACAGTGCACAAGCATGTGCCTGACCATGGATAATGCATGAATCTAGATGTGTATTATGTGAATAAGCATCACCATTGTTGAGTGATGTCATCCCATATAATTTCAGTCTTAGGTTCCTGTGCTTTATATTCAAGTTGCACCTCTCCACCTATTTGCCAATTATTTTTAGGTTAGATGCTTAATAACCACGTCATCTAATAATAACTAGAAATGCTATATCTCTTCCCATGCAAATGCAATCAGAAAATTATACTTAAATCTTACTATTAGGATCAAGTGACAGGTGGAAATATAAGAATCATAAGAGATGCCAAATCACGAGCTTTCTTTTGCTTAACAGTATTTGATTGGGAATGAGCATCATCTAATTCCAAAGCTATTAGGGCAATGTGAGAAACGAAGTGATACAGATAAGAGTTATACCAATATCACTTTGCAGCTGCTCACTGCACTCATCAACTCAAGACTTCAAGTGTTATACCAAACAAATGTCAAAACATCCTAGTTTTTGTTTAGAGTTTTGCTAATGGGCCATTATCAAGATCCAATCCCACTAAAGTGGGAATGTTGGATTGAGGCATGATTTCAATACACTTACCTATTCAAATAAAAACTTCTACCAAATATCCTTTTTCATTCACAATCTAAATATTGATATAGTTCATATTTCATTTTCTTTCACCTAAATATGCAATCACATCCATGCACTACGAGTTTGAGCACTGTAAACAATGCAAAAACCATTGTCAATGCAAATCGTTTAAAAACAAACTTGACCACTCAACTAAGCAATGGTTTCTATTAATTTACAATTTGTTTTCCAATAAAAGGAAAACCACAGAAAAGGTACTAGGATAACAGGCCTTTGCTCAAAATAAATTTCTATTCTGTAGGCACACAGCCATAGCCTAAGGTTTGAGCACAATAAAACAGAGCTCTATTATTCATATATTTATGCTATGGCTATCAGGACCACTCCCAAAAGAGTGAAGTGCGCCAGAGATTTGCCAAGTGCTTCAATTAATCTTAAAAACTCAAAAAATACAGCAAATGGACTCATAATGATGCACCCCAAAATTGCAAAACCAATCCTCAGTGTATTTCTTCTCATCTTTCAAGCAAATTCTTGGTTCTAGCACTAACCATATAAAATAACTAGCAATGAAGCACCATTAACAAAACTTGTAAATGAAAGTACTATAGATTGGACATCTAAGCCAAATGTTTTAAGTGACTTGCCCCTTGCATTGAATTTTAAATCACTGCCAAACTAAAAGTGTTGAAATGTCAGCTTAGATGTCATACCTAATAGGCTATTTTTCTTTTTCTTTTTCCATTTCCTTACTGTATACTTCATACATAAAATTACTACTTATATTGATATATTTATAACTTTATATGTATTAATTTGCATACAGAATTGACTGAGTCTCAAACTTTTTCATCCTTCCACAACATATTGACAAGTTCTATAACAAATAATGCTGAAAATGAACAAGGGATATATAAGAGCTAACAAGACACAAAAATTCCCCTGCAAATAATTTAAATTGTAAAAATACCTGAGTTCTTAATTTAACTACTTCTTCGCTTAGACCTTCATTTGTCCTTTTAGCATCATCCACAACTTTCATTGACGAAAACCCTGACAGAGTTGGTGTTGGTGTTGTAGCACGAGGTGGGCTGGATCGTCTTGATGTAGGTGATGTTGCTCGAGATACTATTCGGGATCCAGGAAGAGAAGCTGAGAAAAATTTTTTAGATGGCCCAAATAGAGCATTCGACGTTTTAGAGTTGTTTTGCGAGGCACATTGAGAAACTCCATTTGGGAAGGGTGAAACTCGAGTGCTATTGAAATCCAATCTCTTGTTTCTTTTGGAATATCCGCCTTCCAATTCTTTAGATGATTCAATTGAAGCATTTCGACTAAGTTGGGCATGTGTTCTTGAATCGAACTTCTCAGTCTTCTCTACACCTTCATTTAGTCCTTGATTCATACTTCCTCTTCTACTCAGAGCATAATGAGTTGAAGAGTTGGTTTCAGAAGCTTTTGTGAGTTTGGCAAAACAACTATCACAGACACGATAAGGTTTGTTAGGATTTGGTGCCACGGAAGCCTTAAAAGACTTATTGCTGCTGCATGAATTGCAAAATACGAGTCCACAATTATAACAGTTATGACGTTTTCTTTTGAAATTAAACAAAAGACGGCAGCCAGAACATTTTGATTGATCAACACTGGAGACTGACTTATGAAGACAGATAGCTGCAGTAAAACTAGAGCCACAAACAATACTCTTCACCTGCTTGTCTTTTAGAGCTTCAACAAGACACGGAGAACTTCTATCATCAGTATCACCATGACCTAACCGTCCATTTGCACCTTTTCCCCAAGTGTAAACTTCAGTTCTTGAAGTTAAAACAGCAACATGGTAGGCACCACAAGCTATTTCTTCAACAAAATTCTTTGTAAGCTTCCCCTCAACACGGGTAGGGAGTTTTCCATCAGCTTGAGAATTCCCCAATTGCCCATAAACAGGACTCCCCATAGTATAGACATGGCCATTGGTGGTAAGTGCCACAGTCATGCTATGTCCACAGGATACTCGACAAAAGTTAGGCTCAACCAGAGCAGCAACACAAGTGGGCACCAATCTAGCCTCTTTGTCACCATGTCCAAGACGACACTTATCTCCGTCCCCCCAAGTAAAAAGTTTTCCCGAAGAGCAATTACTGGAGGTTGAAGACCCAACCATAACTTCAACAACAGCAGCAGTGTGCCAAACACCACAAGCTGCTCGGACGGTGCGTAGGCCCTTAAGGGATTCCACTTCCCTGGGTACAGACACACTTTTACAGTCACCATGTCCTAAAACACCAAATGTTCCATCACCAAAAGTAAATAATTGTCCAGCAGAAGTGACAACAGCTGTGTGCCATGGTCCACAAGACACTGAAGAAACATGCATTCCCTCTAAAGGTCCATTTAATTTCTTCGGGACCCATTGGCTTGTTTCACTTCCATGGCCAAGTAAACCAAAATTGCATGCGCTACCACCCCATGAATACATTTCACCAGAAAGTGTTACAGCACAAGAATGGTATTCTCCACACGCTACATGTTCAACATTTATATTTTTAAGAGAATCTATAAGTTTTGGATGGGAGACATCAGAATCCACACCATGCCCTAATCTACCACCGAATTCCTCTCCCCAAGAGAAAACCTCTCCTTGTTTGGTTACCAATGCAGCATGTTGCCCACCACAAGCTATGTTCTGAACATCCAAAAGAACTGCAGATTCCAATGCTTTAGGCAGAAGAGAATCTATCTTAACACCACTGGAATTTCCAGGTCTATTTATTCCTCCACCTAACACACCATCACCAGTGCCTTCACCCCAAACAAAAACATCCCCTAAAGCATCGCCATCATAGTGACCAGAACCCTGACTTGACGAACTAACAGCACTTGATAAACTAACTCTGAAAGCATCCCCATTCACACCTTTTATGCGCCCAGCTGCTCCATCTGAGCCTGCCGGTGATAGAGAATGGATTGATCCACTAGTAGATTCTGAAGGATATAAAACCTTGGGCGGCACAGAATACAATATTACATCAGATAATGCCTTCTCTAAACCGGTTTTAGGAGGACTCTCATGTGGAGTATGAAGGCGAACAGAATCCATCCCATCCTATATCAGGAACAAAAGAATTCTCTCACTAAATATATAAAACATTGAAGTACAGCACAGATAATGGAGGGAAAAAGGACCTTCTGTGAACTACCACCACTACCAAATGGAGAGCTCAGTGGTGAACTTCTTTGGGTATGTGCTCTAGGACTAGTTGCTTCAGATGAAACTCCATCACTTCTAGATACAGCTCTTCCTTTCCTAAGATGGCCACGTGATATCAGTGCCTTTAGACCTGTAAACCAGACTTCAGCTTCATCTTTATCCTTGCAAATCTGGTACGAAAGAGAAGTTGGATTCATGGATTATAAAAATAGTTTTATCCAACAAAAATTTGGTTATTAATCAACAATGACATGACTATGCATGTATGGAGAACCAAACAACTAGAAATTAGGTGCAACACAAGTCTAGTAAGGATTAAAAATGGAATGCTTACCAAATCTAATGACCTATCATTATATATAAGAGAAAATGATTGGTATTCTTTTTCAGGCCGAGGATACCTCTGAAATATTGGCTGCAATGAGAAAGAAAATGATCAATTAAAATTAAAAAAAAAAACCCAAAGAGATGGTAATTTTTATTTCTCATTGCTAGAATTAAAATTGGAATTCGATTAATGAACTCCAGCATTGAAATTTTTTAATTGAATCAAAGTACTTCACATTAAAACTTCTCACATCAGAAATGAAAAGTAAAACAACCCCTCATCTAAATACATCTGTGTCATAACTCAGGAGTCATGCAACTGGAAGATGTAAGCTACAAATATGCATACTACTAAGACAAATTACATTACATCCCTTTTCAGTTTTGATGTGGATGACCAAACGCGTGAAACACGGTAACCTACCTCAAGGCATACCATGTTACTAATAGCTATCATTGAGAATCCGGAACCCAACCAAACACATATCTTTTTAAATTTAGAATTTTGCTAGTAAAAAATACAAGTAAACGCATCCATTCAATTCAAATTGAGGAAAAAAAAAACCTCACTAAACAATATGCAAAAGCAAAAACCATAAAACATCGTGCAATCATTCTTGTGGAGAATCACTTGAATTTATGCAGGCTTAGTCTTTAGTGCTTGATATAACTGACCCATGTATCAACAAGAGTGCAGAAAAGCTTGACAGGGATAAACTTACAGTTCGCTGACCAGGAATAATTCTGGAGACATGGCTTAGTTTAAGGCATTTTTCCTCCTTCCCAGAGATCCAGATTAGAACAGATTCATCCTGAAAAGAAATAAGGAAAATACATGTGGCATAAGAAGTTTTAGGTTACAGTAGGTTCTCCATGCATACAAGCATCAAGATAACCGTTCTTCCAGAAAGAAACAAAAGAAATGAAATGTAGCCAACAAAATTCAGCAAAGACAGATTATGGTAGTCTTCTTGCTACCAGCCCCAAAATATCATTCATAAGTTGGACAAATGCCATACAATATGAGCATATACAAATTACTCATATATTTGCTCAGGAAAGCAACATTAACAGAAGAACAAATTACATTTCAAAGAAGCCAACCCAGGACCCTTCTTCCCTTTTTAAATAGTATTGTCTTTTTCTTCCTGATACAGTTATCTTGGTTTTGCATGTTTGATTTTTTCTCATGTTTGCTTATACCCAACAAAATTGCATACAAAGATTCGTAAAAATCTAGTAAAAGCATAGAAATACCTAAGGATAAAAGTTGCGCAATACAGTAATTCCAGCAAGTATTGAAGCCCTCATAATAGCTCCTTTATCACAAGATTGATGGTTCACTGCCAATTGTTCATTGATCTTCATTGATACAAAAACATATATGTCTCAATGAACAATTTCCAATTTTTTCACTTGTACTATAACATATAACTCTTCTAAGCAATGTTGCTTATAAGGCCAAATTCTCAAACCCATTTCTAAAGCTTTCGTGGTAGGAAGGATATAAAGTTTTTTAATGTACTGTTTAGGTTTCATAATCACTTTCCTACATTGTAGCTTAACCATTGGATTAAAATTTTTGCCTTCCTCATTTCCATCCTCTCAACCAACCAAAGCCTAAGTGCCCAATATGTATATAACACAGTTACGATAGAACAATTGAAGACTTAGAATAATACAACTTGTAAGCAACATGAACCCCCAGACTTGGTTGATGAGAAACAGGCAATGGTTCTACAAGATATATTAATTGCTCATGTGTGAATGTTAAGTCACCATTTTGTTAGAAGTTACCTTTCTTGCATGTCGAACATATAGAAAGCTAAGGTGAACATAACAAATTACTTGTTTTTTTATAAGCTTTTCCACTAAACTTTATAAAACTCTAGGTATGAGGCTTCTATAATTAAGTTTGTGAAAAAAAAAATAGAGAAAAATAACTATGCAGGGGTTGCTAAACAATCTTTTTAGTTGTATTAATCTGAAATCTGGTAAACCAATCTGCATAAAACATATCAGAGCCATTCCATCACTGAGGAGAGATCATCTAACACCCATTCCCAATATAGTTTTATCACAAATTTCTGTTATTCACTTTCAGTAGAATGACAGCCCTTCGGACATCTAACTTAACCAAAAAGTGATAAATATCATGTACTTTTCCAAAAGCTCCATCATGAAACATAGTTTAGATAAATAGTAAGACAGAGATAGCTAGTCGCCAACAAAGATGACTTCTATGAACCAAAGCTACACAGATAAGGAAAAATAGTTAATAAATAGCCATCTACATAAAAATCAAATTTTCAGCTTTTATTCACAGAAATATATGCAACACTTAACATATGAATCTTCAAATGTATTCAGTCTTACATTGGACAGCCTGAAGGGACAAAATTTGGGCTTTCCCCTACGACCATATTTGAGCAATGGTGCTCCTTTTTTAAGGGCAGTGATGGCCTGTGGTAAATACAAAAAAGAAAATTTTGAATTAAAACATAGAAAATCCAACATGCAAACTGAATTTTAGATGGAAATAAAAGATTGCCAATTGTAGATCTCTATAAAAAGAATTTATTGAGGAAGTAAAATATGATCACGAAGTTATATGCAAGTATGAAACAACAAAAAAAGAAAACACAGTGAGCATCACACTTGTACTTAATCAGTAAGTCCACCAGAAGCCAAAAAATAATGCCAATCGGAGAATGATCTTACATTTTAGTGCAGTTTTGATTTCATATAAAATTTATGAGAAACAATATTAATGGAAGTCAGATATGTTTCATCCTGAAGCTCCAGGAAGCTATGACTAATTATTCCAGTTAATAGCAACATAATTTAATACTTTAATTAACAGCTTATACAATCTAAATTATTTATTTCATATTTTCCTCAGCGTGGCATTGCCATCAAGTTTCATCTTGCTATATTTTAAAATAAACCCACATTTAGCAATCATAAATCAATATTTGGTTAAATATATTCCCTATTTGTTTTCTTTTCTTCTCAAGAAAAATGTTTTATCTTTTTCTTTTTTCTCAATACGTATTCTTTCTTTGTCATCAGTCAGATGCTGGCAGGGCAAAATGGCTTAAGCCATCCCTGACATTCAAATGCTAGCAGTAACTTAAAATATTTTAGATACATATAACATTCAAACAAGGAAGTCATTATTTCCCTGTCATTGTAGCAATTAACAATCATTCCACCCAAACAACAAAAATAAAACCCACCAAACACAATCATAGTCATATCCAACTCCATTAATCCAAAGAAAAAACAAGACAACAAATCCCCAATTTAACGACATACTTAACAGCTAACAATTTGAACCTACACAAGCAACAACCATTTTCCATTTCCCACATTGTCAATTTACAGGCTAACACATTATAAAAGAAGACAGTAATACCATACATCACTCTATCGGGCTGCATCCCAATCAATTTTCTTTTATTAAAAAATAATTTAAAAATTCTAAAAATCAAATAAAAATTTTACCAACTCAATGTCCCTCTCCGGTACACCCGCCGCCCTGGACTGCTCCGCCGTCACCGCAGCCATCCTTTACGACTTCAGCATTTACTAAAAATTGATTTTTTTAACCAAACAAACCCTACTCTCCTCCATCACTTCACCCAATGCACCCGCACACACACGACAAAAATCTCTGTTTTAAAAACCCTAGCTCGATCACAGCTAACTCCACATTTCACATTGGCAACAGACTTTGAAAAATCAAAACTCAAAAAGAAAAATCCTTATAAAAAATAAAATTTTTTTATTAAACAAAAAAAGAGTTGAAATCGAAGTGAAAAGAGAGAAAATTATTTAATTTTTGAAAAAAAATCGACAAAAACTAGGGCGAAAAAATGGATGCCGGGTTCTTGAAGCGAAAGGGACAAATAGAGTAAAGGCAGGGAAAAATAACGGTGAAGAAAACGAAGATTCTCTTTCTCCCTTTTTTTTTAAGGCCAGTTTGGTTCGAGGGATTCTTTTCAAGAAAACGAGGAAAATGCGACGGAAAAACAAAAAAAAAAAAAAAGAAAGTGAAAAGGAAAATGAAAGGAGAGAGAAAGGGAAGGCTGGCAGATCAGCTGAAAAGAGACATAAGTGGGCAAGGAGAGCTCAAGTAAAGAGAGAAAGTGAGTGAACGAAAGAGAAAGAATCTGATGGAAAAGTCTGTTGAAAATGATGGATTTGTTTGGGACGTGGGTAGGGGTTTCGCTGCACTCTCTGGTCAACTTGTTGACTTCATTTAAAGTCAAGTCACCAATCCTATTTCGCCACGTCATTAACTTTTCACATAATCTTCAAATTTATTAGATTACCATAATTGTTAATATACCATAATTAAATTAAATCTATTATTATTATTATTATTATTATTATTTAAATCTATTTAAAACTAGTTAAAAATTAAAATATTTTTGTTTTTTAAAATTAAATTAAAATATATATGATAAAATTACATCGCAAAATTAGAATATGTAACCCAAAATAATTAGAATAGAAAATTATTCCATAAAAGATAAAAAATCGTTTATAATTTTCTTTAATTTTAGTGTTTATTATATTTCATTTTAATTTTTTATACAATTAATTAATAAATTTTAATAATAGGTTTGCCTTGCCAATTGCCACCTAATTTTTTTCCATTCCATCTCTGCTATCCTCTGCCGCGTCACCGCCACCGTTGCTGCTTAGCTGCGCCACCATTTTCCAACGCCTTTTGATGGTTAAACTTCATTATTTTTCCTTTTATTGCTGATTGTTTCCCCTAAATTTAGTAAATTTCTTTTTTTTTTTTTTAAATTCTATGAAGCAGAAAGTTAATGGCAGAAGAGGAGGGACAGCCATTGCCATATGTGTCAGGGATAGTATTGAAGAAAGGAAAATAAACGATGAGTTGGCGATTAGGAGGAGGACCCAGTTGGAGTCGGGTAAATATGGAGCAAGAAAAGCAAGAAGCAATCTGATGTTTCTGATATCAAAAAACCCGAGCAGTTCATAAAAGAGTTCAGAGACAAGGTAATTAATTATTCCTAATTTAGTTTACCAATTAAATTCAAGAATTTCTGAAATGGGATTTTACATTTGGTTCAATGCAATTTTGTTTTGAAAATTCTACTTTCCTTTTTTTGCTGTGCTATAGTTTCCTCTAGGCCATGTTGGATGCATAGGATGATGGATAGGACACGATCATAATCATCTTATATTATGTTTGGTTTGTATCTAAAGAAAGGGATAAGATTATAAGGAGGATTAATCATCCTCTTGGTATAAGATGATTCACTCCTCTCACCCAAAGTAGAGAGAATTATTTTTAATCGAGCTTACATGTCCTATTATACGCTTAAAAATTATATTAATAATTCAAATTGTATAAATTTTGATGAAGGATAATTTTGACCAATAAATAAATTATCCTATCCTAATTTTTGCACACATCATAGGATGACATTATTTAATATAATCCTATTCATAATATTATCTTATCATATTCTATTATAATCTTGTATTTCAAACATGACTTTAGGGTGTTTATGGTGCATTAGATTATGATAGGATAGGATAATATGATATTTTGATTAGCATTAGATTAAATAATGTTATGCTACCTTAGGTCTGATGAATGCAAAGATTAGGATAAGATAATTTATTTATTGGTCAAAATTATCCTTTCTCAAAGTTTATACAATTTAAATTATTGATGTAATATTTAAGAGAATAATAGGATAAGTAAGTTCAATCCCATGGATTAAAAATAATCCTCTTCACTTTGAAAAAATTGAATCATCCTATGTCAAGAAGATGATTAATCCTCCTTACAATCCTATCCCTTTCTCTAGATACAAATCAAACATAGTATAGGATGATTATCATCCTATCCTATCCATAATCATCCTATGATTCAAACATGACCTTATGGTATTATATTGTAACTAGGGTATGATTAGGGGTATAAATGAATGCAACTAGTTTTGAATACTCAAATTCGACTTATTCATTGTCATGGGGGAGTCCAAGCACAAGACTTCAAGTAGCTAGAGGTACTAGTTGAGTTGAGTTTTGAGTATTTTTAATACTTGGCTCAAGCAACTCAAGAGCCTAATGAAGTTTATGAATTATTTTTTTTAACATATAACCTACATGTATAAATATGATTTAGTATTTATTTACATTTTTTCAAATTCTATTTGTGTTTTAAGATTGAACGCAAGCTTGAGTCAAGTTTCAAATTCATTATTTGAGTAAAAGTAATTGAGCCTAATTAAGTCTTTGTAGCTTGATTATGTTTTTGAGCTGAGCTTGAGGACAAAAAATAAAAGCTTAACTGAGCTTGAGCTTAGCATTGTATCAGTTCAGCTCAATGCATTTACACCCCTAGTTGTTGTGTGTACCACTTCAAAAAGAAAATAAGATTATGCTAAAACTATTTTTTGGGGGTTTAGGAATTGGACCAGATCAGAATGATACAGAGGGCAAAGAGACCTAAATCAATGATACCAAAACCGAGATCAAAGTTGCTTTTCATTATCCGTATACACGGGTAAGTGACCTTTTTTGCACTGATCTTATTCAGTATCTTTGCTTCCCAAAGTTTTCTAGCTCTGATCTTTTTAGTTTTATTTTTTCAGCAAAAATGACATGCATCCAAGAACTAGGAAGATCTTATAGAATATAAGATTGAGGAAAGTTTTCAGTGGTGTCTTTGTGAAGGCAACCAAGGGTGTAATAGAAATGCTGATGAAGGTGGAGCCGTATGTCACATATGGGTATGAAAACAACCTTTGTTCGTTTGGAATTCTAACTTTTTCTGGTAAATGTAAAATGCTGAATCTAATGAGGTCAAAACACATATAAATTGTAAGCGGTTACTCTATGTGTATTGACATTTTCATCCTCTACTGTATGCGTATCATTGTTTTATGAGTGCTTAGTTTAATTACCTACATCTTCATATCCTTTTTTTCTGGTCATTACTCTGAATTGCATGCCTAAATGTACATTGAATCACGTGCAAGAAGGTTTTGCACGCACCTTGGTGGTCAACATACATCTCCTTTCTTATTTCTGTGAAGCAAGCTATGAAACTTGCCATGGCAAATTGTTCTAGTCATCTTACTAGCTAGAATCTGAAGTGATTTGCTATTTGCCTTTCTTGTAAATGATTTGCTATTGGTCTTTTCTTAATGGAATCAACCACTGCTTTCTGTGAACTTCTGATCAAGAAAATGCTGTATACATTAGACCTTTTTCTCATCAATTACTGGCCTCTTGATGTGAGCCTTAATCATGTGTTTAATAATTTAGAAACTCTTCTTTTGAGGTTGGCTTGTCTAATTCATGGTGGAGTGGGAGCATTTAGCTTGGATAATTACTGCCTAGGAGTAGCCTATGCAGAGCCCACACAGAGCCTAATAATGCACACTGACTGAGAAAAAAAAGCTTCATGAGATTTTCTTTGTATAGGATGCTTGGGAGGAATTTGCTACCTGTTGTAAAACTTAACATCCATCTGTCCCTTAAGAAGAAAAAAAAAAAATAGAGGACTCACTGTATAATTCTGAACTAATCAAGGCTCTATTCTTATGCAGAAATCCTTTTGTCATTAGCTTCTAAAGTGTGCAGAAATATCTAGGGCATATGTAATCATTGCTTGTGCCAGACAAATTTGTCAGATTATCCTCCATAATTTGCATAGTTCACGCAAATGATCTTGAATATATTTGGCATTTGTATTTTTGCAATGTTAAAATAACAAAAAAGCCCTTAAACTTTACCATTTTGCTTAGATAAGCCCTTATACTTTTATTACATCCAAATAAACCTCTAAGTTTTAATTTGTACCCAAATAAGCTTTTAACCTTTAATTTATATCCAAATAAGCCCCTAACATTTATTTTGTATCTAAATAAGCCTTTAATATAAATCAATCATTTGTTTGGAATAAGAACTTATTTAGGTAAAGTATAGGGGCTTATTTAAGAAAAGTGAAATAATTTAGGGGTTTTTTAGTATTTTAGCCTTTTTGCATTATGGGCAGCTACATGGTTTACTTTAGAGAATTTTTAATGGTTTTATAATGGTTGTAGGCATGTGTCCAAAACCTTCATTAACTATAACATTAGGCTACGGAAAAGAATTATGTTGCAAAGGAGGCCATAGCTTGGGGATACAGGAAGGAGTTGCGAGTGCTAGAATTCGAACTCCAAACTTGCTGAATGTTAGCTCTTAAGAATGGTTGCATGAACCAACTGCGCTGAGCTTTGGGCTCTAGGTTCACTTATAAGGGATATGCTAGTTTCCAATGGCTTGCACTTCCAGGTTCAGTTTTTTTTGTGGCCAATCAGATTCAGTTCGAGTGCTTAATTCTTTTATTTTTGTTTCTTTAACTTGCAGTTACCCCTAAGATCATTGATTTACAGTGCTAAGATTGTCTTATGCAGATATCCTAATCTTAAGAACGTGAAGGAGCTGATTTACAAGAATGGCCATGCAAGGATTGACAAGAAAGCAATTCCTCTGACAGATAATAATATCATTGAACAGGTATCATAGTCATCTTACCCTAGTTGCAGGAAGATGTCCCCCATTTAACTTTGTCCAAAGGTCCATAATGCTTGCAACTAAAAGTTGTTTCTTTATCAGACATGTGGAAAATATGGCATCATATGCGTAGAAGATATCAGACACAAAATTGCAAATGTTGGTCCACATTTCAAGGAGATTATTCATTTTATGGGACCCCTTATGCTCAGCAAGCCAGAAGATGGGTTAATCCAAGGGAAGAAACAGCCATACAAAAATGGAGGAGACGCTAGTAATGGTGAGGATGAAATCAATGACCTAATCTGCAAGATGAATTAGCTTGAATATCATAGTTCCTTCATATAAGAAAATTTGTATGTTTAGCTTTCAATGACATGTATGGAATGTAATTCAGTTTTGAATTGGCAATCAAATTTTGCTTTGCTTTATCATTATAATCTATGCTAATTCACCATTTCTTATTCGTTGAGAAAGTTTCCTATGAATCTTCTTGTTTTAATTATTTTAACCCTCTATTGATGCATGGTTTTACAATTTACAGAGCATAGGAGTGTTTCGTTACTGAGAAAATGAATGAAATGTTGGTTTAGATCATTGATCAAGGACAAAAGATAGAATTCTGGTTCAGGCCTCTGGTAAGAATCTGTTACAAGTTTTTAACCAGAGATATGATAGAAGCATATCCTTCAGACAAACATGATTTAGTTTGAACATAAATCGGGTATGAACTGATGAAGATTATAACATTTCTGGAACTGAAATAGAAAAATCTGACACAGATCTCAAGAGGAACATATTCTGTTGATCAACCAACAACAAAATTTAGTTATATTTTTCCTTCTGGTAATTTACAGTGGAACCCTAGATTCCATAATTCTAAACATGACAAGTAGCTTTCTCTTTTTCTTTCAAATGAAACCAAAATCCCATACAATGATTTTGTATAATCAAGAAAATTCTCCCGAGAAAATAATTCCTACTAATCTCATAAATCGGAAAATATTAATTGATTTGCTGATCAGACCACTTCTAATTCATTGTATCTTGTTCTTGTTCTATCAGGAGAGTGAATTTCTTCCATTCCCTTCCTCTTGTTAACATTTGGTTGCATTTCTTTTGATCTTCCTTTCATCAGATGAGGCCTCAGCTTGTTCACATCTGATAATTGAACTGGCTTTAGAAAAAACTCTTCAGCTCCATCTTCCAAGCATCTGATTGAATAATCAAAACCAATTAATGTCAGCTTGATAATCAACATGGAAAGCAATTACTTGAATCTGAACTGTTATTAAAAATTTTTTCATGGAAAATGTTTTCTAACCTGTTAATTCTTGATGGGATATTCTCTGATGACATGATAACAACTGGTATGTCTTTGAAAGATGAAGATTCCTTGATTTTTCTTAGGAGATCATAGCCTGTCATTCCTGGCATACAATAATCTGTGATGATCAAATTGACTGCCACTTGTTGATGATGTTGATCATCATCTGGAGCAACAGATACTGGATTTGAATTTCTCTGTTCATCTTCATCGCTATTATTCAATCCAAGAAACTCCAAAGCCTTGCTTCCAGAATCCACTGCAGTAACTGTAAACACAATCACAACAATGAAAAAAAAAAAACATCAATCTAGGGTCTGTTCTCAACCAAAAAGAAAAATAACTGTTCTATAATTTAGACTGAACTCAGTTCCGTGATCATAGAACCTTAAATATCAAATATGGAAAGAAAAAAAAAGAAAAGAAAAGAATAGTTAACCATGATAAGAAGAAGTCTTGAGAAGCCTTTCAATGAGTTTTCTATCAATGAGGCTGTCATCAACAGCAAGAACATGAAACTGATACTCAGAAGCCACTCCCATGATTGTTAAAGATGTGATTTCAACACCCAGAAAAGAAGAAGAAGATGGGAATCTTGGGAATGGAAGAAGGGATGGAGGAAAAGAAGACATGGGGAGGTGAGTTTTAAAAGGATGGCCATGGGGAAGAAGATGCAAATCCCATGGAAAATCTGACAGTTTGGAAAGCAAGATCCGGCAGATTTCATCCAGAATCTGACGGATCTTCTAGGTTGATTTTTGAATTGGACAACAAGCAAAGATGGTGGTGTGTTTTCCATTTTTAACAGTGTATTAGACTTTTCTCTCAATCATGATATTCTCTTTGACTCTTTGATCACTGCTCAAAGCACAGGCAAAGCTACAGTTTCAGACTTTTCCCATGCACGTGTGTTAATCAAATATATAGATTTTTATAGCCTTTAATTTGTCAATTTAAAAAAAATGATTTCTTTTTAATTCATGGGGTAATTAAATATATAAAAATACATGACTTGACCTTCACAATCACATCCTATTACTAAACTAATATGAGATTTTGAAGATTCCAGCATGAGATTTCAAATAATTTTTAAAGAAATGAGAAATCTTAGCAATGTACATACATTTTGACTTGTTAAAAAAAAAAATAAAAGAGTTGAATTCATCTCTATTGATAGCATAATCTTCATTGCATAAAAGACAATCAAACATTTTATATATAATTCTAATTTTAATTCATATTTTTTATTAATTTAATTAAGTTTTTTTTTTTTTTTGACAAAGATGGGTAGGAGACCTACTAATATGTATAACTCTTTAACAAGAGATGAAACTCATAAATAGTGATTATTTGTGAAATAATTTTATATAAAGATGGGATAATGGGAAAGTAATTTAGAGGAAAATGAGATGAAAATGCAATCAAAATAAATAATATTGTAAAAAAATAAATTTTTAATTACTCAAATGTTATAACTAAAAAGTAAAATCACTTATGATCAACTATATTTCAATACTCAAATTTTCTAAATAAGTAATCAAAAGAAAAAGAATGATTTGTTTTATATATTTATATTTCGATCGATTTTTTTTTTATCTAAATGTATTTTAAGACATTCTTGTCTCACTTAATCATGAGTAAAGGAATATAAGAAAATGATTACAAATATTATGATTTGAATTTCAAATATGTTGGATATTTTTTAAAAATAATTATATGAACTAATTAAAATTAAAATCTAAATCCGAGCAAAGGTATTTTAATAAATAATAACCAAAATAAAAACTTTTACATACAATTTTTTCTAATTAAGAAAAGGGGAAGAAAGTTACTTCCATATAAAAGGAGTATATCATTTATAATTTTTTTTATTGTAATATTATAATTATTCAATTATAATAAAAAATTATATCGGGATCTACTATTTATAAATATAAGATTCACATAAAATTTTAATAAATTTACACATTTTAAATTTTTATTGATTAATTATATTACAATTATTGTAGGTAAAATGCTTCCCATATAAATCAAATTTCAGTCAATGCAATGAAAATACACAAATTGAAGATAAAGATATAATTAAAAATACATTTTTTTTAAGTTTTACATTACACAAATTAATCTTTACTTATATATATTTGTGTTTATAATATATATATATATATATATATATATTTGATGGTGCATTTTCTCATGGTATGTTTGTTGTCAAGAGAGCATTTGTGGGACCTTTTTACTGAAATTTTGTAGGAAATTCCAATTTTAAATTATTTGGTTTCCACTACTTCATGTCTTCAAGCTTCATCATCAACAAATTTTGCTCTTTGTCAATCATGATTTTGTTTTTCCTTTTTTTTTTTTTTTTCCAAATTGAAAAGTATTATGCTATGTTTTGTTGGAAAAAAAAATTAAAATAAAAGTAAAATTTTAGGAAATTATTAAAATGTAAAAGAATAAATAAAACAATGGGTTTATATATTTTTTTAGTGTCTAATTAAAAAAGTGAATACTGATTTTTTTTTTTTTTGTAATTTTAGTAAAATCATATTTTTGGTTAGTCAAAATTTATGGTTTCTTATTTCCTCCAAATTTTCCATCAAAATTTCTATTCATTAAATTTTTTTATTATAATTATGTAAAAATCTTTACTGGGAAGAGCAAATATATATATATATATATATATTTATATATTGAGTATGCATGCACACAATATAATTAGAATAAAATCTTCTAAATATCAATTATTAGGTCCTAATCTCAAAATTGTATTAGATATTTATGTAAGTTAAATTCATTTTTTATTCAAAATATTATCATAGAATTAATAATGAATATCTTAAAAAAAAAAAAAAAAAGGTGATCTGCCTCTCCTACAATGATTTTCTTGCCCTTTTCAAAGAAGAAAAAAAATCAAACACATGTTTTCGGCAAAAACAAACAAAATATTTGAAATTAAAGAATTTTATCAATCAACTTTTTTTTTTTGTAAAATTTACATTTGGAGGTGATGAGTTTAAAAAATTTATGAACGTAATATTTTTTTAATCAAATAAATATAAAAGTAAAATTTTCAAGGCAAATAAATTTTTAAAAAATTATTATTCATGCTCTGCTTCTTTGATTAATATAATAATATATTAATTTACTTTGAATTTGTAGTTTGATTATCGTGAAACAGTAAAAAAAATTTATAATTTAAAACATAATTCTATAATATAATATAAATGCGATATGAATAAAAAACATAAAAATCATAAGATTTAAAATTTTAAATATAATTATATATAAATTTAATAATATTATAAATATATATTTCATATTTTTATACCATATAAATTTTAATACATAATTTTTATATAAATTATTAAATTATTAAATATAGATCCATAAAAAAATAAAAAAAGTGTCGGTGACTTTGGATTTGGACCCACCAAATCCCCTGAGGAATAAGGTGATATCTGGTGCCAAACTTTCCCAAGGCCAATAATATTTGCAAACACGAGTACTTGAATTTTGAGACCTTAGGTCATAATTTTGGCTTTAAAAATTAAAGAGGGTCCAAATGTTTGACAACGTTCCCATTTTCATCTTCTTAATATTATATATATTATTCAAATTACTATTACTAATACATATAAAATTCCCACTTCTTTTCAACCCTTTTTAATATATTTTAATTTTTTTTAATTTGATAATCTTCCCTTTTCTCTTGATTTTATCTAAAGCCTAATCCACCTTATTTATAATAAGACATAAAATCTTGGTTTTGGGAGAGGAAATAGACCAAGTTCGTAATTAAAAATAATAATAATAATATTAATAGTGGTGGTCCAATATTGAGTGTTGAGTTTGGTTCTTTGAAATGACATATATAGGAATTTATAATTGAAGTAATATTAGATATATTTTTAAAATTATCGTAATTATTTAATATTTATGGTGATAAGTTCATCAAAGTAATGTTATCACTAATAAATTTATATTATTATGTTTGATGTAATATTATAGCATTATATTTAGTATTTCATAGAAAAAATCATTAAACATAAAACATCCAAAATAATCTTATGATTAATAATAAGATTATTTAAAAGAAAGCAACAATTTCATTTTTATTGAATTACAAATTTTATAAAATAAGAATTTATAAAATTTACATATTGTTAAGAGCTTATAAAATTTTTATAAAATTTATAGTTATTAATATAACTAGATCTAATAATTTATGAATTTATATTATGTTTGTTTTGTATCAAAAATAAAAAATTATCATATTACAATTTATATCAATATGTCCAATACAATATATATATATATTTTTTAAATTTATATATGATTTTTAATAAAATATTAAACTATATCACTTTCATATTATTTTAAATATCGTTTTTGTTTTGTGTGGTCAACATATTATGTTTAAAATTATTAAATTTAGATATTAAATAATTTTTTATTTTAAATAAAAAATATTACAAATATTAAAATTTAAACTCATATTTATTAAATATAATATTTAAAAATTATTATATAAATTAATTGAGATAAATGCATTCAAATTTGCTTTTCTTTCAATATATAATTATTAGTTCTTAAAACAATATATACATATATATGTAATTTACTACTAGTAATTTGTTAGGTAAGATGAATGAATAGTAGTACTTTGTTAGGTAAGATGAACGCGGTATCACTACCACCACCCACAAGAACAGGTAAGTTAATGGTACCTTGGAGTTGTTTGTTTTCGGACAAGTTGAAATGCTTTTTTGACAAAGCATCAGAAAAGAAAAAAGAAAGAAGGGAAGGGGCAAAAAAAGCCAAACCAAAGGAGAGCCTGTAGTCTGATTCTGAGACTCTTCCAGGCCAACCAGAGGGAAAACACTGCTAAAGATGGGAGTGATAAAGGCAGCCATAGGAGATGCCCTGTTAACATCGATGTGGGTATTTAGCATGCCATTTCTAAAGATTTTCACAGGCAAAATAGCAACTTTCCTTGGTGTTCAAACGCTGCCTTTGGCTGCTCTTTTCATTACCACAAACTTGGTCAGTACTATGGTGTTTATCTTCAGCTTGATTGGCGATGCTTTTGGTGGCGCCAGCTGGAATCCCACGGCTTCTCTCACTTTCTACGCCGCTGGTCTCAAGAAAGACTCGTCTCTCCTTTCCATGGCTGTACGTTTCCCTGCTCAGGCTGCTGGTGGAGTAGCTGGTGTCAAGGCAATTTTGGGAGTGATTCCAGGGGAATACAGGAAAACCCTAAAAGGACCTTCCCTGAGAGTGGATTTACATACTGGGTTTTTAGCTGAAGGGTTGCTGACATTCGGGCTCTGTCTTGCTCTCCTTGTGATTTTGTTCAAGGGTCCTAAAAACCCTTTGCTTAAGCTTTGGTTAATGGCTGCATCAACTGTTGGATTGGTTAGAACAGGCTTTAAGTACACTGGACCTTCCCTGAATCCTGCCAATGCTTTTGGATGGGCATATGTCAACAATTGGCACAACTCTTGGGAGCTTTATTATGTTTATTGGATTGGTCCTTTGATTGGAGCAACTTTGGCTGCTTGGGTTTTCAGATTCTTGCTTTCTCCACCACCACCAACCAAGGAGAAAAAAGCATGATTTAGATGTAACTTGTTCACAATTTATAATAAAATATTTTCATTTTTCTTGCATTTAGCTGTTTACTGATCTTGGGATGATCTTGTTGTTAATCTGATTCATATATCAAATTAATAGAAAAAATCCAGAAATTTTTTCCCATATATTTGGATTATTGATAGAGTCAAGCTGTTTCTTTTATTTTTTTCCCTTAACTTTTTAATATAAAAAATACTTCCATTAATCATTTAATCACTGCCGACGAAATTGATTCTGAAGCCTCAATTATTTAATAATTTTATGTGGTTCAAATTTATGGTGTACCTTTCCTGGAAAACATCGGTACTCCTACCTAATAATAGAGATGGGACTTTCTCAATTTCATGATATTTTTCACTGGTCCACATATCGATTAGACCATGGAATTTGTATTTTCTTGGCTGCCAACGTAGCCTTATTGGCCAAACCTGGAATTTTAATTTGGTCTAACTAGCTCACACCTGTAAATTTATCGATTCGAATATTAATATTGAATAAAATATTAAATTTTATATATTTATATTATATTCTATATAAAAATTATGAATTATAATTTATATTAATATAAAAACATAAAAAATATATTTTTTATTTTATTAAATTTACATCTAATTATTATTAAATTTTAAATTATATTATTTTTATATTTTATATTAATTTTATATTCATAATGTGTCATATCATATTTTAAATTTTCAAGTGAGTCGTAGTTATGTTGGAAATCAACTTAATTAAATGTATTTCTCAAATTGCAAGTTGTTTTTTTAATGATTGTAAAATTATATAATACATTGTTGGTAGAGATTAGAAAGCCAATAAATTAATTTAATAAAACAATGACACATAATAATTTTTTATCTGCACGTTTATAAATAATAATTCTAATTGATTGTGCCTGAACATTTTTTTATTTGAAAATTATTAAAGGCGAAACTCTAATTATTAAAATTAAAATTTTAATATTTTATCAATAAATCATGTAATTAATAAGCGCATGAGAATTCAAATTACCTTTTTTTTAATATAATAATAAAAAAAATCTCTGCTAATTTTTTAAATAATAATAATAAAATTTTGATTGATTTTATCATATTTTATTACAAATAAAGATTTTAAATTAAGAGTGTAATCAATCGAATTTGAGTCGATATAATATTAAATTCGAATTTGACTCAAAATTTAAAACTTAAAATTCGACTTGAATTCGATCAAGTTTTATTTTTTTAATTTGAGCTCAATTTAATATAGAAATCGAGTTATTCAAGCTTGTTTGATTAAGTACAATTAACATATAAAAATAAGTTTAATTTTTATATTTGAAAAAAAACTTGATTATTTATGTTCGAATTCAAAATATTTTATTAATTAAAATAATTAAAATATAAAAATTATATTAGGCTCATGAGTTACTTGAATTTGATATAAAAATACTCAAACTTGATTCGATCTATAAGTTGAACTATTCGAACTTGAGCTCGATTCGATAATAACAAAATCGAATTTAAATTTTATTTGAGTCAAATTTAAATAAGTTATGAGTACTAACATATCATTTATATCTCTATTTTAAACTACATAATCAAGATGATTCGATTCAATTTAAAAAAATTTGTCTCATAAAAATAGAGTTTTATTTTGAGACCAAACAAAAAATCATTAGAATATCCCATTGGAGATTATATAATTGTATCATAATCATTCACGTTAGTTATATTCGATTTAAATGTTGTGAAAGGCAAATACAATTGAGAATGAGAGAGTAGTAGCAATTTTATAGGCCGTTTTGATGGGATTCTAAATTCTTTTCGAAGATATTATTTATGAAAAAGGTGACAGTGACTAATGACTATTCTATTGATTTTAGAATTTAAATTGCCTAACACGTTTTTGGTCTTTGTCACGTTTGTAATTTAAACCAAACTCAAATATTTTATTGATTTTATATTTCCTATCAATCCCATTTATAAAATTATGAGTTAATATTATAAATGATTTTTAAATTATAATAACTATTTAATATGATATTTAAATTTTAAAATTTTTTAATATAATATATAAATTATAAATTTATTAATTAATATAATACTCACTTTTAACGTAATTAATTTTAAATAATTGCACGTAATGTACAAAATAATATTTTAAGTATCATACTAATTAAATTTATAATTTAAAAATTATATTAAAATTTTTTAAAATTCAAGTATCAGTTAAAAATTTTACTATAATTTAAAGATTATTCATGATATTAACCTTAAAATTATTAATACAGTGAAATAAATTAAATAAGGTCAAATTAGTTGGATAAATTACTCAAAAATCAAATGATAAAAAACAAAAGATTATACTTTAAAGATTAGTTAAGTCTTTTTCTTATTTTTACCAATAAAGCCTTGATTTATCAACGAGGAAGAGATCTTAAAATTACAAAATAACAGGTTCAAGTTTCGTTGTACGTGAATTTAATTATTTAATTATATTATAATTTGATAGTTGATTATTTAATGATTATAATTTTTGATTAGATTATAATTTTTAAAAAATTTTTTTGCTATTTTTTAAAAGTACAAATAAAATTTAAATTTAAATGTTTTTAAACTCATTACTGCACTTATTTTTTTTGGTATAAAATGTCACAGTTAAAAATAAAAAATATATATACAAAATAAATCAAATATAGTGATAAAACATTAATAAATATAAGTTTTTTTTATTAATTTTTACGTTAATTTCATTTGAGAATAAAACAAATTCTAAAGATCCATGCTTATTTTATAGTTTATTTATTTATTTATTTTTATTTGAATATAAAAAATATAAAAAAAATTCTAAAAACATAAAAATATAAAAATATAGAAAACTTTATAAAATTCTAAAAAGTAAAAAAATAAATATTTTTATTAAATAAAATGTTAAAATTTGAAAACATAAAAAATTCAAAAATAATTTTTATTTAAAAATTAAAATATTGAAAAAAAAAACTAAATTTAATATTTTAAAAAGTAGAAAAATTAAAAAAAAAATTCAAAATATTGAAAATTTCCAAAAAAATTCTAAATTTCTAAATATTAAAAAATTCAAAATTAAAAAATTAAAAAAAATGAAATTAATAAATTAAAATATTGAAAGAAGTAAATATAATAATTTAAAAAATCTAAAAATTTTCTAAAAAATACAAAATATTTTTATATTAGAGGAACCAAATTTCAAATTTAATGAGAAAATAAAGACTAAATTTTAAATTTTATGTGAGTATAAAGACTATTTATATAATTTAATAATTGATTTTATCCATCTAATTTGCTATGTGAGTAAATCAACGCTACAACGACGAAATCAATGTCACGCCAATAAAGTTAGTGCCCAAGTCATTAAGTTAACTATCATGTTAGCATTTTTAACCATAAATAAATAACGGATTAGTGATTAGATTAAAATTATTAAATTAAAATAGTATAACTGCTAAATTTGTATAAATGATAAAGTAATGACTAAATTTTAAATTTTCATAAAATATAGAGACCTTTGGCACAATTTGACCAATATATATTGATTAGACCCTATATTTGTATTTTCTTGCTTGCCATTATAGTAGTGGAAAAAGTCGCCTAATAATTTTCAAAAGGGTAAATTGCATTCGAGTTCCACAATTTTGAACATAATTCGGCACAAATCCATTAACTTGAAAAAATGAACAACTTGCCTCAAACTTTTCAATTTCATAGGACACGTAGGTTCTTTTGTTAGTAATCCGTTAGTTATTCCATTAAAACTTTATTTAAATATTATTTTACCCTTAAAAAATCAATATTCTCAAATAATCACATAAAATAATATTTACAATAATAAAGCATTTTTATTTTTCTCAAAATATATAAAATCTATTAAAAATTAAAAAAAATTTCTTAAATGCAACATATAAAAACAAAACTTACAATTATAAGTATGATAATACATATGTAAATATATCTGTAACAAAATAAATATTAAGCATGTAATATTATTTTGACATATAACTATTAAAAAAAATGAAGGATGTAATATAAAATAAGATTCGTCGTTGAAAAAAAGTTACAATTAGCTATTTGTCAATTCGATTTTAGTTATTATAATACTCAAGTATGTGTTCAATTTAAATTTATATATTTGTGAAAATATATTGATAACATTTTAAATCAAAAATCATTATAATAAATAAACCCGAGTTAAGAAGTTGTAATATTTAAACACAAATAATTTTTATTACTATATGTGGAATATATTAGATTGAGGGGTAATTTTGTAATTGCTTAAATTTTATTATCAAAGTTAAAAAGTTTGGAGTGAATTTTCTATTTTTTAAACTAATAAACTTATGTTAAATTATGCTCAAAATTGAAAGATCTAGATGGAATTTCTCAAATTATTGTGAAAAAAGAAAGTACTTAAATGAAATTTTTTAGGTAAAATTCGTGAAGTTTCTTATTAGAAGCGATTAAATAAAAATTAAAGTAAAAAATTAAAATCGATAAATTAAAATATCTCATTACATAGATTAAGTATGTAAATTTAAAAAAATTTTATTAAATTTTGATATATATTTTTAAATAAATATTTTAGTAAAAATGTTAATAAAATTTATACCGTTAAATAAATATTAATCAAATTTGAATTATAAATAATATTTTTAATAATTTTTTTATATATTATTGATTTTCACATTAAACTCTATCAATTTATGAATTTAAATTTTTTATTAAAATTTTTAATAATTTTTTTTTAAGAAAGCACTTTGCAAACTTCATCTAAAAAAACTTCTATGTAAGTTTTGTCACATAGAAGAAACTAGGGATAGAATGAATTTACTCCTTTGAAAGCTACTTCATTTTTGTCTTTGGAGGAGCCTTATTGGCGAAAACAGTAGTATGGTCCAAGTGGCACATTCTGTTCGTTTATAGAGTTTAAATGATAGCAGTCAAGAAAAAAACAACCAAATGGAAACAGCAACTAACTATGGCTCTTGGCCCAGACAACGCCCTAGGCTACGGGGGGATCGGAGCAAGAGGGAACGCCTAGACGACGTTTTTATTCCTGGGCTGCAGTAAGTAGATCGAGAGGTCGTTCCGCCCCCTGTCCCCGAAGATGGGTAATATGTTCTCAAAAAATGTTGTTCCAATCTGACCTAGCTGGCGAGCGATCCCAGTTCGCGGCAGAGAACAAGACAGCAAGCGAGCGTACCTTTGTTCGCTTCTTCTCCACCAAGCACGAAAGTTTAAGGATAACTGTAGGTCGGTGGCTACCTAAGGAAACTCCGATTCGATCCGCCCCCCGGCTGGGAGGCATTTACCTCATCCCGATCACAAGGAGAGGTTCACCATGATGGGGGTACTTTTTTCTTTTTCCTTTTCAGAAAGAATGAAATGCATAGGGGACCATCCTTTTGTTGCGGCATGCTCCTCAGATTTAGGAGTGAGTTAAGCCAATGCGTACAAATAGACAGACCAGGTTCATCCTTTTATGTTGAGGTCAGTGCAAGTCTGTCTATGATGTTGAGTCTAGGTGGTGTTGAAGCTGGCTTATTCATGCTAGTCATCTTAGAGCTATGAGTCAAAACAATGTTCACCAACTCTTCCATAGTAATCTTGTTCATATTCTACTATCGAAAAAGCTTTTCAAATATGAGTTTAAATTGTTATATTAAAGTGTTTTGTCTCTTCCCAAGCATCTGAATATTATATATATATATATATATTATAAATAGATATTTTTTGAAAATAATCAAGGATTCATCATTGAATTATATATTGATATGGGTTTTGAAGTTCAAGTTCGGCTTGATAAAAAGTTTTATTTTATTAATTATTTTATTAATTTAATTTTAAAATATATTTAAATATAATAATATTTTAATATTTTAATATATATTTAAAAAATTTGAGTCTCTTAATTCAATGAGTTGGGTTTTGAATAAAATTTTTAAATAATTGTTTAAATCTAATCCGACTCATGGATAAATTTAATTAATGATTTTGATACACATAATAATTTTATAAAAAATAAAAAGAATTACCCATAAATTTTCGAGAAAAATTAAACAGCACTGCAAATACAGGCTTATTAGTCATTTGCATTAAAATCCCAAATCAGAACTATTAAAATACATGTGAACGTAAACAGTGAAAAAGTTAGAGCGGTAGAGCCAATTGGATTATAACACATCGTATTTCAAATGAGTTATTATTTAATATATTGATATTGTGTCATTTTATACATTCTCAATCAATAATAAAAAGACACCTCATTTAATAAATAAAAATTAAAATTTTATGTCCTTAAAAATAAATATTAATAAAATTATTTAAGATTAATTAGTTATTAAAATTTTACTCTCTCCTGAATTTTTTTTTGCTGTCTCTCTTTTCAATAGTCTAAAACCCTCGTACCCATTTCCGGTCTTACGATTTCGATTGCTTCACTCACAGTTACAGACGTAAATATCATCTTCAAAACAGGGGCGAATCATTATTATTTTTCTCATACAAATTTGTTGCTCATAGGTTAGGAATATTAGTTTTTATTTAAAACAATTCTCCAAAATTACCACTTATTAATTTATGTTTCTTTGAAAATGATGAAATGTAAGCAGTATCATAAAAGTAAGTACAAATTAAAAATGCATATGACCAACTTAATCCTATTGTATACCTTTTAACTTTATATCTTTTTATTTAGAAATATAATGAAAATCCTTAATTTCGAAATATTTTCTAGGCAAAATTATGAAAAGTTTTTCTTCATTTAGAATTCTCATTATATTCCTTAAAATCTGACTTAATATTCCTTCATAAAAAAATTATTAATAAGCCCCTATATATTAAGGTAGGGTCTCAAAAATTATTTTTACATAGGAATATTAGTCCATTATTTCTAAAAAAAAAAAACTAATTTTCATTATCATTGTTTACAAATTCACATTTTTTTATGCATAATGCAACAAGACAAGATAAATTATAATATAAATTAAAAGGTTCGAATGACCAATTTGATCAATCTTATACCTATTTAATCTTTTTTTTTATCATTATCTCTTTTTCAAAAGAAAATTAAGGATGAAAAAAATTTTATATATTTTTATTTATTTTGTGTTAGAAAATTTTCTTTAATTTTATAATGTCTAGGTAGAATTAGAGAAAATTAATCACTCAATTAAAACATGATTTGAATTCTCTGCAATATAAAGATAATATTTAGGTAGAGTCTTCAAAATTATTTTTTTAAAAAAAATTATTTTGAGGTTGATTAAAAACAATACGAATAATTAATCTTTGTAATGAATGTCATAAAGGAAAAAAGTACATGAGAGCAAAGAGCAAATCATCATGATTCATGAAATAAAATGATGGATGAAACAAATGAACCAATACAAATTGACACAAGGCATATTGCAATGTTACGAGATTAGATGGCGGAAGGAGCATAAGTAGGCAATGACATATGAGCTAAAGGGGTGAATGAAAAATGATATGAAATGGAAATCAAAGAGCAAAATTACACAACTTGAAGAACTAAGAGAAAGGAAACTACGAATGGATGATTTTTCCAACCTTCATGCTCTTTTCCCTATCCTTATCTCACATCCTATTTTTATGACACAGGTGGGGATTTAAAGCACCAAAATTTTGTAATAGACTAAAGGCAAACAGTTCCTAAACCCATGCAATAGCTAAATGGTAAGAAAAGGAAACAAGGATAATGTTAAGATATCCTAGGCAAGCCATTACCATCCCGGATAAAATTTACTTGAAGTTATTTATGTGAATTTTGTGAAGTTCCTTCTTTAAAATAATTTAATAAAAATTTTAATAAAAAATCCAAACCAATAAATTGATAGAGTTTAATATGAAAATTAATAATACGTAAAAAAATCATTAAAAATATTGTTTATAATTCAAATTTGATCGATACTTATTTAACAATAAAAATTCTGTTAATATTTGTACTAAAATTTAATAAATATACCAAAATTTATTAAAATTTTTCAAAATTTGCAAGCTTGATCTATATGATGAGATCTTTCAATCTATCAGTTTTGATTTTTGATTTTAGTTTTTATTTACTCATTTTTAATAAAAAAATTTCACAAACTTCACTTATGAAACTTTATGTAAGTTTTTCTTTTACCATCCCCACATTTTCCTTTAGAAAACACTTGCTACTTTCTATCTTTGCTACTTTCATTTTTCCATTTTAGGTTAGAAATCATAACAAAAAAGGAGACTTCACCCATATGACAGTTTCTAAACAACATATCCCAAACCAAACGAAAAAACATGAGCTATAAGCCATAAAGTGACAAGCCTTCATGGATAACAGGAATAAAAGAGAACCGGATCATCAAACCAGAAAACATGAAAAAAAGGTGAAAAAAAAGCATATGTGGATAAAGGATGAAGCTTTAAACTTCCACAAAATGGTCCACCAAAACATAATCAAACCGAGCTTTTTAGAGCTATATTTTGAGCTTTAAAGCTACTTCAATCACCTTACTTTACCTATCTTTAAAATGCTTTAGTTTGCTTAAGAAAAAGATTCTCTTTCAGTATGAAACTGAGAAAGTAAGCAAAAATAATGCATTATGCCTCCATGACAGTAAATAAAGAAACTGGTTTGGAAAAAATGAATTTTAACCTTTATAACTTCTATGGACCCTTTCTTTTTATGCCTTCAAGTGGCTTTCGATTTTTAAAGAAAAAAAAACTTATTTTCATCACATACAAGAAAAATATAAACTAAAAAATGAAGCTTTAAGCCTCCATGTGTAGTAGACTAAAGTAGAACTGAAACCATTTCTCAAAAACCTCTTTTACTTTTCATTTTTCTTCTTGTTTTGAAAGCTTTTATATTTATAAAAAAAAGTTCATTTTTTTTACGAAAACTGAGTATAAAAACTCAAAAGCTAAGAATGGAACTTTCACGTGTTAGTGTAGTGTAATCCTACATCTAATAAATATTTGATTTACTGTAATCTTATATTCATGTTAAGCTTTTTCACTTACAGCCAATTGATTTTAAGTTGGATGCTTAACATGGTATCAGGCTAAGATTTTTTTCATTGCCCTTTTCAAATCCGTCACGTAATAGGCCTCTTTATCTTTGCCTATACATGATTGAGGGTCTATTAGTATTGTGTTATCCCACATATAATAAATATCTAATTTTTTACAATTTTATATTCAAGTTAACTCCATCATTTACTGTCACTTAGTTTTAAGTTAAATACTTAACATGGTACTAGAGCCAAGATTTCTTTCTGTTACTCTTTTAAATCTGTCACATAGGTTTCTTCCATCTCTAGCTACATATGATGAGGTTTGTTAGTGTGGTATAATCTCACATATAATAAATGTTCAATTTCTTATAATCTTATATTCAATTTGGACTCCTCCACTTATAGCCAATTGATTTTAAGTTGTATGCTTAACATCATAGATAAAAAACAAAACCAGAATTCTAAGTTTGCCTAGATACAGTTTTCATTTTGTTTTCAAACCCCTTTAAGCTTCCCCTTTCATAAGTTTAGAAAGTTATTCGCTTTCTTAAGAAAATACTTTCTTTTCTTATGTCAACCCAGAAAACATGAATAAAAAAATGAAAGCTTAAACTCTTATGGACAACAAAAAGGAGATAGAATCGGAATGCTTGCATAAATGATAGGTTTTAAACTTTGGACCTCTTGAGACCTTTGCTCATTTTTGTGTTTTGGAAAGCTTTAGTTTCTTAAATGAAAAAGCTCTTTTTTATTCCTAACATCTACCATATACTAGTCACAATGGAGCTTGAAGCTCCTAATGGAGCAAAAGATAGAAATGAAGCAAAACAAATATTCCAAAAAGACAACTTTTTTAAGCTTCTAAAAACTTAAAAAAAAAAACTTACTTTATGCTTTCAATAACTTTCAAACCATGAAATCATATTTGAGAAGCAAGAAAGCTAAAGACTTTAATCTTTATGCACAAAAACTAAGAAGAAAAGCACCTAAAAGCTACCTTTTTTTTGTTTCAAGCCTTTCAGACCACTTCAACAAAAATTGAGTTTTTTTTTCTTTCTTTCTTTTTTCTCCTATCTTTTTTTGTCTTAACTGCACCCAGAAATGGTATTCTTTCCCTCATTTCTTGCTTGTAAAGTCTTTCCTTTTTTATGCATGCACTCTTGTGAAAAAATAAGAATTCATTTTAGAAATGGGCTTTTTTCTTCTTTTTTTTGTTGGGCTACATAATACTACATTTAGGCCTTTAATTAGGCTATGTAATGTGCCAAATTTTGGCTTTTAATTGGATTGTATAATGAACATACTTAGGCTTTAATTTGATTGTGCAATGGACCCAAAAAATGACCTTGACTCATGTTGGGCCCTCAAACCTCATTGATCCAAAATTGAATTAAATCGGGTTTCAATCCATACAAAATAAGCCTGAATATTTAATACGAAGTCAAAATGCTCAATTGTCCAAAATTGATACATCCAAATCAAAATCAAATAATTCACTCACCTCTTTTACAATATGGATATCTATAAAATGAAAATTCGATTCATGGTACTTGCAACTTTTTTCTCTATTCCTAAATTTCATTTTTTTCAATAAAAATCATTATTAGAAAAAAAAATAAGAGTGAAAAAGTAAGGAACAAAAAATATACTTGCTTTTAAATTTAAAATTTATTCAATAATTTACACCATTACTTTAAAAAAAAAGTAAGAGAGGGTTCCCAAACTAATGAGAGTTATCTACTTTTGTATTTTCTTAAAATCTTTTGTTTTTGTCCTAAGTCTAAAAATGAGATTCTTTGTAGTTTGTACCAAACTACTTGTTGTCTTGTAATGTACTATTTAGGTTTTGTTTGTTTGGGAGAAAATGACTTTTAAATTTTTTTTTTGTATTTTTAGATGTTTATTTGGTAGAAAATTGACTAGTTAATAAAAAATAATTTATTGGTCAACAAAAGAAAAGGTAATTTAAAAAGGAATACAATTTTTGAAAAAGAGTTGTCTATGAGTAAAACTACTTATCAATATATTTGAGTATCATTTTACAAAAGTCAAACTTTGTAAATGATTTTTTAAAATTCAAACTTAATTTAACCTGACCCAAAATATTATTATGTTAATAAATAATATTTTATTTAGTTTTATTTGAAAAATTAAAATATTAATATTAAAAGTCTTTTAATATTTTAATTTTAAATATTTTATAGTTTTATTCATGTAAGAATTTGAACATAATATTTTAAGGTTCGAACTTGATTTGATTTGATTTCAATTATTATTATATTAATAAAAAAACTTATTGAATTTTAATTAAAAAATTAAAATATCAACATTAAAAGTCTTTTAATATTTCAATTTTAAATATTTTATTTTGTATATTATTAAACATAAATAATTTTAATATTTAAATAATAAATATTATTATATTATTATTTTAATAATTAATGTTAAATAATTTAATAATATTATTTTTAAAATATGAATATTTTAAATAATTTCTTAGTATTTTTAGTTTAAAATATGTAATTTTATATTTTATTTATTAAGGTATTTATATTACAATTTTAATAATAAATATAAATAAAAAATATTTTTTATTATTTAATAATAGATACTTTTAATATAAAATATAATTATTTTAATAATATAATTATTTTAATAATAAATATGACTATTTTAATATTCGTAAAAATAATATTTTTAGAATAGTAATATTATTTTAAATATTTTAAAATATTAATATAAAGAAAAATAAATAATTTAATTTTAAGTATTTTTATATTAATGTAATGTTTTAATATTACATGTTATTAAAATATAATTAATCTTGAATATTAATAATTTTAATATATTTTAATAATAAATATTTTTAATATTTTAGTAATTATATTAATATTATTTAAAAAATAAATAGATTTTTCAAAAAATAAACAAATAATAAAAATATTTTTTACTAATTCATCCAAAAAATATTTTCTAAAAATTAATTTATAAGAAATAAATGGAGCCTCATTTTTATTATAATAACATGAGAATTACATAAAAACGGATAGATTTCTAAAACAACACTAGATGACAATGCATGTGGCCAAGTTATGCAAAATGAAAAGTACTATAAACTAATAAAAGAGTAAATATGGGTTTGGTTTAAATGATGCATCTATTTTTTTTTAAATAAATTTTATGTAAATGTTTTTTTTTATTTTTTATTTTAGATTTTGACACTATATAATTCAATACATGCATTTTTAGCAAGTTACAATAGTCAAATTGAAGGAGCAAATGCATGCATTTAAATATATGTTTCCATTTTTTTCCTACTGATTATATCAACTTCCAAAGAGACACTTTAACAACTTTGGTTTTTACTTCTTTCTTATTTGGAAATTGAGTCAAAACATTTTTTTTGCATATTGATAAAATATAATTAAAAATTCAATTGCTATGTAATATGCATATTGTGCATATGATATTTATATAAAAAAATTTTCTACTCTTTTTTACTTATTTTTTTAAGCTCATAGTATTAATTTGTTATGGGTTGTGTAATTTTTACTATTTTAAATTATTGATTTGATTAATTTTAGTCCATTATTAGTTTATTAGTTTATGTATACGATACTAATTAATTATATTATTGGAAAATAAGTTTTTTTTTTTTTTATTCATGGACAATGGAAGATGATTTTTAAAAAGTTCATTGACCATATAAAAATAATTTCTTTTGTATAAGAATACAATAGTTCAATTATAAAAACAACATAAGCCCCAAAAACCATCAAAAATAGAAACAAAAAGTTAAAATAAAATTTCATTGAATTGATAAGAATTGTTGGCCAAAAAAAAAAAAAGATAAGAATTGATAATTATCAATTGTTATTGAGTTGATAAGAATTATGGACACAATCAATATAATCAATAAAAAAGAAAATTTGTTATAGCAATATTAGTTGTTGCCTGGCCCTTTTGGCCTTTGGAAACCCTTATACAAGGCCCGGCATGACCCAATTACCTGATGAATCCAATAGGTTCAAAAATTTTAAAATATACATTTTAATAATTTAAAATTATTAAAATATTAATATATATTCATTTAATTAAATTTAAAGATATTTTACAATTAAAATTAAATAAAAAGCTTTTTTATTCATTAAATAATGTCTCAAGCAAGATCCAAAGATCAAAAATCTTATAAAAAATCTGATCCAATTAAATCTAATAAATAATTTGATTATTAAAGAGATTTACTTTATTACAGAAAAATCTGATAATTAAATCTCAATACTTATAATTTTTTTCTATTTTGAAATTACGATTTTTTTGTTAAAAAAATTATTTGCTTAATTATTACAATTTTCACCACCTAACCCTTAACTTCAAATTCAAGCGTTTAAAAAAGTCATAAATTAAGATTTATATTTATATAAATCCAAAAATTAAGAGAGTGAATTGGAAAGCCTGTGCGCATGCATTGTTGTTTGTTTATTTGGATGTAGGATTGAGAAGGGGAGTGAACCCTTAATTCATTAATCACCTTGAAGGAGCCAATGCGTGTATATATGTTTCCAAAGCATGCTAGTACTAATTATCCTATTAATTTCAAGTTTTTCAGCTCCCAAAGAGACACTTTTGCAACTGGATTGCTATTTTTATTTACTTTTCTGGCAATTGAATGCTATATAAAGTTTCTTCTTCATAGGCAAAAGGCATAGAAAATTGCAATTTTTTTTTTTGGATAAATGATCGTTTTATTTATCCAAGTAGGAAAAAAAGAAATTTGCTAAAAAAAAGTGTACCAAACATTTATCAATTAAAAAATTCTTCGCTGATAAAAGTTGTTTAAAATTCAATTTGAATTGGCAAATTCTATCAAGTCACATAGAGTCAGTTGGCAAAGGGAAAATGGATGAGGCAGCGCAGCAGCAGCAACCAAATCGATTCTAATCGTTCGCCATGATGATCAGGTTAAAGAAGAAAAGCGTATTGTTTTGAAGGTGCAGGGTGAAAACGAAACTCATAAATTTTGTTATTGGATGAGCCGAAACACACGGCTACATTATCTAATGCTTGATTACACCAAACGCATTAGCGTTACGTTCAACTCAGTAAGATTTTTTTATGATGGTTCCCCTATGATCCCTGCCTTCACAGCCGATGCTCTGCTGATGGAAGATGGAGATATCATATATGTTATTCCATGGGACGAGCGCAGTGTCAAGGGTGCAACTCAATCGACTCTGATCACGCTGCCTCTGGCAAATGGGGAGAGACCCATTGTTCTGAATGTAAAGGGTTTAATGAATGATGGTTTCCAATGCTATTTGGTTGGGCGAAACACACCGCTAGGAAACCTATTGCTTGATTATGCTGACCGTATTTTTTAATTCTAAGAGCATATGAGATTGTTATACAATGGTCGCCAAATAAAATCCAAAGGAAACAGCCTATGGTTTGGGGCCGGAAGATGAAGATACCATATATGCAGTTTGCCAGTTTGGTAGATGATTGAGAATGAGAGATGATGATTTGGGGATAGAAGTTGACGATGTTGGCCAAATCTAGAACTCGGTAAATGGGTTTTATTTTGCTATTGGATTACAATTCTTGGATGGATTTTCAAGTTTTCATTTTCTTGGAAAAAATATACATTTTGTCTCTAATTTTGATGTCTCTTTCTTTCTTTTTAATAAGCTAAATTGTCTTTTTTTTTTTTTTTGGCAATTTAGAATTGTTCTTGTTTATTTGGTTCTCTTGGTACTCTCTCAATAAGAATCTATCTTTTGAATTAGGTTGTTCATGTACATTCTAAAAAAGTACAAAATTTTAAAGAAAATTTTTACGACTTTTTCAAAATTTTTCATATATTCCCAAAAATCGAAAAATAAAAAATTTAAAAAAAAAAATTCATAAACACCTTTAAAATTTTCTCATAAACACCATTCGCGATGATAATTGATTTCCCAAATTATTATACTTTTAAACTAATTTTCTAATTTCAATACTAGTTGTCATGTCATCCTATTCATTTTGTTAACTCTCTTTTTCCTGTTGTCCATTTTTCTCTTATTGTACTACACTTTTTTCTTTTATTTTTTTTTAAAGTTTATTTCTCTTTTCTTTTGGTCTTCAAACATGATAAATGAAGAAAACCAATTTAAGTTTACCATAGTTGCTTTCTTATCCTATCCTCTTAGACCCTCAATCTCTTTTTTCTGTTTTAATTTACATGGTGAATTCATTGAGGGTTTTGCTCAATTGCTATGAATGAGGGCTGATGAATTAAGGAAAGCTTGGAAGAATCGCTAAAGAATCTCTCATTGAAAAAATATATATATATATTTTTTGAGGACATGGTTTTGGAAGTTAAGTCTGCAAAAGATGGTAAGTTTGCAAATTTCACCAATAATAGTAACAAGATTTCTTAGAACCCTAATCTCTACTCCATAGTTACAAAACATCCATTAATTTTTTCCTCAAAGTAAAAGTTTTTGGTCATTTCTCAAAGTAAATTTAATATTTTATATTTGTACAAAAATAATTAATAAATATACTCATTGCTTTTCACACACATTGATATATAATATTTTTTGAATGATATATGATGGTTCTTGAAGAAATTTCAGGAAAAAAAAAAAAGAAAAAGCAATACCATAACAATGAAAAAGAAGCAACACATAGAAAGGAAGAATGAAATGAGGATATACAGGGGTGGGGCTTTAGGAAAGAAGCAACATATAGAAAGGAAGGGTGAAATCAAGATACAGGAGTGGGGCTATAGAAGTGATTATAGGGTTTAAATATGACAAGGCAATGTCTTGACAAAAAAGTTCAAAAGATTGATGAATAAGTTTTACAGTGCAATAATTTGGGTAATAAGTTTTTAAAGTATAATGGTTAGATAAAAAAAAACTCAAAAAACTATGGATCATCAAGTTGGATTCATCTAATTGCACCTTTTTTTCATTATAATTAGAAAAAAAAAAAAAAGAATGCATGATTACACAAATTATTTCTGAATAAATTAAGAAATCATATTTAAGAATCATAGTATTTCATGATTCATTGATACATCAACTTTGATTCTTTATTAATCAATAATCTGAGACCATTAACATTGTTAAGGCCAAACTGTTTGAAGTTTAGATGCAGTAAGATGCTCTTTTTACTATTATGTTAATAAATATTTTGTGAAAAATGTTTTTTTCAGTGTAAAACACTTATATTGATAAAACGATTTGAGTCTCTTTTTCCAACGCTGAATCGATGTCCTATGTATAAAGTAAAAAAAAAAAAAATTTGAATTTGAAAAAAAAAAAAAAACAACTTTGTATATCAAACATTTTACTTAAAATTTTGATCACATATTAATTATGTTTTGATCCTAACTTGATTTGGATAATAGGGGAAAGGATCCTCTCGGTAGATATATCTACTATTTTATTTAATAGTGATTAATGTATTTTTAATTGAATTTAAAATTAAAATGTGTTTAAATATTTTGCTAAAATAATTTTACCAATGTGTTTGCTTTTGATCAATTAGCCAAAATTAGATATTAGAAGGTAACCTTCTCTTTCCTTAATTTTCAATTACCAAAAACTAAAATGTATACTTGCTTTGAAAATAAGACAGAAAATCCTTAGCCGAGCCGACGACTGTCTCTTAGATCAATGAACATGCAATTAAAGTTAATATTTGAAAATTGCGAGTTTGAGAGAATTTATGCACGTAATTTTTTTTCAACCAGATAAATAATAGAATATGAGGGGCTTAAGGATAAATTAAAATTTTAAAATTGGAAATCCTCATAAATTCATAAAAAAGAAGAAGTATAGATTGGGCTGATTTAAAAGGAGACCTAACAGATAAAAACTCAACTATTTTTTCATTTAAACATTTGAGAATCTTACTTCCTAGTATAGTATATATAGATTAGTATTTTTACATCCAAATACCCTTTTTTTTTTTGTTACAAAAGATCTCGTAACCCAAATATATGATAAGAACTTACTAGTTATGACATTTGAATTTTAAATTTGTTGGCATTAAAAGTGCCGATGAGCCAAATACCCTTCAGCTTCACACTTTTACCTCCAAATAATCTTCCATTTCCAACTCTTTCCCCACACTTGTTTCATCATTTTCAACGTTTTTGTACACAAAACCATTAGCAATCCACATAAAAAAACACAAATTGATAGCACTCAACCCTGCCAATACCCAATAGAAGTAATTAAGATGTGCTCGATTGAGATTATCTCCCAACCATACATTCCCATGCCTTGAAGTGACCATTTGCACAACAGAGATAATTGCAGTGTTGATAAAGCTCCCAACTCCCACTACACTTATATAAGCAGCAGCTCCAATGCTTCTCATTTCTTCAGGCATTTGATCATAGAACAATTCTTGTAATCCAACAATGGTGAACACATCCCCAATTCCAGTGAGCACATACTGTGGAAGTAACCACCACACACTCATTGGGACTATGGCTTTCGGGGTGTCAATTAGGCCATGTTTTCTAGCAGTGTTAACCCTTGCAGTCTCTACCATGCCTGCAACAACCATGTTAAGTATAGACACAAACAAGCCAATACCAATTCTTTGTAGCATGGTTATTCCTGAGGTATGTCCAGTTATTTTTCGAGCTATAGGGACGAAAAGCCGATCATAAACCGGAACTGCGATGAGGATTGTGAAGCCTACAAGACTTTGGAGTGCTGCTGCTGGAACTTGGAAATGGGGTCCTATTGATCTCAACATTGTGCTGCCTTGCTTGGTGAAAAATGTGTGTAATTGAGTTATCACAGCAGAAAACATTAAGCAACCAAGCCAAATGGGGATGAGGCGAAGCACAAGCTTAACTTCTTCAACTTGGTTCAATGAACAAAGCCTCCAAGGGTTCCTGGTTTTGCTCAATGCATCTTTGTTGTCAATGATCATTGCCTTATCCAAAAATCTGCAATTCCAAGTAATATAATTATATAGATGAATACCTGTTCTCTTGTTTCCTCTATTCCTACCAATGGAATCTTAAAAATTAACATAGATATAATTAAATAATTAAATCCCAATTAAAACAATGGCTCACGAATTAATAAAATCTAAATCGACATGTTGAGTCCAATTTTTTAATTAATTTTAAACTTTTAATCGAATTAAAATTTAAGAAATATTTATTTGAAAACATTTTTTCCAAAATTTAACCAATAATAATTTGAAAATAAAAAATTGAAAAAAATGATCAAAAATAAAATTCAGATACTAATTAGGAGAGAAAATGGAGATTATTTTTGGGTATCTTGAGGCAAATAATTTAATATAAATACACTGTGTAAACAGATCAGATGAAATTAATTTTGCAAGGGAATGGGATCTCATTCTATTTGTGTGAACATCAATCTAGGTTTACTAACTGGCTAAAACTTATTAAAAAATATGATTAAAAAATAAAAAGTAAACCTAAAGCATTCATTTCATCTTATTTAAATGAGTGGTGATTATCTCACATAGATATACATCGATTCCTTTGCCTTTATATTAATTAATTAAAATCATGATCAGTATGAAAATTATTAAGAAAATGATCCTTTCTACTACTTTAGATGTTTTTATTATTTTATTTTTTTATATAAAGAAATCGTAATTTAAAAATAAAAAAATTACAAATACTAAAATTTAAATTCTAAATCAGATGAATATTATCTTTTAAAAATAATTATATAAATTAATTGAATTAAATTCTGAATTCATTTTTTCCGTGCTATTCAAAAGTACATAGTGCATTTTTTTAACTAGAATTATAATTAATATTTATTTAAATTATTTTTCATTAACTTTTATTTATCTTCATATTTAATTTAAAATATTAATATTTTAACCATAATTTTAATTAAAAGTACATTCCTTCTAGATAAAGTGATGAATCTTTTCTTAAAAAAAAAAGTATTAATTAGAGGATATGATCCCAATTATAAATTAGCTATAGCCAACCCTACTTTAATTCCTTTCTTTATTTGTTTTTGACATATAAAATGCTAGCTGGCTTATTTGACAAGGCTTGAAAACAAAAGATAAATTAACAAATCAAAGTAGAAATTCCAACCCTATGTTTATCATCGCCATTAATGGTGATGTGCATGTTGCATCGTATACAGTTGAAGACTTTGAAAGTTAAGCAGTTTATAATTAAACAAAGCCACCTTTTTTTCACATTTTAATATTTTATTAAGGACAGCTTGAGACTGCTTTACTTAATGACCATGCTTCTTGTAGATATTCTCTTTTTTTTTTTTTTCTATTTCATTCAATATTCTATCCTTTAATTAAACTTGAAAATTAAAATATTTTGAATTATAACTTTAACATATCTACTATAAATATTTGTTTAAAAAATTAAATTTTGTATTAATATTAACAAGATAATTTTCCAAAAATAATTCTTTAAATTTGAGGTTTGTTTCTTTTTTATTTTTTAAATTACAATTTAATTTGTAAAAAAAAAAAGGAGAATTATCAAATTTATTATAGATATATATTTAATGCACTATAAATGTTAAACATGATCAATGTATCATAAATCATCACATTATTAATTTGTTTTAACATAATTAAATATTTAAATTTAAAAAATATTTATATTTTAAAATTTTAAAATTTTGAATTTGTAAATAATAATGTTGAAAGCAAAAAATTTTTTAAAGAGTCCAGTTTCTATGTAATCGTAGATTCGTAACCACGTCAAGCCAACAATATTAGCTAATTAAACTAACTTACCAAATGAATTACTTTGACTTATATTTGATCCGACACTTACCTGAATTGCTTTGTACGGACCAATTTGCAACCCTTGCTTTGACCTTGGACGTGGCTCCCACCTCTATCATCCTCATAACAAATACCCCTGCCACGGTGTGTCTCACTCACGCGCCACTTCTTTGCCGCCGCGACGAAGACCTGAGCCAACGTCGTGAACGGGCTTCCCGTCGGACGCTGCTTTCGGTACCTCTTGATTCCAATCAAAAACAATGCCAATGCCACTGCCAATGACCCAGCTAACACCACAAATCCTGCTGTCCAACCGACATTATCCTGCATGAGAATAACTTTACATTAAAAAAAAAGGTAAAATGAAAGTAATTTGTTGATAAAAACTGAATTTTTTATTTTCGTAATCAAAATCTGGAATATATAAAAAAAAGGTAAAATAAAATGTTTGTAGCACAAATTTTTAAGTCATAATTCATGAAAGTAACGTTTTTTATTTTACCTGGAGATAAATCACAACAATAATGGCTACTGAGGCCCCAGTAACAATCCCCAGGTACCACCAGTTGAAAAATGAGCTTTTGGCTGCCTTCTCTTCCGGGTTGCTCTCATCGAACTGATCAGCTGCAAAGGTCTGAACACAGGGCTTGTGCCCACCTTCACCTATGGCTAATACGTAAAGTGCTGTGAAAAACACAGCTTTTCGAGAATGCATAGGAATTACTGACACTGATAAACTCAACAATACCATTCCCTGGAACATGGAAACATCATTACTTTAAACGACCATCAAAGGGTTCTCATCCTGTAGAAAATATAGCTCAACGGTAGCGTTTTATAGAAAACATCACTAAATTTCGGGACATGAGAATAGTCAAGGCTTTTAGCGGTGTTTTTGATAACGTCGCTAAAAACCTATTTGCCTGTAGCACAGGTAATAAGTGGTAGATGAACTTACCAAGAAGTAGATGAAAGAGGCCACAAGGATTGTCTTGAAGCGGCCAAGGTATGAGTCGGCAATGAAAGCTCCGAGTAAAGGAAAGATTGCGGAAACCCCAACCCAGGTATTGACGTTCTTGGCAGCAGTGGCAACTGGCTGACCAAGATTATTTGTGAGATATGTGATCAGGTTTCCAGCCAAACCATAGAAAGCAAATCGCTCTGCCATCTCAACAACTGCATGAACAATTACAATACATCAAAAATTGTCCAACAAAAAGAAACCCAAGATTGAATCCACAAAAATAGAAAGAAGATTATTGCTTACAGATGACAAAAATGGCAGCGTTCCAGCCTCCTCTGGAGGACTTTTTCTGAGTGGTGACCTTGCTGGAATTTTGGTGGTCATTGTCTATGGTGACTGGAGCAACTGAGCTATCCATGTCGAAGAGTTGGAACTAGGAAATTGGGGAGAGGAACCAAATGAAAAAGTTGGGATGACCTAGGACGGTTGGTCCAATTTATATATGCCAAAGATTATAGGCTTTGGGCATTTGAGTCCTAACCTTTTTAAATTATGCTGTACGATCCACTTTGCCACTACGTGTAGCAGACTACTTAATAAAAAATATCCCAATATTATTACCTTAAAAAAATACATGTATTTCCCGATTTTTTATTTTTACAAAGGACGATTAAGTTTAAAAAAAATTTAAAAAAAAATAAAATTGTTAGAAATTGAACCTCAACAATATAGAAATTTAATTTCTAAAAGAGGTGGACGAACCATCAAATTAAATCCCAAATTTTTTGTCTCGTTATTTTAAAAGTTGGATTCAAATTTTTTTTCCAAAATTAAAAAAAAAGTCTTTATTAATATATACTCTTACCAAACTTAACCCATTCAAAAAGGGAAATTAATAAAGCAACCTAAATATGAAAAATATCTAAATATTTGTGATTTTTTACTGGAAAATCTAGGTTATATTTTCTTCCTAAAGCAAAGAAAATAAGATGAACAATACAAGAGACTATAAGATATCATAGATTACATATCTGATTCTTTCTTTTATTAAGTCAATTTCTTTTTCTAGCTAGGCTAACTATAGACAAAGATAAGCTAGTAACTTCCTAGGCCAAAATAATTGAAATAATTAACCAATGATTACTTATTTTAAAGGGAATTTCTTAACAAATTAATACTTGGAGTTCCTAAAGTAAAGGGTTCGAGTTTTGATTAGGGTTTAAATTTTGATTCAACAAGTATAATGATATTCTTTTTGGTACTTCAAATTGTCGAGTATTAAACCATAATCACTAAAATTAAAAATTCAATAATATACCAATATATGACATGATTGTTATAAGCAAAATATCATGATAATTAATTAGTTTGTCAAAAGAGTATGTAGGAATTTGTTCCATTAATCCATGAATCATCTTAATACATGAATTTCAAGAAATCTAAGGAAGGGAGACTAGGAATTGGAAACCTAAGTGTAGTTTAAATTTTCTTTGTTCATATTCTATATCTTATAAATAGTCAGACAATCAAACATTTTAGCAATATTCTTATTCCATGAATGCTACCAATATTACATTTTTTATATGTCGGCTGGTCTATCATAGTCAAGGTAGTGGACCCTTATTTATATATAATAATGCACATTAATTTTCCCTTAATTTAGTATCACTCAAGGTTACTGTTTATTCTTCAATTTCCCATTACTAATAGTTTGTCAAAGGAATTTTTCTTTACTTGTACATGGTGGGCGATATATCTCTCCAAAATCTTTGTTTTGACTTTGAAGTTTTGAAGTGTTTATCTTATTTTAAAAAGAGACAAAATTTGATCAGAAATCAATGGGGTAGTTGCATTCTCACTCATTTTGCTCATTTAAGAAAAAAAAATCCCATGAAGATTATCTATATCTCTTCAAAAGAATCCAAAAATTTTGACAATGAGAACGCGTATTGTAAGATTTTTTCTTTTGTTTTAATTAATTTATTTCCACAAAAAAACACAAACCTATGAAAAAAATCCTTCTTAGATTGGATTATATTCATCCAAGCAATAAAGACTATCAACTAAACAGTGATATTAAAATCGATTTCAAAATTAAAGATTTTAAATTTTAATTTTAATAGAAAAAAAGTGCAAATTTTCTTATGACTTTTTGAGAAGTTTATCATAAATTTTGCAATTGAAATTTTTGCTCTCTCGACCCTACAAGATTGCATGACGGCTCTTTGCTCAAAATTCTTTTCATTGACATTATTTTCGAATTTAATTTGGTTAGATGAAACAGTTGATGGGATAATCATTGTTATTCGGAGGTCAAGATTGAATAAAAACAAAAATCTTATCCTCAAAAAGAAAAAAGAATGTTTGCGCCAAAAGAAAGGTTATCTAGTTATATATTTATGACTATTTATTAATTACTCCTCCACGTTTTCCATATCTTTCATATTTAGCACGTAGTGTCTCAATTGGGAGGTTAAACAATTTTGCTCTTCCCCTTCTTCATTTCATTTTTTTTTCCTTTATTCTTTAATTAGATCTTTGACTTTTCCAAATTATCTTTATAGCAAAAAATAAATTCAATTGATATGATTTTTTTACTCCACGATAAACACATTTATGTTTTTATTCACAAATTGGTGTTTGAATTTCTAAACAAAATTACTAATTGAATTCTCTTTCTCTCAATAATAATAATAATAATCAAATTAAAAATTTCTATTTTTTTTGGTTGTATAAAAATTTAGAGATAAATACATTACTCAATCACTTAAGTTAAAACAAGATATGCTATATTGGACAATCTAAAATAAATTATTGCAGGACATGTATTCAAGATAACTTTAACAAATGATCACCGATAAGATTCAATCTCAAAAATTTTTTATAAAAAAATGAGTCTTAACTAATTAAATCAATTATTTATTGGTAAATTAGAATTTTTATAAACTTAAATAATGTTCGATGTATATTGTTTGTTAATTACATATAAAATTAAAAAAAAATCTAATATACAAGTTTCCTTGAGTGGAATAGATTGAACTTGTTTTAGAAAGTCAAGCTTGACTGCCTACCGTTATCCATCCATTTATTTATTATATTATTTATTGATAAAATAATTTAATTGGATTAAATTCAGACCTAAAATTATATGTATAGACCATCTCAAATTTGGTCGGGCCTACAAACCTAGATTGATAGCTTGAACATTTATTTTACTTTGTATATAGCTAGAGAGTCTATAAAAGTATGAACATTTATTCATATTTTTATAAAGTTTAATTTTTATTTTTGGATGGCCAATAAAACACTTTCGACTTATGTAATTCAGAAGAGAAGAGCAAAGCAAAGCTTAAATCCTGTGTTTGCACCTACATATCCAGCAAACATCTCGACCGCTCAAAAAAGTAAACTTTATAGCACCAAAAAAAAAAAAAGAATCAAAATATTTCTATCAACTCATTCATTCCTTTGGTGCAAACGTCAATTGTGGGCCATTTAACATAATTCAATTTCCTTTCCTTTCTTTTTTTTTTTTTTGTTTTGAAATTGTTGATCGAGAAATTACTTAGATCACATTTGGTAATTCAATTGGAATGCTCCCACTACATCGAAAAATTCGTTTTATATCTAAAATTTAATTATAAAATATATTTTATAGGATTCGATCTGATTCAACTCTAATTAAGTCGAGATTTAAAATAATTACTGAACATTGAAAGATTTCAAATAAAAAAAATATTTAATACTATATTATTGCTATTTATGGTGGCAGTACCCATGAACTTGCCAATATTCAATTATTGTGACGTCTACATAGACACTAAGATGATTTTTTGTATAATGGGTTATATGTTTAGATAATAATATTGACTTTGAAAATATAATGATCCCAACAATATGAATGAATATGTTTTTTTTTTTTTCAAAGTCTGTATTATTTCTGTCTCCTCTCTTCAGAATTTGAATTATTTAGCAAAATTATGTATTTTCATTGATAGTATTTTGAGCTCTAATTGTTTCATCTTGTACATATGTATACATATTGAAAGTGTAGCCAAAAATTTTGTGATTTTTTAAGCTAAAATATTAAAAAATATTTGAACTATTTTATTTTTTTTAATTTGTATCTAAATAAACTCTTATTTCAAATAAAATATTGATTTATGTAAAGAAAAAAAAATAATTTAGATACAAATTAAAAGTTGAAAGTTTATTTAGATGTAAATTGAAGGTTAAAGACTTACTTAGATATAATAAATGTATAGGTGTTTATCTAAATAAAATAATAAAATTCATAGATTGTTTTATAATTTTAGCTTTTTTTATTGAGAATAATAGTTTGAATAAGCTATAATTAGAAACAAAGTATATAAAATTAGAAAATTCCAAAAAAAGAGTGGAACTTGAACTTAATAGGAAATTTTAGTGACCTAAACATATATTGTGTATAGATTTATATTTAATGTATTATCAATGCATAGATTTTATAAACTATCAAAATATTAAATGATGTCATCTTATTAATAAAGTGAATCAAATGATACTACTTCATTAATGATTAAATTTTTTTAAAAAATTAATTTTTGTATATTTATTTTAGGGATTTATATTTGCTCATTAATAAGATAATATCATCTAATTTAGTGATAATATGTAAGGTTAAACGACACAACTTTTAGTGATATGTAACATTCTCTTAATTATTCTTTAGTTAAGCAAACCAAACAGATGCCAAAAAAGAAAAGGTAGGTTAAGTATTAAGGCTAAAAAATTAAATAAATTAGAAACTAAATTTTGCTATCACTTCTAGGTTTTATCATTCTTAGTAAAAAGTAAATTAACAACTAATTTGGATGTAAACATTAAAGAAACATTTTAAAATACAATTAAAAAATCAAAATTTTGATTTTTATGAATGCCAATTGAAAGTAGAATTCAAAATTTTTTTCTTTTGATTTGAATGAATGAAGAATCAAAATTTAATTCTTGAATAATAGATACATTTATTTGTCACTATGCATTTATTAGTGAGTCAAATTTTTGTAGAGATGACAATGAATAATAAATAAACGGATATCTCTCCTTAGCACAAAAAAAGGTAAACGGATATCTATCATTATCCAATTCATTTATATCGGATTCAGATAGTTATAAACGAATAATTAACGAATTTAGATAAAAGATTTATTATTCGTTATAAGTTCAGAACGGATACGAATAATATTCCCTGAATATTAAATATCCAAATCCATTTAAGTTTTAGTAAATTGTAATGAATATTATAATCCATATATGAATATGTTACCCATATGTATATGTAAAATATATAGAATTTTATATTTGTAGAAGGTTTCAAACTTTAAAAAATAATTTTATTTATTATTAATTAAGAGTGAATTTGAATTTTAAATAAATTCTTATTTAGTTTATATTTTGATAAAAAATTTAAATAAATGGATATTTTAACAAATTCGAATATTTAAATAGATAGTACTTATTTAAACAGATTCTAATTTGAATAGTAATATTAAATTTGAACATATATTTAAATGGATTCGGATATTATAGATATTAAATGGATTCGAATATCAAAAAAATGACGAATACCTGCTAAGTTGCCATATATTCCTAAATTTTTTAGTGTAAAATATGATTTTAAATTTTTATAAAAGGGTTACAATTTTAAAAAAAAAACTCAATTACTAATATTTGAACTCCAAACTTGCTAGAAACCATATTATAAATGAATTGCTTCTTTTATTTACTTGAAACTAATTCAACCAATACAATATTAGTATTGCAGTATTTACTTTAATTAAAACTTAATAAGAAAGTAACTTTCAATTTTTGTTGAAGGTACAAAGTAGCAACCAACCTAAGTCTTGGGTTTTTCACTTATCCACAAGAATGTCTTATGTTTTTCAAATAGTAAAGCATCCATTATCAAAAAGATTTGTCCAATGCAAATCCTCTCCATAGAGAGAAAGAGAAAAAAAAAAATGAAAGGAATCAATTTGATGTGAACCTTGTTCTATTTGAAATTACTAAATTATTTCTTCTCAAATCCCACCAAAAAGTTCAATGGATTCAAAAGTTTAGATTCGGATTTGTATGGAAAAACACATAAGCAAAATAAAGCATAATAAAAAGATAGGATAGGAAGAGAATTAGGCCGAAAGCGAAAGAACAGAGAACCAAAAATTAAAAATAAAATGGCTTGCCTCATTTTTTTTAGTAATGCTTTTGTTTAGATGATATCTTATAACATCTTCTAGCTTTATATATTTTATGGAACAAATTAATATTTACTTGATTTTAGCAAAATTAAATTTTGCATTTTTTTGTATTCGGTTTGAATACAAAATATCGTAATTTAAATATAAAAAAAATTATAACATTAAAATTTGAATTTCAGACTTGTTGAATGTCATATTTTAAAAATGATTACAATTTGCGTGGATCAATTGAGTTAAAATAGTTTTTGATAATATCTAAGATAAATTTTTTAGAAAAAAAAAAAAGCTAAAGACCTAAGATATCGTATAATTTCACTATTTTCACTTTTACTTTAGGGAAAAATTAAAGGGAAAAGCTCTTATAAAAAGGAAAAGTAAAAAAAAAGCACCAAATCATTCACAAACAGAAAATCAATATAGATACGTTTGCTGTAAAAAGATAAGGCAAAAAAGCTTGTGGAATTAACTTCCAAAATCGTTGTCAACAGAAATATAATCGATGCAAAGTTTGTAACTATATCAACAAACTCCTAGTGATTACGCTTGCTACAATGAATTAGATTTGATTCGATAACGTAATTTTTTTCGGTATTTAAAGTTATTAATATTTAAATTTTGATCATTAAAATAAAAATTTTAATATTTTAATAATAAATCACGTAATTATTGACTAAAGTAATCGGGTGGAGAAGTGTTAATTAATTTTGTTTACTTAAATGAGGGCCTTCAAGGTTACTTTGATGCAGTGGTAGATGTAAATAGAGTGATAAAGTGTATACGGACATACCAAAATTTGCAAAATAGGAAAAAATTTAAATGAAAATTTTCTACTAAACACCTGAAATTTTGGAAAATAATAAAAAATTTAGATAAAAATTTTCTTTTAAACACTCTTAAAATTTTTTTCTATGCATATCTTTTTTAATATCCTAATCATCCCATGCATCACTATTGTTCAATATCCACTCACGACTAAATTTGATAATACATGTATTTAGATTATGTAAAATATTAAAATTTATATATTCGTATTATGTTTTATATAAAATTATATATCAACATTAAAATATAAAATATATTTTTTTACTTTATTAAATTTTTATATAATTATTATTATTATTTTAAATTATATTATTTTTATCTTATTTTTATATCGTATTTACGTTGTGTTTATCATATTTTTTATTTTCAATTCTAATCACAACCCATAAACAAGCAACATCTAATAGTCAATGGACACCCACTATAATAATTAAACACCCCGTTAAAAAATCCTGAATCGGCGACGCCCTAAGTGATCATAATTGTTCTCGTGGTTGGTCATTTTGAGCACTGAACGTGCTCCTTATTTCTTTTGCCCTTGTTGCGAGTAATATTTGCAACGTTGGTAGTCCGTAATCTTTTCGTCATGTTTCATTTTGATTCCTAACTTAAAATCAAAATCATACAAATTCACAAATAAATTACGTAATTTATGTAATTAAAAAAATATTTTTAATATCATATCAAAAGTACTATGATTAAAATTTAGAACTATTTATTTTGGCAAATGAAAATTTTTTGAACTATTTGATTTCTGTTGATACAAGTAATATTTTCAATATTGAAACCATAACAAAGACGACCCAAAGATGAATCAAAGTCATATCAATTAAGTCATTTACCATGAAAATTTTAACAAACTCTGCTTTGTTGTTTGTTTAAAGTCAAAAGTGGGATCAGCAGAGAGAAAATGGAATTATCATCAAAGGCTAAAGGGAATTGCCGCCAATTCTTAACTCAACTTTTTCTGACGTTTCCATTACGTTTGAAACCACAAAGTTTCTTCTTCTCCTCTCTTCAATCTTCACTTTTTTTTTTTTTTACATTTTTTTGGCTAAATTAGGCATTAAATTTTTTAGGGTCTACCCCAATCTTTCACTCCAATATATATATATATATACATATATTACCAATCAAACCATTGTCAAACCATTCATGATAAAACCCTCAAATCACTAGGAGAAATCTAAGACCTAAAAAATAAATATGTTCACAATAGGGCAAATACAATATAATTTTTTCTTTTTTTTTTTTTTGGTTTTTAATTTCTTTCTTTAATGATGTCCTAGTCACTTCCCATTTGAGCCATTTTCCTATATATATTGAAGGTCATCAGTCTTTTTGCCCTTTTTTTTTCTTTATTTATAGATGTTTTGGTGTTCAATTTAATTGGAAATTCGCCCATTTTATAAGCAATGCGATGTGAAATCCACATGATATGTTTTTTTTTTTTTTTCAACTATGAAGGTGAAAAGAGTCTCCTCTTTTTACTAATTATTCTCTTTTTACATCATAGTTTGTAAAAAGCCTCTTTAAGTTCACATAAAATTTCCCCTATTTGATGTTATAAAGTGCTTTAGTGCTTTCAACTAAGTGTCAATAAAAATTTCGAAAATTACTTGGAAAATTATTATGATGGATATGAATCCCAAATTAATTGGTCACAACCCCTTTGACTTGGTTTCACCTTTTAAGGTGCTTTTATGGCTTCCAAGTTGAAACCCACCAAAAATTTGATGTGAGTTCTTTTTATTAGCCATATATTTAATCAGTTAACTTGTGCATCAGGCGAAATTTAAATTTTTTTTAATTACAAAAAAAAATTTACAAATATTGCCTAATTCCATTGGCAGCTCGATTCGACGACTTACCTCGAAAAGCAATCATGAAATTTTCATTTTAGAAACCATGCATGTGACATTGCCTAATTCTATAACAACATCCCCACAAAGATACAAGAGATAACAAATATGAAGAGAGCTGTGTGGAACCAGCACTATTGATCTCTGCAAGTTAATGCTGCTTTTTTCCCACCAAAGTCATCAACAGATAGACACTGCTAAAGGAATCGCTTCAAATCTAATATATGTATATGTTTCTACTCCATTATTTCCAAGTTCCTGAATCGGTCAGAGAAAAGGACTTGAAAAGGGTCCATCCCTCCACTTTATGAGGGTCCAAAACCAAGTTAGAATTTGATCATTCCCTGCATTTCCCTCGTGTGATATGTCAGACCATGTCACTCTAAGCAGTGCATTTCTACTAGATTCAGACCATGGTGCCATGCTAATCATGCTAAAAAATTAGGCTACGTTTGGAGAGGCTATTGGCTAAATTGTTAGTCATATCATGTTGACAATTGTAGGCTAGAATTTACACCTTTTATTCTTGAAATTGAAGCACTCGATTTTGCTGATACTGTGATTGAAAGGCCTGGCGACTGCAGCTTAGAGTCGTGTGCATTGAACTGAAAGCAATGCTGTTTTTTTCCCACCGAAGTCATCAACAGATAGACACTGCTAAAGGAATCGCTTCAAATCTAATATATGTATATGTTTCTACTCCATTATTTCCAAGTTCCTGAATCGGTCAGAGAAAAGGACTTGACAAGGGTCCATCCCTCCACTTTATGGGGGTCCAAAACCAAGTTAGAATTTGATCATGCCCTGCATTTCCCTCGTGTGATATGTCAGACCATGTCACTCTAAGCAGTGCATTTCTACTAGATTCAGACCATGGTGCCTTGCTAATCATGCTAAAAAATTAGGCTACGTTTGGAGAGGCTATTGGCTAAATTGTTAGTCATATCATGTTGACAATTGTAGGCTAGAATTTACACGTTTTTTTCTTGAAATTGAAGCACTCGATTTTGCTGATACTGTGATTGAAAGGCCTGGCGACTGCAGCTTAGAGTCGTGTGCATTGAACTGAAAGCAATACAAGAGTGACCAACCCGATAATCTTTAACCAACTAGCAGAAGATTCCACACTTTCCTGTACAATTTGAGTCTATGGCCTTTCTTTTTCATATACCCATGTGAAATAAATATATGGGCCAATAGATTGCAAACATGAACTCCAATTACAAATTTTCATCAAGGAAAATGCTATTTGTCTTTTTTTTTTTTTATATTTGAGGTTGTCAAAGACGAAAATCCTAATCGCAATCAATACTTTCCGCTATATCCCTTATAATAATAAAATAATATATGGGTTCAACTTGAAATCTCTTAATATATAAATGTCAGCGGATAGTTGGCAGATATCGCCTTGAATGTTAGTAATGAATTACTATTAATCATTTAGGAAAAAAAAGGAGGCAGAAGTAGGATCTTTTCAAGAACTAAAGAACAAATTCCCCTTTCAAATTCTTCACTTAGATGAATAATTATCCACTTCTTTACAAAATTCAAACTCTAGAACTCCAACTTGGCATGGTATCATGTTCTAAATCCTGTTTCAAATTCTGTTTCTGTTTTCCAGCGCCCCTGATTGTATTAAGCTTAATGTGTTAGCGGATTGATATGGTATTATGTATACCAGGAGCTGCTCTAATGGGGCTCTTCAAGCCACTGCTGTGAACTCTTAATTGCCTGTTTTTATGAATGTTCCTTTTCTGACCAAAAAACATGGCATGCCATATTGGCAGTTTGGCACTAAGTCTGAACCAAAGTAGAGTCAAATCTAGCATATATAAGATATAAAAGAACTAGGTACATGACCCGAAAAGTATCAGCTGTTGAACACCATCCCAATACTATTGTTCATTGGCCCAGGAAATTTGCAATGACCCTGACTGATCTGCAAACAGAAGCATAACGTGCCTTGAAACAGAGCCCTTGTTTCAATCACTGTCACTTTTGAAACCTAAAATTACTGTTCCTAAGGAAACGTAACATTGCTAAAAAAGATACCATGGCAAGTAACTAAAGACAATTAAAAGAACATCCTCTGAATTTAATTAACCAAAAATCTTTTGAGAAAGATTTGTTTTATTCCATCCTTTTGATTTTTAGTATTTGAGGTAGTCAGGGACTGAATCCTGATCATTGGAACTACGAGTTTAGCACTTGTTCTTTTGCTTCAGAAAAAATATTCAAGCATCAAAATGAAAAGAGTTGTTTCTCTATGACCCAGAGAAGGATATTTGACAGTAATTTCAAACATTTCAATCCCACAAGGTATCAGGAATGACAAATCAACATTGTTCTTTTGGAACCACTACTTTTAGAGTTGTACGCTAATGCTGTTTTTTGGTTCACCAAAGTCATCAATACACTGCTTAAGGACAGACTCAAATCCAACATTTCTACTCCATCCATTCTCAGGTTCCTGAATCGATTAGGAAAAACAACAGAAAAAGGTTCCATCATATCCCTCCACTTTAAGAGGGTCCAATGCAAATCAAATTGTTGGTGACATTAATTATTTGCCCCATTCTCCCTCATTGTTTTGCTAGACTTTGTCACCCCTGAGCATGGAATCATCAGCAGTTCATTGACAAAATCGGCATCCCCGGAATAATTCAATCCATCTGCCCGAAGAATCATGTACGTACAATACTAGTCCACGTCTTAAGGAGGCATATTCACTTAATTTGCTAGTCATTTCACAGTGACGTGGGACTTTATATTTCTTAGAATCAAAGAAATCTATTAGGATTGGTTGTCAAAGCTTGAAATTGGTTACCGATGGCATCCTTAAGTTGATCTGCGCCTCAGAATAATGTCATAATGTGCATTCAACTCAGAGCATTACAACGACCGAGATGTTTTTCCATACACTTTATCATGAATTGTACCAAACTAGCTGAAGATTGTGTTGCTTTTACAAGCTAGAAGTCTAATCTCTTCATTTTTTCTGTTGATTTTGAGCTCGAGTACTTGCTGCTTTATTTTTTACAAAGAAAACCACAGCATTTGACTTGGAATCCAAACTGATGTCACCTCTTAAGAAAAGAATGACTGTATGAACCAACTGAATTAAGTTTCAGGTTCAATGAAGTTATTGCTTTGCATCAATTAGCTAGATGTCATATATAGCCAAATTTCTTGTTGGTCTAAGTCTTTTCAGGAGCACAGGATTGGGGAGAGACCTTCCTGGAGGAAATATGCAAATGAAGCAATCAACACCTTATAAGACATTTTAATAGAAACTGCAGAAAAAAAATTGTTTTGAGCAGATATATTAATCCTTTAACAATTGATTGAAAAGGCTCTTTCATTAATTAAACTTCAATCAAAGATTTGCGAATTAGTATGTGAATCTGTCCGTGCCCACAAGCCAAAAGAAAATCGCTCTCAGTTGTAAACCATGTTTGATTTTCACAGGTCCTACCTGTAGACTTGAACTTAAATTGTTAGATTAAAGCCTTATGCTTCAGAAAACGATAATAAAACAAGTGTTGGAATGATTCACTCTTAATGTGAGAATTACGTTCACTTTGTAGCTGTTGCATATTTTGTCACTATGAAGGAAAAAGGATTAAAATCGCAATTATAAACTCTTAAATCGACAGTCCTTTACATAGAAGCATAATTAGAGTGATTTACATGTGCAAAAAACTCAAAATATCCTTCCTTAATATTATTACATATAAAATTTTATCCCAATGGTTTAGCCCTCTACATCTCCTTGGGGGGGGGGGGGGGGTGTTACTACCCCTTCCAACCTTACATGCCGATTTTACTGCAAAGGTCGATCAACATATTTGGTCAGCATAAGAATAAGGTTGTAATTAGCTCCATATAAATTAACATAATGTTCAGCTATTCATGAAGACTTAAATCAAAATCAATCTAACAGTCTCATGTGATAGACTGCCATCAAAAGAGTTTACACCTAATAGGAAAAGGCTCAACCATTAAGAATAACTGTATAGCAAAAGGCTCCACCATTAAGGATCTCTACCATTAATTAAAGACATCACTTAGAAAGGACTTAACCATGGATCAGGATATTTTAAGTGGTTAATTATGACATACGTGGATTACAGGAAAAAAAGTCATGATTAATATCTGAATAATTAATTAGATAGACCACCCAACAAATCATGCACATGAAAATTGGCTGCTGATTAAATGGAAAGGATTGAACAGAGATAAATTCCTGAACTATCTTGCATGTTACCTGTTATGCTCTGCAGTGTAAAAATGGTAGTATTTTTCTGGAACATTTGTTTGCCATTTTTTTCACAAAGAAGGTCGCAAGCCAAAGGTTGGGAATAGAAAACAAGGTTGCAGGTGATGGGATTTGAATTTGAACATAAACTTGCCACGTGCCACCTTGCTAGATGAACAAACTGAACTAAGTATCGGGTTCTTTAGATGCCGTATTGGTTTAGCTCTAGTGGTCGTTTTAGGTATTAGCTTGCCTGCAGGTTTGCTTCATAGAGGCTTGTTAGATTAGGCCCCCCTTTCATTCTCAATGCCTGCTTTTAAGCTTTGTTGTCGATTGTACGGCCCTTATGAGAAAGTGAGGACAGTTGCTTTCGCTATGCATATGAAGACTGACAGATTTAGCCATTACCATTCTTCATAGACCCTAACTAGACAAAGATTTTGACTTATTGGATGACACAGACGGCATATTTCCTAGATATATCCCCACGTTTAGAGATAATTAATCAAAAGAGGTAAAACAATTCATCATTATGGATTGCAATCATTCAATATATATTTCATCTTTCTGTTTGTGAAATTGCAGAAGATACAGATTGTCTGTCTCATTTCACTGGACATTAAAAAAGTCTAATGACAGAAATACAATGAAGCTATCAAGAAGCTAGCTAGATTTAAATTGTGATGAAGAGACAGCATAGTTGTTTTTCAGTTTCAAAATGATTACAGTCATTAGGACCCCTTCATATTGCAGAAAGAACATTTGTATTGACCCACTAAGGCAATGCAGCTTGGTGAATGCAGCTTAAAGGGTGCACAGCTTTTGTTAATGTTGTCATTTCATTGACTATTCAAGCATTTCAATACATTTCTCAGTATCCACTGTCTGTAGATTGTGACCCACCAGATGGTCTTCTGTGATAATATAGATCAGTGCTTTGACTGAAACCTGATGAGCAGCAAGCCTTTGCCACCTGAGTTTAATCGGGTTTAAGAAATGGAAACAAATTAACCTTTTGAGCTACCTATCCTACAATATATATAGGATTTTGATTCTCCAAAATCTACAATCAAATATAAAGCATTCGGAATATGGAATTTTGGGCTTTTGGCCCTTCAAGTCAAAAAAATGCTGGTGTCATTTAACCAAAAAAAAAAAAAGGTTAAGTCAATAATATTTAACGGTCCAAAATTTGATTCTAGAACCTGCAAGAGAAGGCACTAGCAAGACTAGGATGGTGGCAAGAGGTCTTTCCTGCAATAACGCTCTAATGGTTGCAATGTTGGATATAGTAAAATGCACCAATTATCCTTAACCTTTATGCAATATTCACTTTCATCCACAACTTTTAAATTTAAAATTTTTTCCATCCATCATCATTTGAAAATATTCTAAATCCTTTCATTTCATCAATTATCGTTAAAAATTCAACAAAATATATCATATCACTACCACGTGCTTAAAATCAAATTGACACATCTTTTTTTATCACCAAAATAACTACATAAACATTCATGTAACGTTGAAGTGACAAATTCCATCATATTGAATGATGGTTTAAAAAATAACATGAACATTAGTCCATTTTGAATAGTAAAATACCAAAAGTATTTATGATAAGCATGAATAAAATTCCAGTTGTTCCAAAATTTAGGCTCAAACCCATTTCTTGTTTCTTTTCTTTTGTGCAAAAAGGTTGGGTTAAGTCCAAGCCAACACTATATTGTACTATACATTTGAAACAGTTAACAGATTTGTCATATCAACCAAGTTTTGGGCTATTCTCCAATACTATAACTCCTAATGGCCCTATAACCAAGTCCAAAAATTGCAATTGATTTTTTGTTTTAACAAAAATTTTGATGAGATTTCTACCAAAATATTGATGATATTATTTTTAAAATCATTAAAGTAATTTAATCATTAAAGTGATATTATTATTAAGGTAATTTTATCATTTTTTATCTAAAATTATTTTATTTAATTAAAAATTATTAATTTTTAGTAATTAAAATCTTATTGTGTTTAGTATTACTAAAAATTAGATATTATTTTATTTGAAAATATCAAAATAATTATGTGTATTATAATAATGACACGAGTTAATGATTTTAATATAGTTTTTATATAATAATTTATATATAAAATATTAGTGATATTTAATATTTTATATACTTAATAATAAATATAATTAAATTATTAAATTTAAAATATATTTATTGATAGTAAATTAGTTTTTAAAGTGTAAATTATGTCAAAAATATATTTGAATTAAAAATCAAACTAATATATTAAAATCAAAATATTATATTATAAATAAATTTTAAAAAATTAAAAAAAATCACATAAAATATTTTTGAATTTATTATAATAAATATTAGTTTAAAAATATAAAAATTATGATATAAAGTAATAAAAATAAATTTTAAGAAAAATAAAATTTTAATTCATATATTAAATAAATAATATTAACTATTGTTAATTTTACACATCATTTTATTTCTATGATAAAAATTTTTTCATTCATTTAAATAAAAATTAGATCATAATTTAAAACAATTATGTAATCATTCTCAATTATTTTAAATTACTACAACATAAAATTATTAAATCATTATTAAATATAATAATCTAATCATAATATATAAATCCCCATAATTTTTTAAATAATTAACTCGTAACAAAAACTACTTAAAGAAAAAATTTTGCCCACGTTAAAGGAAGACGCATGATTCTTGCGCTAGAAATTTTGCTGATGCTTGCCTAGAGGCTAGAGTAATCATTAATAAATTTTAAATCAAATTTATTTTAAATTAAGTGGATTATATTATTTTATTTTTATTAATCAAATAAAATTTATTAATTTTTTAAAATTTAATCAATTGAGTTATTTTTGAATAATCAAATAATAAATTAAATTTAAGTTAAATTATATTTTAAATCTTTAATTTTTTATATTTTAAATAAATTAAAAAAAATTATCTACCAAAATATTCAAATATTCAAATATTAAATTAAAAACTCTAATAACTTATAAAGTGAAACGACCTATTTTATATTTTTTAGTTTTATATTTTAATTTCTTATATTTCAATTAAAATTTTAATTAATTTAATTAATTTGATTATCGAATTGAATTAATAAAAAATTAAAATTTTTATAAAATTATATTTGATAATTGATTGAAATTAATTTGGTGGTTAATTGATTAATTGAATTAAATCAATTTGATCGATTAATTCGATTAAAACCAAAATATGAATATCTTTACATTTCATTATGGCACAAAATTTTTTATTTAAATATTTTTCAAATTTTTAAAAATAATTATATATTTTTTAATTGATATAATTAATCAAATCTTTCAAAATTTACTTTAATAAAATGAAATGTAAAGTAAAAGATGAAATTAGTATTTAAATATTTTATTTAATAATAAGTATATGTCAATTCAAAGCAAAGAATTTGTTTTGAATTTCCATTCTTAAAAAACTACTAATGGGCTGTCCTATTTTGTTGAAGATACAATTTTTTTGTTTGTTAGTTATTGTAACGGTTTTATATTCGTCCGACGAATTTGAAAATAAAATAAAAATATAACAGAGTCGTCACTATTTTTTTTGTTATATGTGATTGGTCACCTATTAAAATTTATCTTTTTAATAAAATTAATTAAAATTTATTAAAAAGATAATTTTATGATCTATGAAATAGTCTGGATTCGAGAGTCGGTTACGTATGAAGAATGATTAGCACCCTCACAGCACCCGTTTAGAAACAGTACCACTTAACTATGTGTTATCCTATGATTTTAATAAAAACAATCTTATTTTCGGTGTTTGAAAAATAATTTTCTTATTTTTTTTATTTATTGAAAATTAGTTTTTTTTAGTGCTTGAATTTTATTTGAGAAAAAAAATTAGAAGCTTTTTATCGAAATAATTCTTAAAATGTTCCGGTACATTGGTAACATTAGAAGAACATTTTCTCACCTAAAGATTTTGTAGGTATCACTTCTTAGAATACCTCAGAATCTTATCCTTGGGGGCTCGAATTTACTTTTCGTAAAAAACTATGTCATGCATGCAATGCAAAATGTTACAATGTTTATGCACACATTTTATTTTCTTTTTTAAAAATTTTTATTAATTGTTTTATTAATCTTTTCATTTAAAACATCAAAGAAAATGGAATTTTTATTATATTGAAGATTTTCTATAAATATTCTAATACACTGGTAATATTTTAAAAAAATCTTATTACCTAGGGATTTCTTAAAACATATTTACTCATAATACTTTTAGAATCCCATCATCGAATAAAATTTTTTTTTTCTCATTTTTATTACTTATTCTTAATTTATTAATTAATTTTTAATATTTTATTAAATTTTAAAAAAATTTATTGTATTGAAAACTTTTTATAAATACTCAAATACACTGGTAGTATTTAAAAAAAATCTTATCACCTAGAAATTTCGTAGGTATCACTACTCGGAGTACCTTTGAATCTCATCGTCGGATAAAAATTTTTTTTCTTATTTTTTATTAATTTTGTATTATTTTTATTTAATTATACTTATCAAAAATTTTATTATAAATTTTATTATTTATTATTATTAATTATTATTATAAAACAATAAAAAATTATTTTGGTAAATTTAAACATTTTTATACGCATAAATATAAATAAAAAATTTAAAATGAAAAAATAATATTAAAAAATTCAAAAAAAATATTTTTTTACCTAAATCGGATCGATTTGACGGTTCGATCCGGTCCGATCCGGTTTGTTCGGGTTCAACGATTCAGCGTCGATTTGATCCAGTCTGGGTCGGCTCAACTGAACCGATCGAGAGGTAAAAGGGAGAACGGGTCATCAGGTCAAGTGCGTGGATCCTTTAGGGTTGAAACGGTGTCGTTTTACTATTTTCTAAACGACGTCATTTTGAAAGCTTATTTAAAGGTCAAATCAATTTTTTTCAGTTTTCTTCTTTTTTTCTCTTTCTTTCTCTCAGATGCTCCCTATTTCTCTCTCTAAAACCCAAAATTTGACGACTGCTCTGCCTCATAGACCGTCGTCGGTGGTCGTCGATCGTCGTCCGTCGATCATCGAAAAAATTTTAAATCTCCCAGAATCTTCTCTTCACCCCCTAAACACGAATCTGAGCTTAGTTTCGTAAAAAAGGGCCTTGAACAAAGTAAATCTAGCTTGAAAGATTAGGTCAAAGTGATTTTTTTATTTTTTTATTTTTATTTTTTTATAGACTGGCGCTATGGTTCCTGTTTCAGTGACCATCGACTATCAGAACGACTATCGATGGTTGTCAGGGTCAGGGTGGCTTTCAGGCAACTGGCAGTGTAACTGTAGGCGACCGATAGAAAAGCTGACAGAAAGAAAAAAAAAAGAAAAAAGAAAAAATAAATAAATAAATAAAATGGTGTCAACAACAGCCCCTCTTTACCTATTTTTGAGAATAAAAAATAAGGTAAAGATAAATAGACAATCATTTTATTCGAAAAAAGAAGAAACATTGGGCATAAAACCCTTTTTTTTTTTAAATTTAGAAAGCTCATCTAATAAGAGGCTCAATAACTTTAAAAATTCTTGAAAATACTCCTCTCAGCAGAGGCTCAACAACTTTAAAAAATTATCTTGAAAAAACTCCTCTAAGTAGAGGCTCAACAACTTTAAAATTCTTATCTTAGAAAAGCTCCTCTAAGCAGAAGCTCAATAACTTTAAAATATCATCTTGAAAAAAAAGCTCCTCTAAATAGAGGCTTAACGACTTTAAAAATCTCATCTTGAAAAAGTTTCTCTCAGCAGAAGCTCAACAACTTTAAAAATTTTTAAAATGCTCCTCTCAGCAGAGGCTCAACAACTTTAAAATTAATCTTGAAAAAGCTCTTCTCAGCAGAGGCTCAACAACTTTAAAATTTCATCTTTTTTCAAAACTGATTTTTCATCTTTAAACAAGCAAATTTCTTTCTTTTGACATCTCTTGTTAGATCATTGTCTTCATCCGAATATTAAAATCTTATTTTTTATTAAGAAATAAAAAGTATCTGTCTTTATTATAACTGTTCATGGATGCATATACTGAGTGTTCTAAATGCAATGCATGTAATGCAATCAAAATTATTCATCGTAATAAAAAGGTCTCAAAATCTCTCACTTTTTGCCCCTTTTTTTTATCAAACTTTTCAACAATTGCCTTATAACCAATCCATTCTTAACAGGTGTCCATTGTATTCTTCTCCAACAATATTTTTTTCTTCAAAAGTCTACAACATCAATGCTTTTTTCATCTTCTTTCATCTATTTTTGTCAACTTTTAAAAAGTAATACTTAGATCTTTCATGTTTTATTTTTCATCATTTTAAGTTCAAGACAAATAAAATGCAATCACACATTTCTCTCATTCATTTGTAAAGTGAACAGAGATATCAAATAAGGCAGTAGAATGGATAGGAATTATTTTCAAAAGAGAGCTGGCATATTTCATTAGACTGATAATAAGTGCATGGAAACAAAAGTGTTCAAGTTAAAACAAAAGTGCCCAAGTAATGATCACAAGATAATCATGACCAAAATGTTCTTAGATTCTTTTTCTAAAACTAAATCAGATGACTTTCTTGATTCTTCAAAACTCATCAAAATACACTTGCCCTTTTTGTAAGGGCATCTCTCGAAGATGCTTCCCCTTTACATCTAAGTCGCATTTTCAGGTTTTCAGCTTAGATAGGCCATCATTTTTTCATTTATTTTTTTCATTCTTTTTTTTCAAGCAAAATATTTCTTTATAGCATTTGAATTTATCAAAGTAGGTAAATTACTTTTATCCATTTCTGTCAAAATCAATGTCCCACTAGAAAAAGCCATTTTCACCACGTATATGCCCTTCCAATTTGGTGTTCATTTCTCTCGATTGTCATGTTGATTTAGAAAGATCATTTTCAACACTAAGTTTTCTTCCCTAATGCGATGAGGGCAAATTTTCTTATCATGTGCTCTTATCATCCTCTTTTGGTATAATTGACCATGACAAAGTGTTGTAAGTTTTTTTTTTTCAATGTGGTTCAATTGCTCATAACAATTTCAAACCCATTTTTCTTTCTCTAACTTTACCACCATCAGGACTCTCAACAAGGGAATTTTTACTTTAATCGGTAACACAGCTTTCATTTCATATACCAAAAAGAATGAGGTAGCCCTAGTAGATGTTCGAACTGATGTTCTATAAGCATACAAGGTAAAAGGTAACTTTTCATGCCAATCTTTATAAGTATCAATTATTTTCTTCAAGATTCTTTTGATATTCTTGTTCGCAGCCTCCATAGCCTCATTCATTTTTGAACGATGCAGTGCAGAATTATAATGATAGATCTTGAACTGAGTGCATACTTCATTCATCATTTTGTTGTTTAAATTTTTGGTATTATCATAAATAATTATTTTTGAAAGCCCATATCTATATATTATCTCTCTTTTTAAGAATTTACATACTACAGATTAGGTCACACTAGCATACGATGCTGCTTTTACCAATTTGGTGAAGTAATCAATCATTACAAAGAAAATCTATGTCCATTTGAAGCTTTGGGGTGATTAGACCAATGATATCTATGCCCCACATAGAGAATGGCCATGGAAGAGCCAGAACATGTAATGCTAATAGTGAAGCATGAATCTTGCAGCATAAATCTGACACTTATGGCATCTCCTAGCATAATCAATATAGTCACCCTTCATTATCAATCAATAATAGCCAGCTATCATGATTTGTCTAGCTATCATATGACTATTTGCATGTGCCCTACAGACTTTATCATTTACTTCTTCAATAATTTTTTTTGCTTCAGCTGTATTTACATATCTTAAAAGTACTTGATCTCAATCTTTTTTATAGAGGACATCTCCATCCAAAAAAAAAACTCATAGCCAACCTTCTGATAGTCTTTTTATTATTTTCTGTCGCATGGTCTAAGTATTGCTAACTTTTAATATATTACATAATATCATGATACCATGGCCTCCCATCAACTTCTTCTTCGATATCTGAGTAATGTACTGGTACATTCTTCACATCCAACTTGATAGGTTGGATCTTAGTATTTGTATATATTCTGATCATTGCAACTAGAGTAGCTAGTGTATCGATAATTTAGTTTTTTTCATTAGGTAGATGCTCAAATTAAATTTTTTCAAATTGCTTGACCAACTCAGAGATGTATTTATGGTACTAGATCAACTTAAAACCTTTCATCTTTCATTCACCTCGTAATTGATAAATGACTAAAGCTGAATATTCAAACACATCTAGCATTTTAATCTTCTTTTCAACTGCTGCTTGCAGACCCATAACATAAGCCTCATATTTGGTCACATTTTTTATGCAATTAAAATTTAACCTAGCTGTGATGGGGTAATAGTGCCCATCAGGAGATATCAAAATTACCCTAATACTATGGCCTAAAGCATTAGCAGCTCCATCAAAATACATTCTCCAAGACTTTACAATATGTTTGTTTTTTTCAATGGCTATCACATCTTCATCAAAAATCTAATTTCATTGGCTCATAATCTTCGACTGCACGATCAGCAAGGAATTTAGCTATTGCACTCTTTTAATAACCTTTTGAGTCACATAAACAATATCATCCTCTGAAAGCATAACTTGCCACTGTGTTATTCTCTCTGTCAATGAAGGCTTCTCGAAGATATACTTAATAGGATCTAATTTTGCTATGAGCCAAGTGGTATGATAAGGCATGTATTGTCTGAGCCTTTGAGTTATCCAGGCTAATGCACAACACATATTCTCTAATGGTGAATACTTGGACTCATAATCAGTGAATTTCTTACTCAAGTAGTAGATTGCTTGTTCTTTCTTGTTGGTTTCATCTTTTTGCCCCAACACACATCCTATTAAATTTTTATGCACTATTAAGTATAAAATCAAAAGTTTTCTTAGAATGAGCGACACCAATACGGACGGATTCGATAAGTATTTTTTGATTTTGTCAAAAGCTTCTTGACATTCGTCATTTCATTCTCTTAAATCATGTTTTTTAATAAGCTTTAAAATGAGATCGTACTTGTAAGTGAGTTAAGAGATTAAGCGAGCATATAATTCAATCTTCTCATAAAGTCTCGTACCTCTTTCGGGGTATAGAGAGGGGATAAATTTTGAATAGCTTGTATCTTATCTAGGTCAATTTTGATTTCTCTTTCATTGACCACAAAGCCTAATAATTTTTTTGATTTAGCACCAAATGAACATTTAGTAAGATTCAATTTCAACTGAAATCCTCTCAACCTATCAAACAACTTTTTGAGATTGACTATATGATCCTCTCTTTCATGAAATTTTATGATCATATCATCCACATATACTTCTATTTTTTTATGCATCATATCATGAAAGAAAGTCACTATTATTCTTTGATAAGTGGCACTAGCATTTTTCAATCCAAAAGGTATGACTTTGTAATAGAATGTCCCCTGACACAGTCACAAATGTGGTTTTTTTTATATCATCCTAAGCTATCTTGATCTGATTATAGCCTGAAAGCCATCCATAAAGGAAAATATAGAGTGTCTAACAGGATTATCCTCTAAAGTATCGATATGGGGCAGAGGAAAATTATCCTTAGGACTTGCCCTATTTAGATCTTGATAGTCGACACACATTCTCACTTTTCCATCTTTCTTGAGAACTGACACTATGTTGGCTACCCATTCAGGATATTTTACCACCTCCAAAAATCTTATATCAAATTATTTTTTCACTTTTTCCTTAATTTTCAGTAGCATTTCTAGCTTCATGCGCCTTAGCTCTTGCTGTACTAGCTTGCATTATGGTTTCAAAGGTAACTTGTGTTTTATAATATTAGTGCTGAGTCCTGGTATATCCCGGTAAGATCACGCGAACACATCCACATATTCTCGGAGTAACCCTTTTAATTTTTACCTTTCGGTTGGTAAAAGGGATGTACCAAATTTAACCTATCTTTTATTTTCATTATCCCTCAAATTCACTAATTCAATAATTTTTTAGTGGGGCTCTATTGGCTTATCTTCATGTTCTATTAATTTTAACAAATCAGAAGACAATGTGTAATTATCTGAATCTTTTTCATTATCAAATTTGTCAACATGAATTAAGTTTTGAAAATTAAATATGATATTATTGTCATGATTATCCTTCTGTTCATTATTTGAGACCCTGCAAAGGGTAAAATGAAGAGAACATTGGCACAACAATAAAAAAAATGAAATGACAAGAAAATGATTAAGGAAAAAAAAATGATTCGAATGAGTGAAAGTGAAATAAATAGAAGAAATACGGATGCATCTTCTAAGCCTTTTTATTAAAATAACAAACATAAACAAGTCACAAAAGATCTCTTAATGCTTGTAAAAAGTAATTAGAGATTTAAAGTTCCATAATACATTGTTTTTTTCAAAGTTTTAAAGACAACAGGCAGCTCTATAACTTTTCAATTATTCAACTCAAAATATGAAAAATAATGGTACACAAATAACTCTTCACTCGACGCTTCTTTTTTTCATCATCCATAATTTGAATGGCCAACTCTAAAAATTCTTCCACGAATCCTACACTTAGGGCTCCAGGTAAATTTGGGTAAATATATCTCTTCGAACAAAAAGAATTATAGAGGTATAGAATGACCATAGGCTTTAACTCCGGCTCATATCCTTCAAGATTAACTATCATATTATCTTTTTTCTCATTTACCATTTTCATTATGTCTTCTTTTGTTGGCTTATATCCTAAGTCAAATTTATCTCTCTTTTCATATATGACCGATGGCTTAATGATTCTTTACAAAATCTTTTCAAGTCTGACTTCAAGTTACCATCATATCTTAGCAAGCTATTTGACAACCATTTTAGTTGTCGTAGATAAGTGTGGTAAATATAATTTAGATCCTTCGTCGCATATGTTGTATTGGTAATCTCGAAGGATCTATAAGAGCATTCTAATACTTCATATGTTGATTTCACATAAAGAGTGTTTATCAATTGAGTTGCCATTAAATCTTTTTCTTCTGCCACACATGTTACCTTTTCTTCAATAATGAATTTAACTTTTTGATGTAATGAAGATGAAACAGTACCTGCCATATGGATCCACAACCTACTCAATAAGTAACTGTATGAAAAGAGATGTTTATGACTTAAAATTTCACGTTAAAAGTGCATGGGCCAATCTACAATGACATTTTTATGTTTCTCAACACCTTTTTTTGGGTTTCATCAAAGGCTCTCACTATCATATGATTAAGCTTCATATAAGATCCATTAACAGGGAGTTTCGTCAGAGTAGTCACAAGTATAACATTGATGGATGAGCCATTATCAATCAAAATTTTAGCCATTATATGACTTTCACATTTGACAGTAATGTAGAGAGCCTTGGTACTTTCATGACCTTCGAGAAAAATTTCTTCATCACTAAAAGAAATATAGTTTGAAATTATCAAATTGCCAACAAGTTGTTTCATATATTCGATAGAAGCGTTGTAAGACACATATGTTTGATTTAGCACCTTCAGCAAAGCATTACAATGTGACTCTAAGTTAAGCAATAATGATAATAATGAAATCCTAACTGGTATCTTGTTCAGCTATTCTATCATGTTATACTCACTATATTTTATAAGTTTTAAGAATTCATAAGCTTCATGCTCAAAGACTGACTTTTGACATTCTTTTCTTGGGGCTATAACAAGATTACTTTTACTTTCTTTTTCTTCTCCTTTCTTTGTTTTTTCTTTTTTAACTTTTTTTAGAGCCTTTGAGGTAAACACCTCCCACTTAGAGTCATGTCTCTTACACTTATTATGTTCATAGTATTTAGGTTGATTACGACATTATAATCGTACTTTCATGATATTATTTTATCATTCTGATATAAAAAAGAACCAGAAACTTTAATTATCATTATTGATCGAAATATAAGCTTTTCTAGCTTCAGTGTCAACTTTTCATTATAATAAATAGTTATCGGTCTATGCATTAACTTATTTTTTGAATCAATGATAGACACTTTCACTTTCATCAACTCTTATCTTTCTTTAAAAAACTCTATCTGATCCATATCCATCATCTTTTATACTTTTTGACAAAATTAGTCGTAATTCTCGATAGAGTGTCCCGAAACACCATTGTGGTAGTTGCAGCTCTATTAATTGAATTGATCGTTCTGGAGTGATCTTGAAGCTCTATTGATTTTAACATATCCAATTTAATTAAGGCTTCAAACACTTTAGCCATCAAAGTTTTGACTTTCTCTATCTATTTTTTCACATAGCTTGCTTGCCAATCAATTAAAGCATTTATTGATGGTCTAGTATGGTTTGGTATAGGGTTTTCATTAACATTTAAAGTTTTTTGTTGGCTGATCTCAAAATTTAACATCCCTTCATTAATTAATCCTTGCACTTTACGCTTCAAGATAGTACAGTTCTAATAGAATGGCTTGAGTTTCTATAATGATAATCACAATGTACATTAGAGTCATACCATTTAGAAAATAAAGGTTTTAAAGGCTCAATAATAACAAGGGCTAGTAAATGATTCTCCATAAATTGAGGGTACAAATCAGTATATATCATAGGAATAGGGTCAAAAGTAATTTTTTCTTGGGTAGTTCTTGGGGCTCTCAGACCATTATTAAGATTAAGCTCTCATTCTGATCTGGTGGGTGCAGCAGAATGGTTATAGGTGGGTGTTCGAAAGGATGGCTGAAAATGAAATGGATAAGCTGGTGGTTGTAGTGGCTTGTATGGTTGACATGGATGAGGGATGGATGTAATATTGTTTACGAAAAGGTAATAGGTTTGGTAAACTGGTGAAGGGTAAGGCGTGAAACCTTTAAACTGTTGCCTTACATAGTTTACCGTTTGGGCTTCATTCTCTTTCTTTTTGGGAGCTCCACCTTTTTTTGCTCTATTTATTTTTTCTGTATCGAGCTTGCTATTCTTTATGGCATTTTCAATGATCTCACCCAATATCACTATATCTATAAAGTTTTTAGTTGCATTACCTATCAATCTTTCATAATACAATACTTTCAGAGTATTCACAAATAAGACAGTTGTCTCTTTTTTGGTAAAAAGAAGTTGGACTTGTGTAGCCATATCTCTTCATTTTTATGCATACTCTTTAAAGCTCTCAGTTGTTTTTTTTTTCATACTTTGTAAAGATAAATAATTTGGAGCTAGATCTCTGACATGCTAATATTGTGTAAGAAATGCTCTTGTAAGCTCTTACCATGAACGAATACGAGTCCTGTCTAATTGAATATACCATCTAGCTACAGAACCCTTAAGGTTATCTTGAAATATGTGCATTAACAACTTCTCATCATGAGCATATGCTGTCATCTTTCGACAGTACATGGTGATATGAAATCATCAAATATTTCATACCGTCATATTTTTTAAATTTCAAAATCTTAAATTTAGGTGAAATGATCATATCAAGGACTAAATAAAGCTTGGTTGCATTTGTGGAACCATAAAAATTTATTCTTTTCACTGCTCTAAGCCTTTCTTCTAATAGCTTCATCTTTTCTTAGGCAGTAGTATCTTTCACTTTCTCGGGTATCTTTATCCCTAGCTTTTCTCTTTCTTTGGGCTCATCCAAATCAAGAACCAAGATTAGCTCAGGTGGTTTTTTTGTTATAATAGGATTAGAAAAATTTTAAAACTATTCTGGAACAAGTGCTGATGTCATTCCTAGATAAAGATTGAAATATCCATTGGAAGTAAGAATTTATACTCTGATTCTTTGAAAAGGTTGGGTTAGCCGTGGCTTGAATCCTAGAGGGTATATAGGATCTGTTATATCTAGTGATTGCTCTTTGAGGCTAGGATTTTTTTCCATTACTTTTTTTTTATCAAGTTTTTTGAGCATATTCATTATTGTACTGAGATCCCCCATTAGTTCTTTTTTAACTTTCTCAATTCTCTCAAATTGACTGACCTGTTCTTATTTCATGATTCTTGTTTGAGTCATGATGTTGTATGAATGGTGAGTGGATTGAGTTGAAAATTTTGAAGAGCAAGCTATTCTTGAACCTTTATTTTCATAAATTTTTTTTAGAAAAATCAGAATGCAATGTATCAAAAATTTTATTTTTTGAAAGAGAATAAAAATGATGCAAATGATGCATGAATGTAAGTGAGAGATATTTGCTCTTAGATAAATTTCAATACTAAAAATTTTCATTGATTCCATACAACTTTGATTATATGAGATTTATCATCATAGAATTATATCCATAAAAGCGTTTAACTTACTCATAATGGTTCTTCACCTCATCTAAAAAGTTTATTAGGCACTGTTCATATTCTCTTATGGGATTGACTTTTTGTCTTAACATTTTTACCTTTTTAACCATCTCTCATGCCTTTTTTACTGCTTACTAACTTGATTGGTTATGTGCTATATGTACCGTTACCTTTCTAAATTTTTTACTTTTCACATCATGCGAGCATCTCTTTCTGAATCACATATGAAGATCCAATCTTTTTTTCTTTTCTACCACTCATATATTATTGTTGAAATATGGTTCTTGTAGTCTTACAGTTGTAGCTCTAACCCTTGGATCATCTGGTGAAGTGATTCTTTCTCATTTAATATTTCTAGGTGTTTTTTTCTCTCTTTCGTGATTATGGCCTTTAGCCTTTCCTTTTCTTTTTAACATTCCACCAACCTTGCTGAAGTCGTATTATACAACTCTTTTCAATTATGGCATTCTTGAGAGATTCTGGTGGCCTCCTCTTACTTTTCTTGAATTTTACCCTTTTATTGGTTCATTTCTTATTCACTTCGTGTTGCCGACTAAAGTAAGACTTAGTAACTTTTTCAATCTTGAATTGGACTCGTAACTTCTTATTTTCTTGGTGCAGATCTTTCAAATCATTATTGGTCACATCCTATTCTTTTATAGCTTTTTCCAATCTGCTTCCTTGTATCTCTACTTCATATTTTAATTGTCCCACCTTATCGCGAAGTTTTAAATTTTCTTTTCTTATTTTTTCTTTTTCAGCTTCTAATTCTTTTTCATAAGCTTAATTTTTTATGATTGCACTTCTTCTAAAAGATTAGCTAATCAATGTGAGCTGTCATCAAGAGGAAGTATTATATCTCTAGGCCACTTTGCTTTCCAAATTTGATAATTAGAGGTAACTTTATCGATGAAAGGCCCCAATCCATTTTTTGTATTTTTTTCATGCTTGGATCAACTACTTTAAACATCCTGGTGGACTCGGTTCCTCGTAAATGAATTCTACTTGGCCAAGCCATGAGTGGTAGGAACAAACTACTTTGCACTAAATTACCTAAGCACCATTAACGGAGCATAACTTACAATGCCCCATAGCCCTAATAACGACATCTATGGCTCATTTCCTCTACAATACAATAAAGGCACACAGGGCATCCAAGGTACCATCAATTCAATTTCATCCTCAGTAAGCCTTCGCAAGAAAAAGACCCACTCCTCCTTAATCTTTAATGTCGACCATTGGTTTTTGTGAAACTCTTCGATTGGTACCTTATTTTGAAGATACGATTTCAAAAATTCATTCTTTCCACACTTGAAATGACTTCTAACCTACACATATAATAGAGGTGCACACCATATGAATCATTTTTTTTCTTTTCGTTAACAGAAATTCAATGATCTGATGGTTTTGGCTAGGACTACTGTGCGAGATTAATTGCTTGGGTTTTAATTTACTCAAAAAAGTCTATCACAATTATCTTAATATAATCCAAAGTCTTCGAAAAGATTACCATGTCATATAATGCTAGAGCAAACACAGCTAAGCCTTGATAATCATTCAAATGCCCTTTAATGAAATTTTAAAAAAAGTCCCAACGGATGCTAGATGTTCACCTTTAGAAATTATGAAAGAATCTATGGTTTCTACTTTTACCCCTATAAGCTTGGTCAACTTTTTACGATAACCTGATTCTGGCTTTCAGGTAAGTACTTTATCAGGACACTGTAGTTTTATCCCAAGCTCCTCAATAGTTGGCACCAAATCCTCTTGATTAAAAGTGAAACATTTATAAGATGAATCTCGAAACTATATAATTATCTTGACCAACTATTCATCAATCACTACTGAAATGAGAGATACAATCTGCCTATACTTTTTATAAAAGCTTACTTTCTTTTCTTCGCTTAACTGACCTCAGATAATGGCTAAGTCTTCTAAATCATTTGGTGTGAGATCCAAGTGCACATTTTTGAATAACTCAAACATATAACTGATAGGCAAGCAGTCTCCACTCTTTTGTTGGGCTTCTTTTGACCAAACATATACTTCATTATATGGCTTACATAGGACACTGATTGAAAATAAGTAAATCTGTAGTTCTATGAGATTCATGGAGACTCTTTAAGAGAAAGCTATCCTAAAGTAAATATCTCGATGCAGAATTGTATGATATGATTTATGTAAAAAAAAAAATTGAGTTAGTGTGATGATGTGGTTTAAAATTGAAAAGCTTTTTTTTTGCTTTTTTGTGATCTTTTGTTGTTTGTTTGTGTTTTTTCTTTTTACACATAACTTTTATTCCTACATACTTTGGTAATTTCTAAAAAAGATGGGCAAAACTCTACCTAAGGTTGGCTTCTTACGGCTTATTACATGTTAGGTTTAGGTTGACATACGTCTAAAAGTTCTCAAATTATTTCTTACTATCGTCCACGCTAGACTAGTAAAGCACCCCGATCCTCACCCATTACAGGCTACAAACGAAAAATGTTCACTTCGAGTTGAAGTATTTCGCTTGTCATTATGGAGGTTATCATCTCACGAGGACATAGGTACTGTACTTCTCCTATAAGGGACGGAGCCCGAGTATAAAGCTCATGCATGAGATACATCATGTCATTGTGTGTGTATATGTTTCCTAATTTATCAAGAGTAATATATACAAGAAAAATAAAACATAAAAGACATAGTAAAATAAATGTGTGAAATGTGTGTGAATTTTTCGTTTTCGATTTGTTTTTTGGGCTTTTTAGTATTGAAAGTGGAAAAAAATTTTAAGAAAATAATTAGGACTGTTTAAATCAAAATTTAAGGATAACACATAGTTAATTTTGGCCTGACTCTCAGATAGCAGTCCCCAGTGGAGTCACCAAGTTGTCGTAACGGTTTTGTGTCCGCCCGATGAATTTGGAAACAAAATAAAAATATAACGGAGTCGCCACTAATCTTTTTTGGCTAGGTGCGATTGGCTACCTATTAAAATTTATCATTTTAATAAAATTAATTAAAAAGATAATTTTATGGTCTGTGAAACAGTCTAGGTTCAGGAGTCGGTTACGTCTGAGAAAATATTAGCACCCCCATAGCACCCGTTTAGAAATGGTACCACTTAACTACGTGTTATCCTATGATTTTAATAAAAATAGTCTTATTTTTTATGTTTGAAAAATAATTTTCTTATTTTTTTATTTATTGAAAATTAGGTTTTTTTTAGTGCTCGAATTTTATTCAAGAAAAAAAAATTAGAACCCTTTTATCGAAATAATTCTTAAAATGTTCCAATATATTGGTAACATTAGAAGAACATTTTCTCACCTAGAGATTTCTTAGGTATCACTTCTTGGAATACCTTAGAATCTTATCCTTGGGGGCTCAAATTTACTTTTCATAAAAAAATATGTCATGCATGCAATACAGAATGTTACCATGTTTATGCACATATTTTATTTTCTTTTTTAGAAATTTTTATTAATTGTTTTATTAATCTTTTCATTTAAAACATCGAAGAAAATAAAATTTTTATTATATTGAAGATTTTCTATAAATATTTCAATACACTAGTAATATTTTAAAAAAATCTTCTCACATAAGAATTTCTTAAAGCATCTCTACTCGAAATACTTTTAGAATTCCATCATCAGATAAAATTTATTTTTTTTCTCATTTTTATTACTTATTCTTAATTTATTAATTAATTTTTATTATTTTATTAAGGAAAAGAAAAAAATTTTATTGTATTGAAAACTTTTTATAAATACTCCAATACACTGGTAGTATTTAAAAAAAATCTTCTCACCTAGAGATTTCGTAGGTATCACTATTCAGAGTACCTTTAAACCTCATCGTCGGATCAAAATTTTTTTTCTTATTTTTTATTAATTTTGTATTATTTTATTTAATTATACTTATCAAAAAATTTTATTATAAATTTTATTATTTATTATTATTAATTATTATTATAAAATAATAAAAATTTATTTTGGTAAATTTAAATATTTTTATATGCATAAATATTAATAATAGAATTTAAAATAAAAAAATAATATTAAAAAATTCAAAAAAAAGTTTTTTTTACCTGAACCAGACCGGTCAACTCGATCTGGGTCGATTCGACGGTTCGATCCAGTCTGATCCGATTGGTTTGGGTTCAGCGGTTCGACGTCGGTTTAGTCCAGTCTGGGCCAGCCCAACTGGATCGATTAAGAGGCAAAAAGGAGAACGGGTTATCGAGTTGGTGCATGGATCCTGGGTCGGGTTGCGGGTCGACGCACGAATCCTCTAGGGTCGAAATGACGTCATTTTGCTATCTTCCTAAATGACGTCATTTTGAAAGCCTATTTAAAAGCCAAATAAGCTTTTTTTCAGTCTTCTTCTTTTTTTTCTCTTTTCCTCTCAGACCCTTCTCTTCTCTCTTTCTAAAACTCAGAATTCGATGACTATTCCATCGCATCGGCCACTATTTGTTAATCACCGAAAAAATTTAAAATCTCTCAGAATCTTCTCTTCACCTCTCTAAACATGAATCCGAGCTTAGTTTCGTAAAAAAAAGCCTCGAATCGCGTAAATCTGACCTGAAAGATTCGATCAAAATGGCTTTTTTTATTTTTTTTTATTTTTTATAGACTGACACTATGGTTTTCGTTCCAAGGACTGTGGTTTTACTTATGTTTTGGTGCTTGATTTTTTCTTTTACAGGAAGCTTCTTTTTTTTTTAAACTGGCAGTGTCTTTTATTTATCTATTTTTTTGTTTTCTTTTTACATGGTCTTTGGGCTTTTCTCTCTCTTTTTTCATCTGTTTCATTGCTCTATTTATAGAGCAAAAATAAGACCAAAATCCCAAAAACTCTGGAATTTTGGTGGCCTAGTATTAAGACGGCCACTGGCTGTCAGAACGGCTGTCGGTGGTTGTCAAGGCCAGGGCGGCTTGTAAGCGACTGGCAATGTGACTGCCGGCAGTCGACAGAAAAGTTGGCAGAAAAATGAAAAATGAAAAATAAATAAATAAATAAATAAAATGGTGTCAACATTAGCTATAATGCTCAATAGTATATTAGTTAGCTAAAGAAATCCATCCAACTTAAAAGACTTTTGCACTTTTATTCAAGCATTAGCTCTTTGTAAAGGTTTCAACATATATTCCTACTACTTCATCTTTGAAACATAAAGATAAAGCTGCACAATGAGTTCAACAATATTATAGTAGAAGTTTGTTCACCTGTAACTACTCCATAACTCAGTATGCATATTTTGTCCAGAGCTACACACAGGCTAACTTTGATAGCATGTCTAGAGTGCACAATTGTATATTCACTAAAACTTGAAACTACACAATAATAATAAACAAGTTTTTTTTTAACTGAGAAGCGTATCCTTTCATCACTGTGTATTACACCTCTTTTTTCCAAACTTAAGACTTGGCACATGTTACTCTTATCAAATGCACAATGCTTGCATGTCTTCCATTCTCTGGTGAATATTGTAAACATATGGTCTCCCTCCACACAATCAATCACTTCCATATCCACACTCTCAACAATCCTGTAAAACAACCCTAAATTTTAATCTCAGTTTTTTTTGTCAACTATGTAATGGCACCATATGACAGTTAATATAATCATAAAGAAAAATAGTAATGTTACTCTTATTTTTTAAAATCTCATAAATTTTTGTAGAGCTTTATTTGATTTTGTTTGCTGTGGCTGACTTCATGTGGTGTATTAAGCTGTAGTATATCAAATATTTGTTATGGTTTATTTAATTTTCTTGAACATTTGTTCAAATAGATAAAGCATTAGCTTAAAGTTTAAATAAATACAAAGACTTGCAAAGAACATTCAAAATGGTGCAGAACTGACCTTGATGCTTCATGGCCAAATATCCAAGGAACTGTCCTTTATTCAAGATATCACCATATATCCACTAGAAAATCCTCTTAAATAAAAGGATAAAAAGGACAACCTATTTCTCCAAAAGAATATGAGCAAACTCTTTGAAAGTATAACTTTCAACAATCTAAAACATTAAAAAAGTAATAATATTACTGCACTAATAATTTTCTCAGCTTTGCTTTAAATCTAACCATTAACTTTCTAACCCCAACAACAACAGATAATACTTTCAAATACTTAAAAATTTTATTTATTCTTTCTTTATTCTTTCTAATAGAAAGAAAGGAAAATTATTTCAAAAATATTTTACCTCGAGAATAGAAGAATATGAAAGCTTTAATAACCGTAAATAATCAAATAGTACAGTAATAGAAAACACAACATTTTTTTCACTTAAAAGAAATACATAGAATTTTTTATAGTTCATATAACCAAGAAAAGGGAAAAAAAAACAGGAATAAGCTTTCATAGAGCAGCCTCACAAAAAAAAAAACTTAAAAACAATATAACCTAGAAAAAGAAAAACTAACAACAAATATGAAAAAAAAAAAAAAACCTACCAATTTCTTTTGATAATCCCAGAAATATAACCTCAAAATCAAGCCAAAAAAAAAATTCAAAATTTAAAAATCAAAGAAAACTTACTAGAAACCTGAAAAAACCAGTAAATAAACCACTTTTAGATATTTAGAGTTTCTATCACATGTAAAGCCAAACTTAACTTTGATGACTCTATGCTTAAGAATCCACCTTTAAAATTGTAGAAACTTCAACCTCTAAAAAGTTGGGTTGGTTAAAGTAAACAATGTAAAGAAATTTTATTGCCCAAAACTATCTTCTAATTTATTTTTCAAGACATTTAATATGTGTGTAGAAAATTGGAGTTGGTGACTCCTTTTATTATAAGTAATAGATGTATAGATTAATATAAGCCTTAGTTTCATAGTTCACATTTAAAGGTAAAAAAAAAAAGAATACACGTACGGGCTATAGTCGAGAGAAAAACCATAGAAAAAATAACAATTCACACATGTAAATTGCTTTAAGTTCTTGAGGTATTTTTGAAATATTCTCAATAGAACCATCCTTATATATTATGTTTTTCTTAATAATAAGAGACCAAAAACCCATCATAGTTAAGTCATGAAGAAGATGCTTATTCACCACCATAAACTCCCCACTAAAGATAGACAGAAAATAAGTTTTAAGGAATAGAAAACAAATAAATGAAAGAAGATGAATAAAGGGAAATAAGAAATTATTACCTCGGAACTCTATGACTATAGATATTGAAAGTATATGGCTCAAAGCATTCATTATTTCTTAGAATATGACTAGTTGAAGCAATAGGCATAGGTGCTAACAAAAGTGAATTTCTCACTCCATTCTTAGCATCATATCCCTAAGAACATTCCAATTCCACTAATTTAAAGGAATAACACCCTATGTCTGGTGAAGAATACCTTGCAATTTAACAGAAAACTCAACATGAGCAAAATGGATCAGCAAGAAATGAGCATTTAAGACATTGCACTTACATTGAATAACTAAAATCCAAATACTTTCATGCATTTTAAAAAATATATGAAAATCACCTAGCATGCTCATAAGACTCCCATTATATGTCTACTATGGGTTTTCTTTCTCAACTAAATCAAAAGAAGCTTTCAGAGCATGTTAGCATATGGTCTCAAATATGTCTCTGTTCAGCTATTGAGCCTAAAATTCAAAACCAATACACTATGAGACAAAACTAAGTTAGATTAAAAAAAGTATACCAAATTAACGTATTTGTAATCAAATATACCTTAGGCTATTCAAAGGCCATTCCAAGTAAGATGAATTTGTTTGCAAACCCCTAAATTCCAATGCTTATCGACACAAATTTGATCTTTTAGTAGTTTTAAGAGGGTATTAATTAACATCAATTATTTTGTCAAGATTTCCTGTAACAATGTCAATAACCTATCCCAACATCCCAAGAAATAGAAAACACAATCATTATTAATAATATTAATAGAGATAACACATGACAATACAAAGATATCCATTCTATTATAAAGATAAGCTAGATGGATGGGACTTCATCTTACAATAGATAGATGAGTTAATTTGCATGGTCAAGAACTAAACCTTTACTAGCTTGTCGAAATCAAAATATATATTATGAGAATTGAAATTTGAAACGTAAATGAAATCACTTATTTTTAAAGATGAACAAAGCAATCTCATCTGACATTTGCACTTAAAAATGATTTTCTCTAAGATCAATAATTAAATAAGACAAACTTTATCAATCACAATTCAAATTAATCTCAATTCATGCATAACAACACATAAGCTTTGGCCCTATTTGTTTCAATGATTCTTTTACAGCATAATATAAAGGCAGTTTAAGAGAATATAGTTATTTTTTTTCTAACAAACTTATTATTTCTATCAAACTCCCTACTAAAATTATTTTTAACAAATCAAACAGAAGCATGAGATAAAAAAAAAAAAAAACATAGCTTATATTTGAAAGACAAAATAGACAAAAAAAAATATACAATGAAAAGGTATTTAATATTTACCAATAAAGATATAAGCCTACCATGACAAATTACTATAGCACCATCTAATTATTTAAACAAATGTTAAAGGTTAAAATTATTGAAAATGACTTTATTTCCAATGAAAAAATAGAAAGTTTACTTCCTTAGTTTTTTTTTTTTTCCTTTTGCTAACATTAAAAGAAAAGAGAAAAGAAAACCAACCTATTTCTTTAGCTTTTTTTGAAGCCAAATTGATGTTATGGAGCCCAGTTCTTATAACATATTCCATTTCAAAACCCCCTACATTCTTCTTCCTTTCAATATCAAATAAACTTATCAAAACAAAATTAAAAGTGAAAAAAAAAATCCAACCTTTAAATCATATAATGACAAAGCAATAATACCCATCAACCCATTCATCTTCCAATACATTAGAAACTAAAAACCTAGACTAGATAACTTGAGAAAAGGAACATACTTTGGTAATCTTTCTAGATATCTTTCTTGAAGAGTAAAACTTGACGAAAAAAAAAAAAACCAAAAAGAACCTAAAAAAAGGAAATGGGATTTAAGAAGAGAAAATGTTAGTACTCTACGGTCAAAATTAAGATCAAATCCAAAGATTGTTAATAAATAACTCAATTAAATAATTAAAAACTAAAATAAATATTTAAAAAATAAATAAATTGAGAAAATGAAAACAGAAAAATTACCTTGATTAAGACAAAAAAAAAAGAACAAAAACCAAAAAAAAAAGAAAATTATATAAGCCAATGGACTTATAGAAGACTCCAAAAGCTGCATATATTTGGTTCTTAAGGAAAGCAAAATGTGAAGCATCTACATATATTTCTGGAATCTTTCTTTTGATTTTTCTTTTTTCTCTCCATTTTTTCTTTCTTTCCTCAATTACCCTTCTAATTATTTTTAAATACAATGATTTCATGTCCAATAAATTGAGAAGTTGAGAGGTAAGGGATTTTTTTTATATAATGTTATAGATAGATAAGATCAAAACGAGAAAAAGTAAAAATATTAGTAAATACCTTTAATCTCGCATAGCCTATTATCATTGTAACTATGCTAATGGTGTCTGGATGGCAATCAACCTGAAAAATATTTTAAACGTTAATCATCTAAATAATGAGAATTACTTTATATAATCAACAAAAAAAGAATGAATTAATTAAATGATACGTTACTGTATATTTAACAGTTGTTAGAGTAAGACAAAGAGTTTAAATATTGGTTCTAATACATTTGAAACTGAAAGACATATAGAAATTGAAAAAAAAATCAAACTTAAGTTACTTGAATACATTCGAGTTCAAAGAATAAAACTTGATCACATGATACAAAAATATTCAAAGCACTTAAAAATCTTATCTTCATATATGAAAAATTATAAAAAAAATAGATAAATAAAGAAACTATTAAGTGTTATAATACTTTACCAGCATCGTTTATACTATGAACAAATGCATTATAAGTGGCTGAAGCTTGAAATATAAAATTCACTTATATGAAGCATTTAAGTATTGGCACAATTAAGAGATTGATTGATGATGAGTTGGGTTATAGGTTCAAGTTGCAAAAGCAACCTTTCCATGACAAAAAATATTCTAACTCTTTAAATCATGTGAGTTGAGGCTATTTGTATTCATATGATCAACATCATATAAGAAACAACATAGAAGTATATATATTCTTAAAAATATATTTTTCTTGAAACATCAGTATAAAACATTTCTTTTAGAAAATGAATTAAATCTATCAAGCCATATGAAACTAAAGCCATATTAATATAAAAAAAATGAGCATAACTTCATCAAGATTTTATGATAAAATTTTGCAAATTGACAAGATCGATGATAAAAATTCTCCATCCTCTTCATATTTAAAAAAAAAAAATTATAGTTCATGGGGTAAGTTATTAAACATAAGTAAGAAATATAAATGTAAATTAATCCAACATGATAAAACTAAACCACTATCCAAGGATCCTAAGATCTATAACATGCCATTGCAATTAAATGATGAAAAAAAAGAGAAAAACCAAAAATTATTTTATTAAATATAATTGAAAAACAAAAGTAAGAATTTGCCCACCATTTTTTCTTTTAGTTCTCGTTTTTGATCTTGTTCTTAACTTTCTTCTACTTTCTAAAATTAAGATTCGATAACTTTCTCATGAGAGGGAGTAAAAATACTAAAATCAATAAAATTAAACAACAAAGGTTTCATACTATTACTAGTAGCTAAATAACTGGTCAATAAAAGACAAAAAAACAAGACAAGATTACTTCAAAAGAAAGAAACGAAGGCGATGCTGACACTTTTTATGGTGGGCAGCAATAATAATAGTAAACTTTAACGATGAGAATTTTGAGAAATTTTGATTGAGATAAGGATGCCCAAAGAAAAGAATTCTTCTATCTTTTCCTACTTAGGTAGGAGTTTCAACTGCAAACAAAAAAAAAAAGAAAAAAGAATGCAAGCAAATTTGGTCTTTTTGAAAAGGTTGCGATAGAGTGATCTATAATTGCTTTGTAAGAGTTTTAGGGGCTACCAATTTTTGGCCCATAAGTTTCTTAATCAAGAAACTTCTCTTTTTATTTTCAGAACGAACAATCCAAAAAAAAAATTTCTAAAAAAAAGGGTAAATAGGTATATAAAAAAATGCTTTAAAGGTCCCATTCGAGGACAAAATAGAGAGGTAGTCACCTTCCGGAATAAAACATGCTAAGAGGAATTTCCCATTCTGCTTTCTAATTTTTTAGATTTAAACCAAAGCTATATAATATTTTTAACAAAAAAAAAGTAACAAAATAGTATAGTTTTTATTTGTTAAGTCAATCTTTATATTTAAGATTGAATCTAAAATTAATGTAGCTTTTCTTTTTCTCAACACTAAAATAACTCAAACATTTTGAAATATTTTGATATAAATGGTTAAGATTCATAAGTTTTTTTCATTTCTTTTTAAGCAATGCAAATGTGAGAGAAATAAATAGCCTCAACTTTCAACAAAATTACCTTTTTTTTTAATTATTTTGGTTAAATGTTCAATTTAAGATCTAATGTTGATATATTTTTTAAATTAACAATATCATTATTAGCTAGGTTTTTTTGCCCCTACTTCGCACGATTAGTCTTTTAAAAATAAAAAACAAACAAAATTAAAAATAAAATAAAATAACAATTATATTGAAAAATTTTTTGTTAAAGATAAATGAAATCGTGAAACCTGTAAAAGAAATAAAAGTAAGAAGTTAGTAAATTTTATTTATATTCTTTATTTTTTAAAAATTTATATTCAAATCATTAATTCATTAAATATGTATAAATTAAAATTAATATAATAATGATATGTGATTTTTGGTCTCTCCACTATTAATTAAATGTAAGTAATTAGTAAAATATGAAAACTTTTTAAACAAGGATAATTTATTTTTTTCCTTTCAAAGATTTATTTAAAAATCATTAAATAAAGAAATATGAAAATCTGAAATGAAAAGGGATCTACTTAGACTTGTGTAAAACTAAATTAATTTTAAACAATCTCATATCTTTTTATATAATTTATATTTGTTAATCTAACCATTGAATTTTATGTTCTATTTAAGTATATCATGTATTGCCAAATATCAAGTAAATTTAAAATATTTGTTAATTTATTTGTATGATAATAATAAAATTTTAATCATTAGTATATATTAAAAATGATATTACTTTAGTTCGAAATGATAGGAATATCGAATTGACTTCAAACTTTTGTGAATGATAGGTACAAGTAGTTTATTAAATCTAATGGTCAATTTATAAAAATATTTATCGTATATAAAGTTATAAAAGAGTATAAAACAAATTAATTTTACAAATTGCATAATTAGATCTCTATATTGAAATTAATATAATATATGACTTCATATCTTTATCATTTTGTTTAAATCCAATTGTTTGTAAAATATGAAAAGTTTTTAAAAACAAATTGGTTATGAAAATATTGAAATTAATATGATAATATTTATATATTTTTTATCCTATCATTTTAATTTGTTTTGGTAGTAGAAAATAATGAAAGTTTGAAATGTTAATTTATATATTTTCTTTCTTTTTTATTTTAAAGTTATTAATTAATAAAATATGAAAACATAAAAAAATAATATTCTAATATTTCATATTTTACTTTTTATTTTAAATAAATAATGAATTAAGATCATATTTGATGCATAAGATAATGAATAAAATATGATGATTATCATTTTTTTTCTTGGTATAAAATGATTTAATCTTTCTAAAACAGAGAAGATTATTTTTATTTTTAATTTATAAAATTGAATTTACATATTTTATTATACCTTTACAAATCACATCAATAATTTAAATTTTATAAACTTTAATAAAGGATAATTTTGACAAATAAATAAATTATCATATTTTAATTTTTTGCAAATATCAAATATAAGATAGGATAACATTAGTTAATTTAATCTTATTCATAATATTATCTTATCCTATTATATCATAATCTTATTTACCTAACATACCCTAACAACTTAATATGCAATATATATGCACCATTAATTAACATATTTATTGTTTGGAATCTAATTATATATATAGATAAATATGAAATATGCTAACTCTTCATTTTTATTTTTTATATTTATTTATTCAAAAATAATTAATACTTACAAACATTGAAATTTGTGCTGACTTTTAATATTTTTATTTTTATTTAAACTAAGTTATACTAAAAAAAGATTAAAAAAAATTAGTATTTGTTTTATTGTTTGGAAACCTAACATTACCTAAAAATAAATGAGGAATAAATTATTTTTAATATATTAAATCAAATAAATAATAAATATTTTTTACTTTGTCTCTTGTTTATGTTTGTACTATCTGAAACGTATAATATCACTAAAAGTTTGTATTTAAAGGGATAGATAATAAGAAAAAAAATTAAATGAATTCTTTTTCTTAACTAAATGAAAGTATTGTTCTAACAAAAAATTATTTTGAGAAGGAAATCTAAATAAATAAATAAACACATTTAGATAGCCATGAGCTTTATTAATTTTACATTAAACCCCTAATACTAATTCTTTTTGTGTATGTATGTACTTAGAAGTGAAAAGTTATATGAAATTTATATTATAATGAATTATCTTTCAAAGCTCATACATGCTAACCATGATTTCAAAAGTGAAATATGATTTATCATTTTTCATTAAATCCTTAGTGTCTTGTCAAATACATGTCATAACATATAGATCCAAAAATCTATAGCTAGATTTAACAAATAGATAGAGTCGTCACTAATTTTTTTTAATTAGGTGTGATTGGTCACCTGAGGAATATATCATCTTAATGAATTTTTAAGCTTAACTAAGGGTCCTCAAAAGAATAGGTTTGGGTCTACAAATCAGAACAGAGTTCGAGAGTTCGGTTACATGTGGGAAAGATTATAGCACTACCACATGCCCATCTGAATGATGGTACCATTTTGTTTTAAATTTATCCTAGGATCTTGAGTCTAATGATTTCAAAATTTTACGTTAAATATTGAAAATAATTTATAAGATTCTTCCATCAATCTGATAGAATTTTTAAAAATATTTTCTCACCTCGAAAATATTTAAAAATCCTATTTATTTTTTTAAAGAGGTTCCGTCGTCGAAAAAAGGTTAATTAATTATTTATTTTTTGTTGAAAATATATCTAATTATTCCATCATTTAGGCCAAATTATAAATATTTTTCTTTTTGAATTTCTAAATTTTTCAGTATTTGGGCCTGTTTAGAAATTTTCTTTTTCTTTTTTTGTTATTTTTTGTTGGATTTTTAAATTTTTCACATTTGGGTCAATTTAGAAATATTTTCTTTTTCAAAATTTCTAAATTTTTCACCATTTGAACCTATTTAGAAATTTTTTTCCTTTTTTTTGGAAAGAAAATAATATGATAATTATTTTTTATTGAAATTTTATTTAAAATTTTCAATCATTTGGGACAAATTTAAAGAAATTTATTAAAAATTTACCATTCGAAATTTATAAGAATCTCTTCATTGGATAATTGTAAAATATTTTCAACCAAAATTTTTTATTTTTTCTCTCTTTTCTTATTTTTTTATTGAAAACAAATATTAATTATTGTTATTAAAATTTTATCTAAATTATTCCACAATTTGGGACAAATTTAAACAAAATTTTTCACTTATAAATTTTATAGAAAATTGCTATTGAAAATTTATATAAATCTCATCATTGGATAATTAATATTTATTCTCAAAAATATTTTATTTTTTATTTTTATTCTTTTTCTAAATTTAATCATGCAAAAATACTAAAAAAATAAACATATAAATACAAAAATAAATACAAAAAAACCAAAAAATAAAATGGCTCAACTAAGCTATTTGGCGCGGCTTGGCTTCAGGTTCAAGAGATGACTTAAAGGCTTGGCTTGGCAGTTGGGTTTATGGCTTGACTCAACTGGAGCCAAAGGTAAGGATGTAGGTTAAAGGCGGGTCAAGCGTTCGGGATGGGTAGCCCAGCAGTAAAATGCATGGATATTGGGCTAAATTAAAACGCTAAAATGATATCGTTTTAGAGCTGGTATAAAAAGCAGCACCCAACCTTTTTTCCTTAGATTTTACTTTTTTTCTCTCTCTCTTCCTCTTTCTTTTATCTCCCTCTCTCTCTAACCCAGATAAACTCGAGTTGAATCTTTTATCAGATTCCGAAAATCTCACTAGAATCTAGGTTGGTTTATGGGAAATTCACTGAAAAATTCAACTAATACCAAAACCTTTAATCGAATTCTGGGAAACCTGTCAAAAAATTCAACTGACATCGAAAAATGTCACCGAAATCTAAAGTTTTTCAAAAAATTTCAAAAATTTTTTTTAACCTAAAAAACTCCAAATTTTTTTTTGCTTTCTCCTTGCTATGTTTTCTGTGTTTTTTGTATGTTCTGTGTGGGTATTTATATGATCAAAGCCCTAATCTGAACAGAAATTTCAACTCAGCTCAAATTCAAACACATAATCCCAATCAAACTCAACTACCTCTTATTTCATTTTTTTCAGTTTTTTTTCATTTTTTTATTTTTTTTTAGCAAAAATCAAATATAGACCCTCGGACAGATTGTAGTGTCTACAATACACACATCTTCTCATACTTTTGGTATCCCTTAAATTAGATATCTTAATGACGATGAACATATAGCTATCAAGATCAAAAGAAGGTTAAGTTTAGCTTAAATAGATTTTCATTTTCATTTTTGTGTATATGTTTTTTTCAAAAGTAAGAATTTGAATTGAAAATAATAATTTCATTATTATATATAAATCATCATTTAAAATCAATATTTTAACCAATAGATATGAAATGAAAATGACAATTATGTTATTATGAATCATCATATTAAATCATATAGATATTAAATTTATTTATTATGTTATATAATCATCATTATTTATCTCTCTTAATTCTATTTTATGAAGTAGATATTATAAAGTATGGAAGTCAAAAAAAATTTTACAACTAAAATTATTAACAGATAAATATCGTTGCACCTCATATATTTATACCTATGTTTCAATGTCAATTATTGCATTTTTTCAGCATTCATAAAGCATATTACGTATTAACTACAAAAAGAGCGTCAACTGTTTCCATCCATAAAGCAAACTTTTAAAACTTGAGTTTTTTATTTTATGTTACATAAAAGTTGTCGATTGTTCACACGAAAGGATAATTATTGATTACTATAATTGTTATAGGAAATATAATTAAGTGGTATCCACATTAAAAACTTTTTTCTTATTTTAAATTACTAATTATTTAATGTATAATTGTGAAATTTATAAATAATTAATATGAGGTCATTGATAATATGAATAATATGAATAATTAGATATTCATATTTATAAGAAATATAAGAAAGCATAATATTTTTTTTGTTTTAGATTCTAAAATTAATGAATACAAAAAAATCAAATTAAATTGTGTATTGATTTCAATAAATTTTTTAAAATATAATTTGAGAATAATTAGTTTTAAAATTTTAAAATAGTATATTTTTAACAAATTTTCTTTTCATTATCTTTTAAAAAATAATGATTAAAAATTTAATTTGACAAACAAATCAAACATGTAATTTTTTTTATAAATGGAGATAAAATTTAAAATTTATTATGTATGCAAATTTTTTTTTTCATTTGATGCATAAGAACTTGAAAAGTATAATGAAAGTTCCAACTTAATTTCATCATTTTCTAAATTTGAATAAACTAATTTTAGTTACAACCAACACTAAAAAACTTAAATAGTTATTAATACACTATAAATATCGAAGTATATGTATTTTTTATTTGACAAGGTAGAACTTTTAAAAAAAGAGATTTTAGTAAATTAATTATACTTGAATTAAAAAATGATAAAAATAAAAAAAATCATTATTCAAATTGACCTAATTATCACTAAACAATCATGTATATATAATATAAATGTGTAACGAAAGAGTTCCAAATGAAAATTTTTAGGTTTATTAAATTGTCCTCCTAACTCCAATATTTATTCATTTTCATTAATGTTTTAATGTTTTAATGTTGGTACATGAAAATAAGAAGTTTAATGAAACTTATTATAATATCAATGATTAAGATATTCATGAATCATAAATTATTATAATTATTATTTATTTAACTTCTACAAAATATTTATTTTTGATAGTGCATCACATAATCCTACTAAAAATATAATATATTTTAATTATTATAACTTTTATTTAAAATATAACTTATTTTGTAGAATTCTTAAAGCAAATAAAAAAATAATAATTTTAGTGTTAGGTTATTTGTTATCAATTTGAAACTACTCAATACTCAAATTTTTTAATCAAAATGATGTAAAAAAATGAACTATAGAAAATCAATATTTATTTGCACGAGTAACACTTATATTTTAAGTTTTATTTTTAATATATTTATTTGAATCAATATCAAATATTTACTTTAAATTTTTTAAAAATATAAATAACGTTAACCATAAATTAATATAATGAAGCTTTTTCTTTTAACATTATCAAAAGTTTTCAACATGAAATTGAGAAGTTTTTACATATTCTTTAAAATAAATCAATTGCTTTTGTGTCAAATAAATGAATAAAAGAAATTTTATTTAAAATTACAATCAATGGATTCTTTTGCTTATTTTTAAATCTACATGGAATTTGACTAATACAATAATATAACATATTGTTTAAATAACATATTTTGTAGAGTCTTTAAAACAAATAAAAAATAATATTTTTGAGTGTTATATCATTTACTACCAATTCGAAACTTCTTGTACTCAATTTTTTTAATTCTTTTTTATAATTAAAATGATGATAAAATCAATTATAAAAAATAATGAGTTATTTATATGAGTAACACTTATTGTTTAAGTTTTTTTTAATATTTTTATTTGAATCAATGTTAATTATTTATTTTAATTTTTTAAAATATAAATAATATTAATCATAAATTATTATGAGAATGAAACTTTTAATTTTAGCATTATAAAAGTTTATAACAAGAAAGTTAAAGATCTTTGTATCCTTTTACAAATAAATCAATTTTGTATTAAATAAATGATTAAAAGAAAAATTTTATTAAAGATTATAATAAGCATAACTTTTTTTTTCTTATTTTCATATTTACTTGGAATTTGGTAAAATATAATTAAAAATATTATCTTGTATGATATACATTCTAATAAACATTATCCACAATATATATCTTATATTTCTTTTAGAAATAGTTCGGTAAGGTACATTTTATGATTTTTTTAATATATTATTAAGTGATAATTAAGAAAATATATTAAACTAATATCTTTGACATATAGTACTACTCAAACCATCAATAACAAATGTAAATAACAAATTAATATATCTGACAAAGAAATAAATTCAAAAAGGCAAAAAACAATTATCATAATTTAAAATTCGTATAACTAATAAATTGAAGGCATCTCAAACACACCAACATTTTAATTATAACTTGATAATAGAATTTTCAACATAAAAATAAATTTTATATTTTGTGATTTCTACAAATAAATGAAAATTGTTACCAAAAGTGTGGAAATTAAAATTTTTAGTTTTGATAGAATTTTATTTGCTTATATGAATTAATTAAAACTACTTGAAATCTAACAATTAACATAAAAAAGTAATCAAAAATAAAATCACAACTACATCGTGAAAAATAAGAAACACAAACTAATATAATATCAAACAATAGCTTTAACATGGAATTTATAAAATAACATGTGAGCAAAATTGTACTTTTTATTTTTAATTAAATTAATATATAAATTTACTTACCTAATGTAATTTATATGAAAATTATTGAATATAAAAACTTAAAAATTAATACAAAATAATACAAAATGAATTTTATTGAGAAACTAAGAAATAATATAAAAATCTTTAACTCTTCACAAATTCATCTGTAGAAAAGGAATATTCATTGATTTTTTTTTTAAAAGAACAATAAATAAGAGATTAAAACAATAAAAATTATACCCTTAAAAGGAAACAATAAATAAGAGATTAAAACAATAAAAGTTATACCTTTAACTTTAAGATTAAAATTTCTTAAAAGATAAAAATAAATAACATTAAAATATTGGAGAGATTAAAGCATAAATTTTATAAGAAACTACAAAATAAATTAAGACTTTTAATTTTTTCAGCTTTTCATTCATAGAAATTAACGGATCACTAACAATGCCATTAGAAAGATATTTTCATACAAAAACTATAAGTTTAATTATTTAAATTAAAACTCTAAAATATCTTTAAAATTAAAACAAAATAATAAAAAATATTTTTTAAGGAACCAAAAAATAAATTAATATATTTAATCTTTCCAAAGATTTCATACATAAAAAAGTAAAAGCATAAAAATTACTTTAAAAAATCTTTAAAACAAAAATAAGAATAAAATAAAACATGAATTTTATATAAAAAAAATGAAACATTTGTAACCATCATCCATAGAAATGACTAGATTGATAATAGCTAAGTTTTGTATAAAGATAAAAATAATAAAAATATATTAAAACAATAAAAATATTTAAATTGAAAATTGAAAAATTAAAAAAATTAAAATAGATATGCTTAAAATTTTAAGAGATTAAGATATGTATTTTAAAATAACAAAAAAATTTATATTTTTAACTTTTAAATTAAAAAATATTAAAAGAAATATTTAATTTTGTAGAAAGATTTATTGTAAAAAACACAATATAACTTAAATACTACCACGAGCTTAAGAAAATTTTTAATAAAATTAACAAAGAAACTATTAATTCAAAAATTATAATATTTTTAAATAAATCAAATTATAACCACAATGAAAAAAAATTAGGAACCAATAAAAGAGTAAAAATATCATAAAAAAAAAGATATTGATTATCTATCAAAGAAATAAATATAACAACTCAAAATTCATTTTGTAATTTTTATGCATTGACTAATCTGAAAAAACTCTTAGCTATCAAAGAAATAAGTATAACAATTTGAAGTTTATTTCCTAAAACTAAGTGCTTATCTTAAAATTAGAAATAAACTTATCCCACAAACGAATACTTATAAATTTTTTTTGTTAAAAAAAAAAGATGATTAAAATGATATTTACTTTCAATAATAATAAAAGTTCATTTTTTAAACATAAATCATCGCTTTTATGATATTGCCAAAATATAAAAAAAATAGAAACCTTAATATTACACAATTTACAAACATCATCATTGGAAGTTTGAATATTAATAAATCTATACATATAATATCACCATTTAATGAAAAAATTTTGAAATAAAAAATTATTTTAAAAAAAATCACAAAACTCAAAATCCATAAAAAAGTATAAAAAATTACTAAGCATTTATATAAACTGAACTCTTATCAAAACAATCATAACTTATGAACAAAAAAAAAAATCATGAAATATTTATACCTTCATCAAGCATCTCTTTGTGATGGTATTAGCAATAAAATGAGTCATATCATTTGTAACAATTATCTGATAATCATATTTAATTTTTATAATAGAAACAATTTATATACAAAAAGAAAATATAAGGCATAAATGAAATATATTTATATAACCCTCTCATCCTTAAAAAAAAGATGAAAAACCATAAGTCATAAAAAAATTAAAAGCCCTTTCACCTTAAAAAAAAAGTATAGAAAACCATAAGTTATAAAAGAGTTAAAAGTCAAAAACATAAATGCTAGCAAACCAAAGGTTTCAATAAATTTTAACAAATAATGACTTTAAAGAATACAAATAGAAGAAAATCAAAAGTTAAGAATTCATATAATGTTAGGCAACCAAAAGTATATTGTGTTAATGTAATAAAATTAAAAAATATAAGTTTAGAATTTGTGTAAAATATTTGACATTTATTACAAAATATTTGAGTTTTATAAATCTATATGATATGATTTGACTAAATTAAAAATTAAAAATTTGCAAATGTGCTTAAATCAACATGTTTTAATGAATGTGAGTTATATGTGCCATTAACGTTACATTTAGCCATTAGATTCATTTTTATCATTGAAAAATACTTCGATTTTTCTACTACAAAATAAAAAAAAAATTAGTTATAGATTTAGAAGTTTCTCTTCTTTTTAAAATCAACAAAAAAACCTAACTCAACAAAAATTCATTTTAAAAACAAAAACTCCTTTCTTCCTCGAAATCCTTTTGCATCATCAAGAAACACAATATAGAAAATAACTTAAATTCTCATCTAGATCTAACTTTAATTTCTTTATTTTTCTTTCTTTTAATCTCTCTACCACTAATCAAGGTTGTTTAAGGAAACAAGTTATTGGAAAGGTAGCAATGGCAGTGGAATGATGGTGATCGTTGAGGAGAAACATAAACCCAACAAAAAAAATTTGCTTTCCAAATTTGGAAAATTTTAATTCTTTTCCAAAATTGAAAATTTTTTCTACATTTTTTTAAGCACTCTTTTTATCTATAAAAATACCCATAAGGTAGAAAACAACAATCTTTAAATATTGAAAGCGGTTGAGCTTTATTTAAAAAAGACTAAAATACTAAAAAAGCCCTTAAATTTTACCACTTTATTTAGATAAGCTCATATATTTTTATTGTACATAAACAAACATTTATTATTTGATTTGTATCCAAGTAAGCCTTACTTTCAAATAAATATTGATTTATGTGAATGGCTTATTTAGAAACAAATTAAAGGCTAAAGCCTATTTGGAGACAAATTAGAAGTTTAAAGGCTTATCTGATTGTAAAGTAAAGGTTAAGCACTTATTTTGGTACAATAAAAGTCTATGAGTTTATCTAAATAAAGTGATAAAATTTAAGGGCAATTTTATTATTTTAGCCTTAAAGAAGAGGTTGGGATTCCAATGCCCTATTTTTAAATCATAATGCTTCCCAAGTTTTTTTTTAAAAAAGGATTATGTTCTTTTTATTTGGGTATAGGATAAGAAGGAATCTTGAAAATTGAGTTTGGGTTTTGAAGAAAAAATTTTGAATTATTATTTGCATTATTAGTATTAAAGTACTCACTTTTAAAGTTTAAACCTTGTTATATTTTGATTATGATGATGGATATTAGAATGTTTGGGCTACTTGCACTTTGTACCCAATTTTATACCTGCGTTTTGAATCTTCTAACTTATTGTTTAATGAATTTAAAGAAAATGTCATGTTCAATCCGATTTCTATTCAATTTCTGAATTTATTTTAAAGGATGCTCAGAGTTTTGTGTTAAGAATTCATGGACAAAATGGCATTGTCACTATTGGGAAAAAAGGAAATATGATGATTTTTGGGTTTTGGTTGATGATAGAAGGCGAAATGTCTTAATTTAGCTTTAAATCTAGTGATTTTTAGGCATTTTATTAAAATTTGATCCGATGATGTGATAAAAGATTTCAAAGAAAAAAGTGATAAAATTTTGAGATGAAACAGATGTTGATAGTCGACAGTGGTAATTGACGATCTGGTGTTTGGAATAATTTAGAGAGATATGGGAGAAGAATTTGGGGAGAGAATAAAAAGGAAAAAACGAAAGAAAAAAGTCATTTTTATAGTGAAATGCACTTGTTGTCTCTGCAAATATATGACACAAAGGCATAATAATTAGTGTATCATGCTATTTAACTTGCATATGTACAATAGTCATTAAAAAGTCCTTATTTGAGTTAATTCAAAAATGTTTAGTCTTTATTTGAGTAAAATTAAAAGTTATGTCCTAAATTGAGAATTGATCAAAACAGTAGATCTCAAATTAAACATTTAGGATGTGTTTGGTACATAAGATTATGGTAGGATGAAATAGGATGATATTATGAATATGATTAGATTAAATAATGTTATCCTATGTTATGTTTGATGTGTGCAAGCATTAGGATATGATAATTTACTTATTGATCAAAATTATCTTTCCTTAAAGTTTATATAATTTAAATTATTGATATAATTTTTAAAGGTATAATAGGACATATAAGTTTAATCCTATGCATTAAAAATAATTTTCTTCATTTTGAGAGGATTGAATTATTTTGTATCAAGAGGATGATTAATTATTCTTATAATTCTTTCTCTTTCTTTAGATACAAATTAAATATAATATAAAATAATTATTATCTTATTCTATTAATTATTCTATAAAACCAAATAAGACCTTAGCCTGATATTTTTAAAAAAAATGTGCTTTTGATGAAACAAATCTCTATTTATTTTAATATTTGTGTTATTATCATTTATATTAGATTTGTTTATGGATTGAGTCAGATTGCTTTTAGGTTGGATCTAAATATGATATTAATAAATTTCAAGCTTGTCTAAACTTGGTTCGACTCAAAATATGGGCCTTATCTTGATGCCTAGGCATATATCATTTTTAAGAGAAGCTATTCAAGCTCGCCCAGATCCATTTAGTTTCAAATTTTTTCAAAGAAATAAAAATAAAATTCATGATAAATATTAACTGACAAAATAAATAATAAAAAATAAAGCTAAAAAAGCTTTATTAATTTAATTTGATATTTGGATGATTTTGATATATGTAGACATAAAATATTAATATATACATATATTATTTAGTTATTTATATTTATATAATACAATTAGAAATATAAAAATATTTAAAAGTTATTTAAGTTGAGAATTCGAGGACGGATTGAGCATGGACTTTAAATATCTATCCACAGATTATCTTATTTTTAAAAAGGTTTAAAATTCAAATTTAAATCTATTTAATAAACATATATTCAAATTCTCTTAAATTTTAAACGAATTTCTGAAAATACGTATAAAATTTATTTATGAATTGTAAAACTCATATTTATGAATATATTTTGAAAATTAAATAACAAAAAAATTGCAGAAGAGCCCTAGAGAATTATAAATGTTTTATTTTTTATAATTGTAATTTTAACTTTTAACTATGATTAAATTAATTAATTTTAACGATATAATTAAGTGACATTTAAAAAGTAAAAAAAAAAACACCATAGACACGAGAAGTTGGTTCTACTGTCCCAAGGCTCAGTTGCTCAGGCTTCGTCCTCCAAAGTACACTTTAAAATTTCCATTTTACCCTTACTTTTAAGGTAAACAAACCAAACCAATCGAGGCAAGCAAGCCGATTATTGTCATTTCATAAGCCGAAAAATAAACCCTCCGAATAAGCCTGAACCGTACCGACAACTCAAAAAAGGCCAAAATTCCTTGAAGCCAAAAAAAAAAAAACAATAATAAATAAATTTCTGTATGCTTCCCCTCATTTGACTCTCCAAAGCTTTGTTTTTTCATTTCTTTGCTCTCTTTCTTTCTCAGTGAGTGGGAGAAAGAGAAAGAGAAATGGTACAAAATAAGGGAAGACATTTTTATTTTCATTAATTTTTTTGGGCACATTTTTTTTCTCTTTCCTTATTCCATTAAATTGACTGTTTGGGTTTTTTTTTTAAAATCATTTTTGACTCCTACATTGAAAACCCGTCTGGTTTCCTCTCCTTTTTATGGGTTTTTAGGGCTTTTTGTAGTGTTTCAAAAACCAGTCTCAGAAAATCGAGAAGAAAACAAAGACATTTCAGGTAATTTCTTTTTAATTCTCATGGGCTTAAAGTTATGAACTTTGTTTATGTTTGGGTACTTAGAAAGTGAAGTGAAGGTGAAGAAAATGGAAAAAGATGACATTTTTAAATTCTGGGTATTTGTTTTTTCCCTAAATTTTTTTAAAAAACTGCGTTTTTACAATTTTTGAGTTCAGTTTTCATTTGTTTTTTGGTTTGTTACTGGAAATGTTAGACATTGTAACTTTTCTTCATTCTATTGGGAACCAAGCAAAGTTTCAACTTTTAGACTCTTTGTTAACTCGTTTGCAAAACCCCATGTGCTGGGTTTCTTTGTTTTTTTCGGGGTTATTTAATTGAGGTAGACTAAAAAGAAGAGACTTTTGAGGTAATTTGGCTTATACCCTTCTCTTTTTATTTCTAGTTAAACGCAGTTTTTGCATGTGGTCTTCGTTGAGAATGTGGAGTAAAAAAACAAAGAAAAATGGAAGGAATTTAAGCCATTTGTGTTTTTGGTTGGCTTGGTTCTATGGAAACTCTAAAAAACATGGATTATATATGTAAAACTTTCGGCTTCTGTTTGGTTTTTAATTTTCCTTATAATTCATGCATGTATTTTGTCTTGCATTTTCTTTGCCTCTCTTTCTACGTAACTAGAGTTCCTTGTCTAGTCAGGGTTATTTGGCCTTAGTAAAGGTGAGCCTTTTTATATTCCAGATATAAGAAAAATTTACCCTTTCTCTCTTTGTTGTTTTCTTGGTAGGATGACTTTTTGAAATTAGCTAGCTAAAATCCTTATTTTTGGCTGTTGATTTTCATCATTTTGTTTCATTTAATGGAAAAACTAAATATAGTAAAAAAAAAATCTAGCTATTGTTTCATGATTTTACATGCTTCATGGGCTTGAAATGGTTAGTGTTTGAGTCCCCTTACAATTAGGATTATTTGTATTATTAGATAAATCATAGTTCTGTTTATTTTATTAGTTGGTGAGTGGAATAAATAAAAAAAAATTTTTCTCTTGAAAAAATTAATATGTTTTAATTACTGTACTACATGCCTTTTTGGAAAAAGATCAGTTGCATGACTGACCTACCTACTTTGAACAAACACTTTCTTTTCTTGTACTGTATGCTGGATTTTCCCCTCTTGTTGCTTTCTGTCATGCGTGTAACTAAATGTTATCCGTGGAGAACCTGCAAACTCATATTTAGCACTTTTTCTCTGCTCTGATTTATACAGTTGATATGGTAGCATGTGACTGAATAGGCTGAGGTTGCACATGTACAACCCTAAACTGAGGTGGATTTGTAAAACAAATAATGTTGTCCTTAAACTTATATCTAGGATTACCATGTGACATCCAACTGAACTGAAAAGCATTTGAAGGTTTTATTATTGCTAGCATAGGCTTTTTTCCATCTCGTGCTCCTTTTCATTATCTTTCTCCATTTGATACTTAAATGATTGTTTCTTTGCATAGTTTTGTCTTACAGTTTAAAGCAAGAGATATGGAGGAAAATTCTTCACCTATTATTTCAGATGCTGAGATAAATCGCATAAGGTTCGGCTTGGCAAGTCATAAAGAAATTGTAAGTTGAAATCTGTCTTTTTTCATTTAGTTGTTCATTAGCTTGTTTCATTATAGCAATAATCTTTGCCCTTTGTCTGTTGTCATTTGAATGATTACAACATGTGATTTTTCGATGGTCTACTTATTTTACTGCCCCCTCCCCCTCCCTCTTCCATCTTGGTTCCTGCTGTGGAGTTTATCTCTGGTACTTATTTGTGCTTCTTGGAAGTAGTTTTAGCATCTACACTGGGGAAATGGAATGATTCACCATCCGTGTTTTCTATGATAACCACTTTTGATTCACCAGGGGCTATCATCTAGCAAGTTTTACCCTAAAATTAATATTGTTAATAGTGGAATAAATTCTCTGATTTGTTGTGCATTAGTTCATTCTCTGATGCTAATTGACTTTCTCCATCTTCTAAAATTTATTTGCAGCTTACAGCATCCGTCAGTGGCTTTCCTATTAACCATCATAGTCAGTTCTCAAATTCCTACCTTGGTTTGCCCCTCGAATTTGGAAAATGTAATGCATGTGGTACTTCTGAACCTGGAAAATGCGAAGGTGTGTGAGTTTTTACTTCTATCCTTGTAGTGTATAAAAGTTGAAAATGTGAAAAAAAAGAAAAGTATTTTTAATGAAGGAAGATAATGCCATTGAGAATATTTTCAAAAAGCCAAACTTTTCATTTATGTTGTTGCTTTCAGGTCATTTTGGATATATTGAATTACCAATTCCAATATATCATCCGAGCCATATCAGTGAATTAAAGCGATTGTTGAGTTTGCTATGCTTGAAGTGCTTAAAAATGAAGAACAAGGTACTAGCTAATCAACTATTGCATTATCCATTGTAGATGATCTTGTTTTAGAGTCTCCATGTACAAGAAGGAGACTCTGATCTCTCTTGGCCTCTTTTGCATTAATTGAGGAAGATGAAAAGTTTACGTGTTTTTTTGTCACATGATGCATAGTTTTTTAGGTTGAAGCATAAATCACAGTGTTCCATGATCCATTAGGACGAGACGTAAATTGTGGGATGTTGGGGTTTAAACCTTCTAGGATTTATACTCCTTACGTCTAAAACTGTTTAGAAAATTATGAATCGAGAAGCTCATTAAAAAGAGAAATATCACAATCAACAATGGTTGACTCTTATAAGAATGTCATATATATTGGTACCTTACTGACTGCAGGAACAACTTCAAAGTTTTAAAAGTAAGAATTCATCCCTTCAAAGTAAAGTAATACCAAGAATGGCTCACTTGTTTGAGCTAAAACAAAATTAAAATCATCCCAGTTAATCAAAATGATGTAAGGTTTCTTTATTTTCTCCCTCTGCTCCTTGGTAAATGGCTCTCCCAAATGCTTGTGAGTAATAAGAGTACATAGATTTACCATCCCTTATTTCTTTCGAAGTGAAGTTACTTTTTCTTCCTCCATTTTACCTATTTGTTTTCTGTATAGAACTAATATCAGCACTTTGTCTGATTTTCCTTTGTTTAACTTATGCCATCCTGTTATATTTGCTTAAATTGTGAGGCAGTGTGTAAAGTTATAAACTACTAAAGAGTGTCAGTTTTTAAAAAAAATGTTTAATCATGTGGAAGTTTCTAGACATAACTTGATTTCTCCTCTAGCAAATTTGGAACTGAACTCTTTGCATATGCTGTGGTTTTTATATTATCATATTACTTATTTTTTCATGAAACATTATTGGTGAAAGGTTGGATTCTTAATTCTTTACTTCTTACGAAATAGCATTCTGCTGAATCTGCTGATGTATTTACATGCTTGGTAGTTACTGGTCTGTACCTTTCAGTTTCAGATTAAAAGTGGCAGTGTTGCTGAAAGATTGTTAGCATCCTGTTGTGAGGTGAGTTTGAAGTGCCTAACATTTTTTGCTTGTTTGATTTGCAGTACATGGTGCTAACTAATTGCAGTTTATCATTTTTGATGATGTTTACTATATTTTATATCCTTCTTAAACAAGTTCTCTCTATCAAGCTTGTGCGCATGCCCTCACACACATTCTTCTCTCTCCCTGATAAACTGTATGGTCATGAAGGATGGGAGGGGGTTGTTTTGGAGCCTACCGGCTCAAATGAAAGAGAGGCAAAATAGTGGGAATATGATAATCAATTTTAATTTAATTACAACAATCGTGATTGTTAAATAAGAAATATTTCTTGGTATTAATTTGACCCTTCTACTTAGAGCAAGTTGTCCTTGTGTATTTGGTGAGCAACTGGTGGATTGTAGGCCGAAAAATGGAATAATTTATTTATGAACTTGTTTTCTGTAATTTCAGTTGGAGGGTGTTATTCTTTTGTTTTCTTATTCTTTTTTCTTTTGATCTTCATAGAATGCTCCGCAAATTTCAATCAAAGAGGTTAAAACAACAGATGGTGCTTGTTATTTGGAGTTGAAGCAGCCATCTAGACATGCAAAACCTAACTGGAATTTTTTAGAGAGATACGGTTTCCGCTATGGTGACCATCATACTCGAACTTTGCTGCCTTGTGAGGTTTGGCTTCAACTTTACTCATCATTTGGTGTTTGACCTAGGCTTTCATTTTGTTCTTGTTTGTTGAGATTTGATAAGTCATTACAAGCGATTCACTTTTTTCTTCTTTTTTCCCCTATTTTTGTTGTGATTTTGTTGTTTTGTTTTGAGCTTTACATATCTGATTTCTTTTTCTTTATCTTACTGCAACAGAATACGTGATTAAGCATCTAGACATGCATGTGCTTGTATTAGTATTTGTGGAAAAACCAGGAAATAAAACTGTATGGAAAACTAAGAGTAAAACTGAATGTATATTGAAAAACTGCTCATAAAGAATTATATAAGCACCTTAGGTTTATATACAACTAACTAGTGGGTAAACTAGGAAACTAAATCTTCCTAAAATTGATCCTATAATTGAGGGATTGTCTATCATAATTTTTTGTCCTTAATTCTAGGGATACAAATACTTAATTCTAGAGATACAAATATAAATATACAGATTATAAGATTACAACCAACTGTAAATAAGTGTTTTCCCACACTCTCCTTCAAGTTGGTGAATAGGTGTTTTCCATTCCCAGCTTGGAAATAATTTCTTAAAATGTTGCACAATTAAGACCTTTAGTCAACATGTCTGCAAGTTGACCATTGGTTGATGCATAAGGTGTACAAATCAACCCACTGTCTAGTTTCTCCTTTATAAAATATCGATCTACTTCAATGTGTTTTGTTCGTCATGTTGCATAAGATTGTGTGCAATGTTTATTGTAGACTTGTTGTCACAGTAGAGTCTCATTAGTCCATCTCATTTGATCTTCAAGTCTCTTAGGATAATCTTTAACCATAGTAGTTCACAAATTCCTTGAGCCATTGCTTTGAACTCTACTTCAGCGCTTGATCATGCCACCACATTCTGTTTTTTACTCCTTCAAGTCACAAGATTACCGCTTAAGAAAGTGCAGTAGCTTGAGGTGGATCTTCTTTCAATTATTGAACCTGTATAATCATCTGTATATGCTTCTAGAACTAGCCCTGAATTTCTTTTGAATAAAATACGTTTTCCAGGATTGGCCTTCAAATAGTGTAACATATGGTAGACAGTCTGTAGGTGCACTTCTTTAGGATTATGTATAAATTGACTTACCACACTCACAGCATGTGCTATATTAGGTCTAGTATGTGAGAGATAAATGAGTCTTTCAACTAATCTTTGGTACATCTCTCTATCTATAGCAGCATTTTCATTAGCTTCTCCAATTTTATGATTAGGATCTATAAGGGTATTTGCAGGTTTATATGCGAGCTTCCCAGTTTTCTTCAGAAGAGCCATCATATATTTTTGTTGTCAGATAAAAATACCATTCCGTGGGTGAGCTACTTCAATTCCTAGGGAGTACTTTAATCTCCCTAGCTCTTTTATCTCAAATTCTCTAGCCAAACACTGTTTTAGAGATTCTCTCTCTTTTTCATCATCTTCAGTTATAATTATATCATCAACATATACTAATAGAACTGTGACTCTCCCTGAATTAGAATGCTTGATAAATAATGTGTGAGTTCCTTGACTCTGTTTATTTCCCATTGCTAGCATCACTTTGGCAAATCTCCCGAACCAAGCCCTAGGAGATTGTTTAAGGCCATATAAAGCCTTTTTCGGCTTGCATACTTTGTTTGCTTGACCTCTAAATCTTGGTGGAACTTTCATATATTTTTCTTCTTCCAAATCATTATGTAGAAAAGCATTCTTTACATCAAATTGTTGAAGTTGCCAATTGTAATTTGTAGCCAATGATAACAAAATCTTAACTGTATTCATCTTGGCAATTGGAGCAAAGGTTTGCTGATAATCCATTCCATATGTTTGAGTGTAACCCTTAGCCACTAACCTGGCTTTATACCTTTCAACAGTACCATTCGCTTTGTATTTTACAGTGAAAATCCATTTACACCCCACTGGATTTTTTCCTTTAGGCAACTCTATCGGTTCCCATGTCTTATTTTTCTCTAAGGCCTCCATTTATATTTTCATGGCTTGCCTCAATTTCTCACTGGATAATGCCTCGGATAATGTAATTGAAACAAAAATAACGTTTAGGCTCACAAGAAAATTTTTGTGGGATGGTGAAAATTTTTTAAATGACACAAAATTAGAGATTGGGTATAGTGGATGCGTAGTACATTCTCTGGTTCCTTTCCTAATGGCAATAAGCAGATCATAATCAATAGTTATAGTTTTAGGAGATTCATGCTCATTTTGAGAAATAGAGTAAAAAATTGTAGTTACCTCATTTCCAGAGTTAGGATCAGGTTCTTGGACTGGCATTGGTTCAGGATTTGGAACTTTCCTTTTTGAGTACACTTATAATTCCTTCATAGAATCAAGAACGATATTATCCTGTCATATCTTCTGTGTTTGGAATGTGTTTAGACTCAAATTCAGTGTTTGACTTGGGCTCAGTAGAAACAGGTTTTGACTTAGAAGAATTAATGGGTGAAAATGTTAAAGAAGAGGAAAAATCAAGCAAAAAGAAGCCTTTATCCTTATCTTCCATGAATGAAGTCTCCCCCTGAAGATAAGGTTGAGTAAAAAATGGTTTACTTTCGTTAAAAGTGACATTTTCTGACACATAGAATTTTTTGGTAGGAGGATGATAGCACTTATACCCTTTTTGAGTTAATGAATACCCCACAAAGATACACTTAATTGCTCTTGAATCCAACTTTTCCCTATTATGATTGTGAACATGAACAAATGATGTACAATCAAATATCCTAAGTGTGAGGTTGTTTGTGGTATTAAGGTTGGGATAGAATTGTAAGGTAGTTCCATAGAAGTTTTAAATCCCAAAACTCCTGAAAGTAACCTATTTATAATGTGTGTGACAATGAGAACAACTTTCCCTCGGTAAGATTTGGGTACATTTGCTTGAAAAAGGAAGGCTCAAGTTGTGGCTAGTAAATGATTGTTTTTCCTCTTTACCACTCCATTATGCTGTGGAGTATTAATACAAGATGACTCATGGATAATCCTCTCCTTTTGAAAATAGGTGGATAGACTCTGGTTGAAATAGTCTCTTGCATTATCAGACCTAAATCTCTTGATTCTCACTCCAAATTGATTTTGGATCATGTTTTGGAAGCTTAAAAACACACTATTCACATTTGATTTGGATTTAAGTAAAAAAAACCCAAGAGACCTTGGTACAATCATCTATGAATGAAATAAACTATCTTGCACCAGAAATATTAGGAATTGTAGAGTGACCCCAAATGTCACTATGAATCAAGTAAAAGGGAGTAGAACTTTTTTTGTTACTAATTGGAAAAGACACGTCTGTGCTTTGCAAATTCACAAACATCACAATGAAAATATTCGACATTTAATCCTTTGAACAAAGAAGGAAACATGTTTTTCAAAGTTCCAAAAGAAGGGTGTCCAAGACGAAAATGATAAAGTCAGATTTTGTGTTTATTGAAAGATTTTTCAGAAAGAAATGACAAAGGTAAACTATTCTTGATATTACTTGTATTGTTTGATGTCTCAAGATAGTATAGTCTATCCTTCTCCTTAGCAAGTCCAATCTTCTTCCCCGAATTCTGGTCCTGAAATTCACAATAAGAGGGATAAAAAGTCACTTTACAGTTAATATCTCTGGTAAGTTTTTGTATAGATATCATATTAGTAAACAATCCAAGAACATGAAGAACATTTTTAAGAACAAACGAGGGATTAATTTGGACATCTCCTAATCCTGCCACTGTAGTAAGTGAACCATCTGCAACAACAATTTTCTTATTATTAGGACACAGGGTATATGTAGTAAACTTCTGTGAGGAATGTGTCATATGGTCTGTGGCTCCTGAGTCAATGACCCCAAAACTCATAATAGGCTTAACTGAGATAATTAATCCATGAGAACCGGAAGTTTTAATTGAACTAGAGATTTTTCTCAAGGAACATACCACAATAGACTTTTCAAGGGTTTTCAATAGGTTTCTCAACTTTTCAATCTATTCTTTGTCCAAGTCTCCTTGTTTTTGAGACATCTGTAGTATTTCAGTGATTTTTTCAGTTGACATTTCTTCAAATTGGGTGGTAGTGATTTCTTTCTTTGAGCTGAAACAAGTCTTAAGATATAACCAGAAATGACTCTTAGCAATGAAGGCTAAAGAAGGGAAAAATAGAATGGCTATGAAGGCCTTAATTGGGTTCGATAATGAAGGCTTAAATAGGGTTCGGTAATGAAGGCCTAAAATAGAAGTCAACAATGAAGGCTGAAAATTTTGTTTTCCAAAAAGAGCCTAAAGCTTTGATACCATGTGGAAAAACTAAGAAATAAAACTGTGAAAAACTAAGAGTAAAACTGAATGTATATTTAAAAACTGTTCATTAAGAATTATACAAGAACCTTAGGTTTATATACAACTAATTATGGGTTAAACTAAGGAACTAAATCTTCCTAAAAATTGATCATATAATTGAGGGATTGTTTATCCTAATTTTTTGTCGTTAATTCTAGGGATACAAATATAAATATACAAATTATAAGATTACAACCAGTTGTAAATAAGTGTTTTCTCACAAAAACCCATTTACACCCAACTGGATTTTTTCCTTTAGGCAACTCTACCAGTTTTGATGTCTTATTTTTCTCTAAGGCTCCATTTCTATTTTCATGGCTTGCCTCCATTTCTCACTGGATAATGCCTTGGATAATGTACTTGGAATAGAAATAGTGTTTAGGCTCACAAGAAAATTCTTGTGGGATGGTGAGAATTTTTCAAATGACACAAAATTAGAGATCGGGTATAGTGGATGCTTAGTACATTCTTTGGTTCCTTTCCTAATGGCAATAGGCAGATCATAATCACTAGTTATAGTTTTAGGAGATTCATGCTCATTTCGAGAAACAGAGTCAAAGATTGTAGTTACCTCATTTCCTGAGTTAGGATTAGGTTCTTGGAATTGCGTTGGTTCAGGCTCCGAAACTTTTCTTTTTGAGTACACCTATAATTCCTTCATAAAATCAAGAACAATATTATCCTTTGTCACGTCATCTGTGTTTGGAATGGGTTTAGACTTAAATTCAGTGTTTAACTTGGACTCAGAATAAACAGGTTTCGACTCAGAAGAATTAATAGGTGAAAATGTTGAAGAGGAGGGCAAATCAAGCAAAAAGAAGTTTTTATCCTTATCTTCCACGAATGAAGTCTCCCTCTGAAGATAAGGTTGAGTAAAAAATGGTTTACTTTTTTCGAAAGTGACATCTATAGACACATAGAATTTTTTGGTAGGAGGATGATAGCACTTATACCCTTTCTAAGTCGATGAATACCCCACAAAAATGCACTTAATTGCTCTAGGATCTAACTTTCCCTTATTATGACTGTGAACATGAACAAATGATGTGCAACCAAATATCCTAGGTGTGAGGTTGTTTGTAATATTAAAGTTGGGATAGAATTGTGAGAGTAGTTCCATGGGAGTTTTAAATCCCAAACCCTTGAAGATAACCTATTTATAATATGTGTGGTAGTGAGAACAGGTTTCCCCTAGTAGGATGTTGGTACATTTGATTGAAAAAGTAAAGCGTGGGTTGTGGCTAGTAAATGACTGTTTTTCTTTTCTACCGCTCCATTCTGTTGTGGAGTATTAACACGAGATGACTCATGGATAATCCCCTCCTTTTGAAAATAGGTAAACTCTTTCTGAAATAGTCTCTTGCATTATTAGATCTAAATCTTTTGATTTTCACTTCAAATTGATTTTGGATCATGTTTTGGAAGCTTAAAAACACACTATTCACATCTGATTTGGATTTAAGTAAAAATATCTAAGAGACCCTAGTACAATTATTTATGAAAGAAGCAAACCACCTTACACTAGAAATATTAGGAATTGTAGAGGGACCTCATATGTTACTATGAATCAAGTAAAAAGGAGTAGAACTTCTTTTATTGCTAACAGGAAAAGACGTGTCTATGCATTGCAAGTTAACAAATATCACAATGAAAAATTTTAGCATTTAATCCTTTGAACAAAGAAGAAAACATGTTTTTCAAAGTTCCAAAAGAAGGATGTCCAAGACAAAAATGATGAAGCCAAATTTTGTCTTTATTGGGAGATTTTTAGAAAGAAATGACAAAGGTAAACTATTCTTGATATTACTTGTGTTATTTGATGTTTCAAGATAGTATATTCCATCCTTCTCCTTAGCAAATCCAATCCTCTTCCCCGAACTTTGGTCCTGAAATTCATAATATGAGGGATAAAAAGTCATTTTGCAATTCATATCTTTGGTAAGTTTTTGTATATATATCAGATTAGTAGACAATCCAAGAACATGAAGAACATTTTTAAGAACAAACGAGGGATTAATTTGAACTTCTCCTAATTCTGCTACTATAGTAAGTGAACCATTTGCAACAACAATTTTCTTATTATTAGGACATAGGGTATATGTACTAAACTTCTGTGAAGAATGTGTCATATGGTCTGTGGCTCTTAAGTCAATGACCCAAAAACTTGTAATAGGCTTAACAGAGACATTTAATCCATGAGAACCAGAAGTTTTATCTGAACTAGAGACTTTACCCAAAGAACATATCCCAGTAGGCTTTTCAAGAGCTTTGAGTAGGCTTCTTAGTTTCTCAATCTCTTCTCTATCCAACTTTCTTTGTTCTTGAGACTTCTGTAGTGCTTCAATGTTTTTACTAGTTGTCATTTCCTCAAATCGGGTAGTAATGGCAGATTCTGCAATCTTTGGCATGGTTATCTTTCACAAGACTAAAACAAGTCTTGATAGTAAAGGTTTAACCAAAGATGTTTCTGGGCAATGAAGGCCAAAGAAAGAAAAAAATAAGATTGAAAGATTTAACAGGATTTGGATATGAAAACCTAAAATAGAATTCAGCAATGAAGGTTGAAAAAATTTTCTTCCCAAGAAGAGCCTAAAGCTTTGATACCATGTGAAAAAACCAAGAAATAAAACTGTGAAAAACTTTGAGTAAAATTGAATGTATATTGAAAAAACTGCTTATAAAGAATTATATAAGCACCTTAGGTTTACATACAAATAACTAGTGGGTAAACTAGGAAAATCTTCCTAAAACTGATCCTGTAATTGAGGGATTATCTATCCTAATTTTTTGTCCTTAATTTTGGGGATATAAATATTTAATTCTAAAGATACAAATATAAATATATATATATATATATATATATATTACAAGATTACAAACAGTTGTAAATAAGTGTTGTCTCACAGTATCATAAAGTTCAGTTTAGTGGTAGTCTTTTAAAGCAGACAGTAGTGCATTCAAGTTTTGCTGATTAGTTGTTCATTTCCATTGGTTTCAAGCATCCGCCACTTGGTTTTTTAGTTATTTTATTAGTCTCTGAAATATACCCAAATGCATCTGATTTAAATCATTATTAGCTCCTGAATACAGGCTGGTCTGATTTGTTGATTTGTTGGTTGAATTCTGAATTTTTACCATATCTAGAACAAGTACCATCAGGAAAGCATTAGGTTTCCTGAAACATTTTCTAGGTGGTCATATGAACATCTTTTTGATGTTGTCTTTGATGAACTATCAATTGTTTCAGGTTTAAGTTCTATTTGTTTGAAATCACTAACAGGTGATGGAAATACTCAAAAGAATTCCTGCTGAGACAAGACGAAAGCTTTCTGGGAAAGGGTTCTCCCCACAGGAGGGATATATTTTGCGGTATTTGCCTGTTCCACCTAATTGTTTGTCCGTCCCAGATGTTTCTGATGGTGTTAGCATCATGTCCTCAGTAAGTGTAGTATGAACAAATGTGGTTGCTTATCTTGATGTTTTTGTTGGACCATGTTGGTGTTTTATCTTCTGTGGTTAAACATCTTTATTTTTTGTCAGGATCTTTCTACGGCAATGCTGAAAAAGGTTCTGAAGCAAGTTGAGATCATCAAAAGCTCAAGGTCCGGCACCCCAAATTTTGAATCTCATGAAGTTGAAGCTAATGATTTGCAATCTGCAGTTGAGCAATATCTTCAAGTTAGGGGTACTGTTAAAGCATCTCGCAATATAGATGCACGATATGGAATTAGCAAAGATGTTAGTGATTCTTCAACAAAGGCATGGCTGGAGAAAATGAGAACATTGTTCATTAGAAAGGGTTCAGGATTCTCTTCACGCAGTGTGATTACTGGTGATCCATACAAAAAGGTGAATGAAATTGGCATTCCATCTGAAATCGCTCAGAGAATTACTTTCGAGGAGAGGGTTAACATGCACAACATGAGATATTTGCAAAATCTGGTAGATAATAAGTTGTGTTTGACCTACAGAGATGGTTCTTCTACATATTCATTGAGGGAGGGTTCAAAGGGGCATACCTTTTTGAGACCTGGTCAGGTGGTACATCGGCGAATTATGGATGGGGACATTGTTTTCATAAATAGGCCCCCAACCACACATAAGCATTCATTGCAGGCACTTTCAGTATATGTGCATGATGATCACACGGTGAAGATAAATCCTCTAATCTGTGGCCCATTAAGTGCTGATTTTGATGGAGACTGTATTCACTTGTTCTACCCTCAGTCTTTACCTGCAAAAGCAGAAGTTTTTGAGCTCTTTTCTGTGGAGAAGCAGTTGCTTAGCTCTCATAGTGGCAAACTGAATTTGCAGTTGGCCACTGATTCATTGTTGTCACTGAGAGTTATGCTTCAGACATTTTTGTTCAAAAAGGCTGATGCTCAACAATTGTCAATGTTTCTCTCTTCAGCTTTGCCACAGCCTGCTTTATGGAAGGGTAATCTTGTTGCTCCTTGTTGGACAGCTTTTCAAATTCTGCAGACTGCTTTTCCTGCCTGCCTAGACTGCTCTGGTGACAAATACTTAATTGGCAAAAGTGATATATTGAAAGTTGATTTCAATAAGGACCTCATGCAGTCTGTCATCAATGAGGTCACGGCATCTATTTTCTTTGAGAAGGGTCCAAAAGAGGTTCTTAACTTCTTTGATTCTCTACAGCCTTTATTGATGGAGAATATCTTTGCGGAAGGCTTCACTGTTAGTCTAGGGGATTTTTCTGTGTCCAGGGAAGTTATAGAAAATATTCAGAAAGATATCCAGGTTATTTCTCCTTTGCTTTATCAGTTAAGATCTACATATAATGAATTAGTTGAGTTACAAATGGAGAATCACATCCAAGTAGCCAAAGCACCAGTTGCAGATTTCATACTAAAATCATCTGCCTTGGGTGATTTAATTGACTCTAAGAGTGATTCTGCTGTCAATAAGGTTGTTCAGCAGATTGGATTCTTGGGACTACAACTTTCTGATAAAGGAAAATTCTACTCAAAGACTTTGGTTGAAGATGTAGCATACCAATTTCAAAGCATATATCCTTCTGATGGTGTCGATTATCCTTCTGCTGAGTTTGGACTAATTAAGAGTTGCTTTTTCCGTGGGCTGGATCCGTATGAGGGCTTGGTTCATTCAATCTCTACTAGAGAAGTCATGGTTCGCTCCACAAGAGGATTGTCTGAACCTGGGACCTTGTTTAAGAATTTGATGGCCATCCTTCGTGATGTTGTTATTTGTTATGATGGCACGGTTAGAAACATCAGTAGCAATTCAATAATTCAATTTCAATATGGGTTGAGTGCCAGAACTAGACCACAATTCCCTGCTGGTGAACCTGTCGGTGTCTTAGCTGCTACTGCAATGTCAAATCCAGCATATAAAGCAGTTCTTGATTCAACTCCTAGTAGTAATTCTTCTTGGGAACTTATGAAGGTACTCTCTGTCAGTTCATTATGGCTTGTGTAGAATGAAATGGTTAGGTAGTGCTTAAGCATGTCTTTTCTGTATAGCTCTTACCATTACTGATAGTGATTTTCTTATTGTCAGGAAATATTGCTTTGCAAAGCCAGTTTCAAGAATGACCTGATTGACCGACGAGTGATCCTGTATTTGAAAGATTGTGATTGTGGGAGAAAGTATTGCCAAGAAAATGCAGCATATCTTGTTAAGAATCAATTGAGAAAAGTCAAACTCAAAGATACTGCAATAGAGTTCATCATCGAGTATGTTTAATCACATAATCACTTTCTGGGGTTTCATTTTCTTTTTTTTCCCCCCATATGTTGTTTGTTGAAAAGGGGATGTATATGATTACTGTTGTGCTTCAGTATTGCAGTACTATAAGTCCTAACTTTAGGTCATTGCATACAGATACAGGCAGCAGCAATCTGTATCAGAAATTGAGGCAGGCCTTGTTGGTCACATCCTCCTCGATAAGGTTACTATACTTAGTCTAACATTATTGTATCTTTTGGTATATATTTAAAGCTTCAAACTGTGTCCTTGTTGCTTCTTTTAAGATATCTCATTTTGGAAGTGGTGAAAAACAGGCTCTATTGAAGGAGTTAAATATTAGTATGCAAGAGGTTTATATGAAGTGCCAAGAAACCATTAACTCCTTTCGTAAGAAGAAAAAGACTGCTGAAACTTTTAGGAGGACAGATTTGTTTGTAAGGTTAGTTTCTTCACCTAAACTTGTTATGGTGTGCTAAATGTATTTTCTGTATTTTACTGTCCTAATGGTTACTGCTAGGAGTTTGCTAAGATTTATTGTAATTCCTCTGATTATAAAAGCAACATATATTGGTACAAGCTTAACTGATGGTATGGCAGTATATGACTTGTTGGTAATCACAGTAGTTCACTATGTGAAATAGCTGCAAATTCTTCTGAGTTTCTGAACTCATGTCAAAATAGGACTAAGTGCCGACTATCAACAATCAGCTATTAGTTAAGAGTCCTGAAAAAAAAAAATCCCATTTTACCACTTCTCTGCACCTTCCCCTTGTTTTGGGGTCCTAATATTGCCTCCTCTTTCCATTAGGAGGTAAATTGGAAACCTCTTACCACTTGGGCTTCAGCTCAATTGGTAATGCTGGGTTGAGACATGGATAGAGATCCTAGGTTTGAGCTGTAATGCTCTCCCTTTTACCAAAGAAATAAAAGGAAATCTCATGCTTAAGATTTTATTTGGTTGTAGTGGAGGATATGACTTCAAAACTGTTGGTTATGGTTTTCACTTGTACTGTAAAATGTGCTTGTTTCATGTTAGTCACCTTAAGATTCTTCCTTAAGTAAAAAATGTAAAAAATAAAGGTTGATTTTGTTATTCTTTCTATAAAAACAGTTTCAATAAAACATAAATAAATTCAATGCTACTTGTAATGGGAACATAGTACTGGTAAAAGATTTACATGATAAGAATTCCTGCCGATATTGGTCATTTGTTTGGAAGGAACCTAATTGATCATGTAGGTTGCCACCTGAAAGAATTTGGGAGGCCCTTTGCTGTTCGGTTTTAGTGTGTGTTGCCTGTTTATCTATTTTATTTTATCTGATGTCACTACTTTCCGTTTTGTTTGTATTTCTTATCACTCAATATCTCTACTATTTCTTGATCCACCTAATTTTGTTTGCAATGTACATAAATTCTCCACTCTTTTGAACCTCTTGGCAGTGAATTTTGTTCTATCCAGCAATCCTTTGTGGACAAGTGGTTTGAAATGCCATGCTTGATGTTCTTTTGCCGAAATACAATCGATGATCATCTAGATAGTACTATACAAATCCTGGCTGACATCATCTACCCTGTTCTTCTAGAAACAGTCATCAAGGGTATTGCCTTAGATTCTACTTTGTGATTTTTGATATTTGAAATGTTCTTATGCATGTAGTTTACATATTGGTGAAGTTTACTTTTAGAAGCTGAGGTGATGTGTGATTGGCTTTCTTTTTCCAAGTTTTCTGTTCTATTCGTTTGGTTTTTATCTTAGATACAACTAATTTAATATCCAGTTAGCAGAGAAGATAAATTTCATTACTCATTGGTGTTAAGCCTTTTAGAAAGAATAGAAATGCATCGCAAACTAATTTGCATTTTATGACTAAATTGAAAGGTATTATTGAATTCTATACTTTTCCAAACTAATAGTGCTTGTTATATAAGCATAATGAAAATTTGTAGGGTTGGGTTTACATGATTGCATAATCCAAAGAATTAGTGTAATTTCTTTCTGCCTTGCTGAAGCCATATTGTATTCTATTTATTTTGGGTTTAGGTAACATCTAGCAGCCCTGGAAACATATGGTTTACTTGTTTATCTTTGATGAATTTTCTTAAGTATTAGTGGTATCATAGTTATTTCCAAGCATGCTTGAAATGTTTTTGTTGTGGTGATGAATTTTTTTTTCTTCCATTTTTGAGATCTTTTGTATACTGTTGGGGAGGTGGTGCATAGGGTCTTATGTTTCACCCCTCTGCTCATTTTAATTAAATATGATTACTATGATTGCTATTTACCTTAGTTATGGCTAAATTTGAGAGTGAAACAGTGAGTGGCAAATGTCATACCAATCAAACTAAGAATAGATTGCAAGAAAACAAACTGAAAGTAATAGAATAATCTAACTTGACCATTGTCCTTGTCATTTTAGAAATGTTGATTTGTGGTTCTCCTGTATAATAGAATACTTAGAATTCATAATATAATAACCTAAGTTTTAATATGAAATTATGTTAATGAGTTAAGGTCTTCAATGGCTGCAGATATAGTCTCGTCTAATCTCTAGTCATACTTTTTGAGTATTTTAATTTCTTTGACTTTAATGCATATGGAAGCAGTGTATATGGACCAAAAAGGGATTGGCCACAAAACTCATATAGATATTCACAAAATTATTATAGTTGTATCATTAATTTGCAACTTTGTTCAATTCTCAAGTTGTTTGCTGTACCAAATCTTCTGATTGTTGGATTTGAATACTTCCTAATTGTCAATTTTATTTAGCTTGTAATCAAACCTGGTTATGGTGGTTGCTTATGACAGGGTGTTTGCAATTTGATATTTACTGTTTTGATATTCTTTAATGGACAGGTGACGCCTGTATCTGTTCAGCAAATATTATCTGGGTTAGCCCTGATACAACAACTTGGATAAGAAACCCTAGCAAGACTCAGAAGGGAGAATTGGCTTTGGATGTTGTTCTGGAGAAATCTGCTGTGAAGCAGAATGGTGATGCCTGGAGGACTGTCATAGATTGTTGTCTTCCAGTACTAAATTTAATTGACACCCAGAGGTCTATACCTTACGCGATGAAGCAAGTTCAGGAATTGCTTGGCATTTCTTGTGCTTTTGAACAAGCAGTACAGGTATATTTCGACCCAACAGTAAGTGTACATTAGGGGTTATTGGTAGGGGTTAGTTCAGGTGCATACTTTTCTTGTTTGTCTTGCACTTTTTGCAAGGGGCATTTGCCATAGCAGAATCTACTTTTGCTGACTATTAATGGATGAACATAGCAGCTTATATCGATTGCCATGATAACAAATGGTCGTAGAGTTTTATTGTTTCAGTTTATAGATCTCTATGTCATTGAAAATGCTTAATTTATGTGGCAAATTTGCAGCGTCTCTCCATTTCAGTGTCAATGGTGTCAAGAGGTGTTCTAAAGGAACACCTCATGCTCTTAGCAAACAGCATGACATGTGCTGGAAATTTGATTGGCTTCAACTCTGGTGGTTATAAAGCATTATCTCGCTCATTGAAAATTCAAGTGCCATTTACTGAAGCAACACTGTTTGTAAGCAATCTATTCCATTTTGTTATTTTTTCTAAATTGAAAAGTTACAAGTATTTCCCTTATTTGATAAACTAATGTTCCTTTCTAAATAATCCATTCTTGTGAGGTTGCATAGACACCAAGAAAGTGCTTTGAAAGAGCTGCTGAAAAATGTTATGATGATTCTTTGTCAAGCATAGTTGCATCCTGTTCTTGGGGTAAAAATGTGGCTGTTGGAACAGGGTCACGGTTTGACATCCTGTGGGATCGGAAGGAGGTATATCATATTCGAAGTTATTTTTTCTAATGATATTCTTCACTCTTATCCTCTGTTGCTTGGACTCGATATGTTTGGTGGAGTATCAGTGTCAACATGACTTGATCCAGACATGGGTATGGGATCTGTGTTGAATTCGGCTGCAGATTTTAATCCCCCAAATTAATTGTTGCCCTAACCAGAGTTCTCTTCTTCATTTCCTCACCTTTTTAGCTTTCAATTACTTTAGATATTCATGCCACGCAACAAACGGTCAATTTATAATCAATTACAGAAATGGGGAGAAGAAGCTTGATGATCTATTGGCATCTTTGTTTCTGGACATTTCTCAGTTCCTCTCTCCTCATCCATCTTGGTTTGTTACCGTCAATCTCTTTTTCCTTTTCCTCTGTCCCATTTTGGTTCATTTATTCAAGCATGCTTTGGGCCAATAAGGGCATTTGGGCCTCAATTCATCTACTCTTACCGGAAAGGAGGTTGATTGCTTTTAGGATTTTTCTTTAGACATAATAATATTAACAATGTTAATATTTTAATTTGGGCAAAGAATCCCTAGACCTGTGTCCTCGTTTCGTACCTTTTATAGCTGTATCCCATTTGTTCTATTTCATGTAGTTGGCATGTCAGATGCTTACGTACATACCAGCACATGATACCCGTACGTGAGTCCAAGCAACATAGCTCTTATCAGTTTTCATCGTTTTCTTGTGTAGCATATTCTCATTATCACCTTTCTTTTCCAGGTTGGATTTGATCAAACGAGTGGAATGGATGTCTACAACTTTCTGCACATGGTCAGTGGTGTTGGTGGAACCAATCCTGACACTGCTTGCCTAGGTGAAGAAGTTGATGACTTGATGGACATAGATGAAGTCGCAGATTGGAGCTTGTCTCCAGACAATAACACTGGTTTGGATAAGCCAGTGTTTGAGGATGCGGCTGATTTTGAGAATAATTTAGACTATCAGCCAGCTGAGTCAAATTGGGAAAAAGTTGTGTCTTCAGACAAGGGGTCTGATGCTGGTTGGGATGCTTTGTCTGCATGGAATAAAAAGGCTGAGGATGGTGACAATTTTGCTGCAGCTGTGACCAGTTCAAAGAAACAAACTGAGTGGGGTGATTGGGGGACAATCAAATCTAAATCACAAGATGTTGTCTCTCCTAAAGTGGATGGAACTTGTAGGAAAGATTTAACCGAATTGTCGGGTTGGGGAATGGAAAAGTCTGATACACAAGATGTTCTCCCTATTGAAGAGAAAACCTTCAAGTCCAATGGTTGGGATGCTGGAACTAGTTGGGGAACAACGGTCAAAGAATCTGAAAGAACTGATGCTAGTGATGCGTGGGGAACACAAGATGCCATCCCTAAAACCTTGAACGAATCTTCCAAATTGAGTGGCTGGGATAATGCTTCTTCTTGGGGAAAGAAGATTGTAGCAGTTCATGAATCTGGCTTCAGTGGAAATGATAACCACCAGGACCAAGGGAGAGCGGAAAGTGAATGGGGCACACAAGATGCCATCCCTAAAAAACCCTTCAAGGAATCTTCCAAATCGGGTGGCTGGGATAATGCTACTTCCTGGGGACAGAAGATTGTAGCAGTTCATGAATCTGGCTTCAGTGGAAATGATACCCACCTGGACCAAGGGAGAGAGAAAAGTGAATGGGATAACAAATCAGGTCAAGAAAAGCCAGTGCAGTCAACATCTGGTTGGAATAACAAAGTGATTGAGGAAAAGGCAGTTCAATCGACTTGTGGTTGGGATAAAAAAGCTACTCAGGAAAAGCCACTTCAGTCGACGTCTGGTTGGGTTTCTTCAACTTCTGCAGGCTGGACTAAGGATGAGTCACCTATAATGAATAGTTCTTGGGACCAACAAAAGTCACCAGACTGTTCACAAGGTTGGGGCTCCCTTAATGAGTCAAATCAACCAGCAAGTTCAAGTGGTTGGGATATGCCCCTTGGTGAGGATGGCACTCAAAGTGAAAAGCAGCATCAGTGGGGACATTCTAGGGGCTCACGTCGTTGGGCATCAGATGCTAGTAAGAAGAATCGTCCTGTGAAGTCAGCTCGAGTGATGAATGATGATTCCAGTATGGCTGCAATGTATACTGCTACAAGACAAAGATTAGACATGTTTACCTCTGAGGAGCAAGATATTCTCTCTGATGTTGAGCCACTAATGCAGTCAATCAGAAAAATAATGCACCAGTCTGGGTAAATATTTTCTAACTTTTGCTCTTAATTTTCTATGACAATATTGGTTTTTAATTACCTCACAAGTAGAAAGGAATTTCCTTATGTTGTTACCTTTCCCCTGTCCAGTTGACATGGATCTGCATGAGTAAGGAAATTCTGTTAAATTAGATACCCTTACATTTGCTTGTCAATTTCCATGGCAATATAGGTTTTTAATTGCCTCACAAGTAGGAAGCAATTTCTTTGTATTGATACTTGTACTCTTCCAGTAGACATGGATCATGAATCAGGACATTCTGGTTAATTAGATACTCTATTCAACTTTGAAGATCTGGGATATTTGCATGGACAATTTTTGGTACCCAGTTGTAGATTTTTTCATGATTCTTTTAAGCATTAGGATTTGCGCAAGTTCTTTTAGATGCAAATGTTACAGAGCAGACACTTCCAATCACTTAGCCTACATGATTCTTTCTACTTTCCCATCCTCCAGCCCTGCTGTCAATAGTTTATGCTCCACTCTGCACGTTTTCATCTTATCCCAGTTTTCTCAATAGAAAATTCTTATGTGAAGGTACAATGATGGGGATCCGCTGTCAGCTGGTGATCAGTTGTTTGTACTTGATAATGTTTTTACTCACCATCCAGACAAAGCTGTAAAAATGGGTGCTGGTATTGATTATGTCATGGTATGCTTCGTTACCTAAATTTTGTCTAGTTTGCATTTGTTTGAGATTCCTATCCTTTTTGATACATGGAAGAATTTTAGGCCATGTCCTTTAGTATGTGTGATTTATGAGCTTTTGACCTGTTAAGTACAAATTAAAGGGAGAGTTATATTTAGACCTGCACAAAGTGGTGGATGACATCCATGTAAACATCTTCTTTGCTTTATGCTTTTAGTTCCTTTAATTACTTACATCACTATTGGTCCTTCTTACTGGCACATATTTTTCGTGTTTTTACATGTAACCTTATATCCCAATGTTTCAAATTCACAAATAATAAGATAAGTTATTGCAATGCTCCAAGACGCCTAACACTGAAACTTCTTCTCTTTGGAGTTCAACTTCTCTGTTTAGTGATGGCATGAGAATTCTCGGGCCATCTTTAAGTATGCGAATAATATCTGATGAAGGCATCATCAGCTTAGGGTGATGTTTTCTCAAAAACAGTTCCCTGGCTTGACAAGTCTCAGTGTTTTCAGTTTTTATAAGAATGGTTGGAAATTTACTCTTGATACTTGATTTTGGAATAGGCTACTTTGTATGATTGTTTTTCATTTTGTGCTTATTAATATATTTGTCAGGACATATTATATATGAATGCTTGATTTTTGTGGTGCCTTATTTTTTGATGGGTTACTTGATGTTGTGCAATGTTATACATATTAATATATTTGTGGGTACATTGTATATATGGATTTTAATTATATGTTTTTCGGTCAAAGGAAAATAGAATAACTATTTGGGTGTCTGCACTTGATGCGAAACAGGTAAACAAGCACACAAATTTCCCAGATAGCAGGTGCTTCTATGTTGTCTCAACTGATGGTCATAAACAAGATTTCTCATACCGCAAGTGTCTGGACAACTTCATCAAAGGGAAATATCCTGATTTGGCGGATGCTTTTATTGCTAAATATTTCAGAAAACCTCGTTCTGGAGGGAACCGCGAGCCAAGTGTTGCTCCAGAGAATAGTGAGGCAGAGAATAGGGAGTCGGCTTCGGTCTCTTGAGGTTTTAATATTATTTAGAAAGGTTTATTTAGATGCTTTATTCATTCCCGACATCTGCTTCTTTTGATTTGTAAATATTAAGCAGATGTTAATGTGTTCATTCCCCTCAACAACTCTACTTGCATAGATCCCATTATGAACTGCCCTCTTTTTCCACACATGAGCAGTTCATGTTTTTCCTTGTTATAGTGGTTTAACGGCAGCCCGCTAATTTCTTACAGATGGACAGCAATAGATCGATGTTTCTTAGTTCTCTCGAGGATGCTTCTAATGTCTAATCCATTGTTCGCTTCCAGTTTTCAATGATTCTGGACACAAAATTAGCTATAAACTACAATATCTATTATATAATATATAATAGTTAATCTAATTGTGTTGATGAATTGATTGGTATGACCTTGCTGTTTAGTTTCCTTACCTTTGATGCCTAGAGATGGACTGAACTGTGCACATGTTTGGTGCTGAAACATGGATATCCCTGAAAAGAGATGTCCTTGATCCCTACATGTTAATGGAATATCTGTACTCCAATAATTTTGCTGTTTGGATAAAGGGTTGAGTTAGATTTGACAGAAGGAAAAGAAAAAAGAACAAGGATGGCATTTGACATCTTCCTGCCTCAGGCAGAAGTGACCACTGCCAATTACTACGGAGTGAGGACCCTCGTAAAAGGGTTTCCATGTATCAGAAGCAAATGATGGGTACTCCCACAGCTTTGCAATCCTAAAAGCCATTAATAGTCCGGTGAGTCCACCACAATTTGCCTTCACTTGGATAATGTTAATCAAAAGAAGAGTTATTATGAGTGATTGAAAAGGATAGAAAATGGCCGAGGTTTAATAATTCATTTTTAAGATTTATGTTCGTTTTATATTGTTGATAATTTTTTAGTGGATGATTTGTAAATTTAATTTAAATTCTCATTAAGATTAAACTTTATTCTATGTGAGAAAAAAATTGGAAAAATTTAAAATTGATTAGAAATTGCAATATTTGGTTTGATTAAAATTGATTTTTTTATTCGGTTTAAATTAAATTTTGATGTTAAATGTATTTATTAAGTTTGGATTAAATTATGAATTAAGATGTGAAAGAAAAGAAAAAAAATTGAATTGAATTAAATTATATATTTTAATTAATTTTTATATAAATTTTAAATTTTTATAAAATAAAAATAATTATTTTATATATAAATTTATTTCAAAATATTTAAAATTTTTATTTAAATAATATAAGATTTATGTTCGATTTTTATTGTTGATAATGTTTTAGTAGATGATTTATAAATTTAATTTAAATTCTCGTTAAGATTATATTTTATTTTAAGAGTGAGAAAGAAATTAAAAAAACCAAAAATTAATTAAAAATCATAGTATTCATTTGATTAAGATCATTTTTTATTTAATTTATATTAAATTTAAATATTAAATATATTTATTAAGTTCAGATTAAATTTTAAATTAAAATATGAAAAAAAAAAAATTCAAACAAATTATATATTTTTATTAGTTTATATAAAAGAAAGAATAAACAAAAGATTTATAAGTTAATTAAGGAATTAATACATTTTTTCTTTAATTCTTTTATCTTCCTCCTATTGTTATTTTTTTTATTTATGAGGAAAAATCTTATATTCGATAAACGAATAAAAATTAACAGCAAACCGAGATAAATTTATTTTATTTTTAAATTTAAAGTCAAATTATTGAATTATAAACTTTCATTTTGTATCTTAATTCTTAGATATTCTGAAATTTTTACTACGTAAGTTTTCATAAATATATATATATATATTTTAAAATTGATATTTTTTTTTGAAGAGAGAAAAAACAAAACTAAATGAAGGATAATGATGCCAGGTTTAGACCACCGTTATTTTCGAAGCTAGTTACGAACGTGGCAAATAACAACGTAAGACGACAACAATGTCACGTCACAAAAACTCATCAGATCAGATAATATTTTGAAAAAAAAAAAAACTCTTCTCTCCGCGACTTTTTGATTTCATTGGAATCTTCACTCTCTAGGGTGTGCTGAAAAGTGAAAAATGGCATCTTTGATTGTGGGACAGCTTGTTTTTCCATCAGAAAACGGTTACAAAGTGTGGGAAGATCCCTCTTTTATTAAATGGAGAAAAAGAGATCCTCATGTTACTTTGCGTTGCCATGACTCTGTTGAAGGTTCATTCTTTACTGTTTTTTTTTCTTTGATCAAAGTGTTGATTTTTTTTTTGTTGGATTTTTTTGTTTCTGGGTTTAGTTCAGTTTGAGTTAAAAGTTAATATTTCGTTAACATCTGCCTTTTTGTTGATGGTCTTTTTTGAAGTTTCTATTTTCACTCAGATTTTATGCTTTGGATGTTTCTTGCATTTTTATGTATCTGTTCAAGATTCATTCTTTACTAATACTATATTGATTGATGTTTAGATTAAAAATTGCTACTTGGGTTTACTTTGTTTCATTGTTTTTGACCAAGAATTGATTTTTGTTGTCCTTTTTTCTACTGGGTTTTGTTTAGTTTGAGTTTACAGTTAGTACTTAATCATTATTAATATTGTTTTTATTTTGTTTTTTGAAGTGTTGGCTTTTCATTTTGATTTTACACTTTTGGTTGCATTGATTTTGATGTACAAGTAAAAGGTTGTGGGAGTAACTTACTATAATTTAGTGACAATTGATTTGAATATTTTTTATTGATATTCAGATTTTCTTTTCATAAAGAGTCTATTTTCTTTTAGTTGCTTTAGTTACGCAATTCAAGGTAATAAGTGCCAAAGTTAGTTCACATGGTGCTGTTTAAGAACTTGGTTGTGATCACAGTCGATACGTGTATGTTTGAGTTATTTTTTTCTTAAGATATATTTTTCATTTTTTTATTATGAAATGTTAGCAAGTGTTTGCAAAGGAACTTGAGTTTTGTGTGAACTCCTTGTTTTTGCTTGCATGAGAGTTGGCTTGATCCATTCTAATGGTTAAAGTTACCAAGTGTAACTTTATATGCTGTTCTATGAATCTGATTTACTTATGATAATAATGTTGCTCCCATAGACATATAAACTGAGATTTGATCTGTATGTTTTGTTCACCCGTTCAACTTCTGAATTGTGAATTCCAAACTCACTGTTGTATGGATAGGATCTCTTAGATACTGGTATGAACGCAATAAAGTGAACCTTTCAGTATCCAACGCTGCTGTTTGGAACGATGATGCTGTTCAGAGTGCACTTGGAAGTGCTGCTTTTTGGGTTAAAGGCTTGCCTTTTGTCAAGTCTTTGTCTGGTTATTGGAAATTTTTACTGGCTCCCAATCCTGCTGCTGTTCCAAAGAATTTTTATGAAAGTGCATTTCAGGATTCTGATTGGGAAACTTTGCCAGGTAAGATATGTTAACGTGTATGGTATAATTTTTTTTTCTTGGGCATGCTAACTCGGACTTTACCTACATTGCTTTTGTTTTTCAATTTTTAGTTATGTGTCATCCCTTTTAAAAAGAAACCCACCTCAGTCAGGTTTGGGTGGCACAAGCACCTAGGCTCCTGTCAAAATTGCCTGCCCTGTATGGACATCACAGTCAGGGATGAACTATAGGCAAATTATGAGTTTAGATAAGCAGTTTGATGTTCATTGTTTGATAAGAATTGCTTATTGATATTTTGTTATTTGCCACTTCTTTTATTTTGTTATCTTCTTATTTGTTATTATTCTTGAGCTTCACAGTTGTACTGGACCCTGATTGTTTTTTCTTCATTCTAAATTGTCTTTGGATTTTTAAATATCTTCAGTTCCACATCATTTCCTGAACAAAATTCTCTAATGAAGTTTATCTTTTGCAATTGAAACAGTTCCTTCCAATTGGCAAATGCATGGATTTGATCGGCCTATTTACACAAATATTGTGTATCCAATTCCGCTTGATCCTCCTCATGTTCCTACAGATAACCCTACAGGCTGCTACAGGACATACTTTCAAATTCCTAAAGAATGGAAGGGTATGATCTATTTGAATGTGTTTGTAATTTAGAGGGTTTTTATTCTGCTAATACGTTTTGGTTGTAACTTTCTTCTTTAAATCTGTTTTCACTTCATTGGTATGCTTTAAATGAAACTGTTGAAGTTGTTTTCACTTCCACATGTCTGTTTATTATTTATTTTGTTTGAGTTCCTTTTTCCACTTATAAATGATTTTTGCTGCACCTCCTAAATATGTGCATACACTTTCTGGGTCATTCCTGAGCTTGTGTTTTGTGCTAGTTATTGAATTTTCAATCAAGAAAAATATTCTTTGCACATTTCAAATTGTACAATTAATTTATTGGTTGCTACAGTTCCAATTCAGTCGCATGGGAAATCCGATTATGTGTTACAAGGCATATTCTCAGTGATCATTTTTGGGGATTTTCTCTATATGTGTAAAGTGTTAATAAATGCATGTGCACATCCTCCAGTAATACAAGTCTGAGACTATTAAGGCAACATATGCGAATTCATATACCTCTTCATAGTATTTTTATCCTCTAATCTTTTCTTCATATCCTGAATTACTATTGCTTATTGTGTTTTATATGCTCTGTTGCTGCAAATTCTACAATAACAAACTTATGATAAAATAGTATTTAATATTTTGCAGGTCGCAGGATTTTGTTGCACTTTGAAGCGGTTGATTCTGCCTTCTGTGCATGGATAAATGGGGTCCCCATTGGATACAGGTATATAATGCGTCATACTTGCTGTAGTATTTTATTTATTTCATGAAAGTTTTCTCATATATAGAAATGTTGTCAATTGAGTTCAGGCACTTTTAATCTTTTGAATTCGAGAGATGATGGGGAATTGAGAAATGGGAGACGTGTTCTTTTATGAATGAATTAAGATATTTCTTGTTAAAGTAACGACGTGGAATAGGTACTTTTCCTTAGAAGTTAGAATTTAGTGACACCATTCTCAATCTATGGGTCGGATACAATTTCATGGGACTTGGCCATGAATCAACCATAAATATTTTAATTCATTAATAGCTTACCCAAAATACATATTTGAGAAAATTTAATCTCAACCATTTTCTATCCTCAATTTCACTTTATATGAATATTGTTGGTAGAAATTAGTTGCTCCTAAATTGAAGCCTTTCTTTAGGAGAAAGGATGAAAAATCTTGAATTATATGTTAGAATTTCATGGTGTCATTGGACTATGAACATCTATAGAAATCAATTGCGGAAAGAAAAAAAAGAAAGAAACCATACACAGATTCACACACACAAGCTTGTCAGAGAGCATTGTTTTATTCATACAGGAATATCATCTGAAGCAGCTTCCAAATATAATTTCAAAATAATCTCTTGACAGTTTATCTTGCATAAATGAGCAGCCGCTCCACATCATAACCTTTATGAGAGCCTTTGATTTGGTATCCTTTGTTGTGCCTATTATCTAATTCTTTTCCATTGTGTTAGGCCAGTCAGGATAGTAGATTGCCCGCTGAGTTCGAAGTAACAGATTATTGCTATTCATGTGATTCGGACAAGAAGAATGTTCTAGCTGTTCAAGTATTTAGGTGGAGTGATGGATCTTACCTTGAAGACCAAGATCATTGGTGGTTATCTGGTATTCATCGAGATGTACTTCTCCTTTCTAAGCCACAGGTATATTCTCATCATCTTTGTTACTATTGTTACTTTTTCACTGTTAGGTAAGTTATTGGATGGTAGATGTTGCAGAGAAGCACCGGAGGCTTTATATGCGTATAAAACTATTTGCACAGACACCATACTTTAAATCCGTTCTTCTTGCATCTTTCTTTTTTTGTCTTTTTTAACATGAATTGCTTCTATTTTCTCGGTTGATAAGGATGTTCTTGAAATTATATCCCTATTTGAGGAATATAGACTAAATTAGATAACAAGAATATCTCAGGAAAATTGATTGCATATTAGATTATAGGTTTGAAGTTTTTGTGCACTCATGACCATGAAACTTGCAAGGAAATCTCTAGGAGGCAATAGGAGTTTACTTAGGCAGTTTCTTGTCTTGGGAAAGTTTTGTCAATTTTTTTCTTTTGGAGGCTGGAGTACTTTAGCCTTTTGTCAACTTCTTGTTGATTGGTCCTTTGGGCAGACAAATGATAAAAGCTGGGTTAGATTTGTCATATGACTTAGGTCATTATGTGAAAAATGAAAAAAAAAAGGCAAATCATTTAAATAGTTTTCTTAAGAGGAAAGTTTAGTTATGATGGCTGGAGTTGTGTGAAATTTGCTGATTTAAGAGTTTGAATTAGGTGACTGTGATCAACAGCATGTTGAATACTGCTTTGCAATATATGAACTTGTAAAAATATGTCTTAGGTTTTTGTTAATTAATGTCTGATTTACAAAGTGTCTAATGATATCCGCCATATGAAAATCAAGTTGTCTGTGTTATGGTGCTTATCATGCGTGGGTAATCATGTTGGTCTGCAGCGTCACTTGTTTCAGTTGGTGCTTATTTATTTTACCTGTTATAACTTTATTTTAAGTGCTAATATATTCTGGAAGAAACATCAAAAGTTCTCATAAAGGTTTTCCCATCCAAAATAACACACGAAAAGGTTTCTTTTCCAGACAATACCCAATGTGAAAAATGAATTACATAAAAATTGGCCAACTATTGCCAGTACCATCCATTAATTTTGGTACAGAATTCCTTTGGTGGCCTACTTAGTTGTTACAATTTGCAAGGATCATCTTGTGCTTTTTATTATGAACTTGGTTGACTTAATAATTCACAAGTTTGTAACATACTGAGTGCAATGAGTAATAACTAGTAGGATTGATTAGATGATTTGAGTGAACTGCAACAACTTTGAACTTGTTGGAAGGAGACTACAACTTATTGGGTAGAAAGGCTTATGCCTCTTTTGCCTTGTGTCAAAGTTCACTTTTTTCCAATTTTGTCTTGTGATGAATATATGCAAGCAATTCTATATCATTTTTAGATCATATCCATTCCATACTACAATAGACTGCCTATGGAATAAAAATTTTTAGAACCTCGTGCCAAATATTTGTGACAAAGTAAAAAAATTAAGTCCTGATCTTGTAGATTTATACTTAGATATCTCTTTTTCTTTTTTTTTTTCCCCTCTTCCTTTTGGTATCATATAACTTTGTCTCATTTTAAAATAAACCAAAATAATTTTTATGCAGGTCTTCATTGCGGATTACTTTTTTAAATCAAACTTGGCTGGCAATTTTTCCTATGCAGATATAGAGGTAGCATTTACTTACTGCAAGAGTATCCCAAGCATTTTTAAGAGTATTAATTGCAAAAATTATACGTGCCTTGAGTTCAAACTATGTTGTTTTCAGTTGGATAAAGAACTTGATCTAGTTATGTTCATCTGTGATCATATTTGTTATTTGTATGTGCATCTCAAATTGAGTTTATCAGTTTTATGGATTTGTGTGCTGATACAAGTTGATTGATTTTACTGATAGATCATATTTGCCACTTGCTGTTCATAGATGTGACAACTTATTGCCTTTGGACACATGGTATAATAAGCTGAAGTGTAGCAATGAGTTCTAAATCTGGGTGGCACTTTCTAGATAATATCCTCAAATGGAATCGTGATATATTTGATGCTGAAACGGTTTAGTTCTTATAAGGCTTGTCAAAATACTTCACTGCAACTTAATGATTGAGTTATTGTTCTTCAGAGATTTGTTATTATATATTAATTCTTAGGACTTGTTTTTGGTCTTGCATTTTGATTTGAGGTGCCATGGAAGCGTTTTTCTCCTCCCCATATTCTAGTTCTCCTCACTTATTCTTACATTCCTTTAATTAAATTGGACGGGGATCAATGGGCTAACTAGTGTGTTTGAGAATGCTGCAGATAGGAATGTTAAAGAAGACTTTCAAACCTGCAGAAGATTCTAATTCATTGAACTGCCATAGCTGCATTCTTACAGAGCTTCATTTTAAATTCTTCATTTTGTACCCAATGATTTAGCAAAATATGGTCCTTTTGACACTAGAATGGAGCTATGTTGCTGATGTTGGATCAAGTAGGAAGAACAAGGAGCCAATGCATAAACTGCAAAATTTCAAAATGCTTTCCACTTCATTCTAACACAGGATAGGAAATTTTGATTCTAAGAAGAGTGGTAAATTTTTTATCATTATTTATGAAGTTGTGCTTAATGCAATCACTAAGTCATAAGCAGTTAAATAATTACTAAGATAAAACCCTAAGCAGTAACAATTGTTGATTTCATTAGCTTATTACATCTTATTTTCTTTTGTTTCAGGTGCATTAGAACTTTTCTCCTATAAACAATTGTTATATACTAAAAGTTGTAATATATTGCATCAAATATAAACGTTATTCAGGTTGAAGTGAAAATAGATTGCTCAAGAGAAACATCTAAAGATAAAGTGCTTACGAACTTTATCATAGAAGCTGCATTATATGATGCTGGGAGCTGGTACAACCATGATGGAAACATTGATCTACTTTCATCAAACGTGGCTAACATAAGGCTCAAGCCCTTCCCCACTGGAACTCTAGGTTTTCATGGTTATATGCTGGTGGGGAAACTGGAAAAGCCCAAGCTATGGTCTGCTGAACAGGTAAGATCCTCAGTCAATTCAAGTTTATTTAAAATTTATATTATCATATATATATATTCAGAAACTTAAAGTGCACCTTCATCCTCCCCCCTTTTTTTATCTGCCATTCTAGTCTAGATCCTCTAGGATTCTCCACTTCTTTGTTCTCCTTTTTTTCAGTGGCAGCTGGAAAGGTTGGGGTTCAAGTCCATAGAAATGGGCTGTGCTTTTAATGCTACTTATATGTTTGTTTGTTTAAATGCTTTCTTATGCCTCATGGGGATTCAATATCATTATTTACTCTTATTTTGCTGAGATAACACTAGTTATACGTTATAATCTATCCGTTTTAATGCAAATTGCTTATTGCTTGCTTGTTGCCATTTCCTGCAGCCAAATCTATACACTCTGGTTATCATACTTAAGGATGCATCTGGCAACATAGTTGACTGTGAATCATGCCTAGTTGGTATAAGACAAGTATCAAAAGCCCCAAAGCAGCTACTTTTTAATGGGCATCCAGTTGTAATAAGAGGTGTGAACAGGCATGAGCATCATCCACGTTTGGGGAAGACAAACATAGAATCTTGCATGGTTAAGGTAATGACATCTGTCTTTGTCAACTGTTATCTCTTACTGCAAAGTTGTTGCAGCTTACATTGATGGCTGAATTGGACCCTTGGAATACATATTCATTCATTTTTTTTTTCTTTCAGGATTTGGTTGTAATGAAGCAAAACAATATCAATGCTGTGAGAAACAGCCACTATCCCCAACATCCCCGTTGGTATGAGTTGTGTGACCTGTTCGGTATGTATATGATTGATGAAGCCAATATTGAAACACATGGTTTTGATCTTTCTGGACATCTGAAGCATCCAACTCAGGAACCTAGTTGGGCTGCCGCAATGATGGACCGTGTTATAGGCATGGTGGAAAGGGACAAAAACCATGCCTGCATTTTTTCTTGGTCCTTAGGAAATGAATCTGGATATGGACCTAATCATTCTGCTTCAGCTGGTACTGCATTCTACTATTTACTTACCATTAAATGTTGTGTTTCTGCCAGCAACTATTATGAGTTTTTTCTGCTTCTGACTCTCTTATCAGGACTTTCCAAGTATCTCTGGTAATGAAACATTTACTAGAAAATAGTCTAAGCTTTTTTAAAAAGCTTAGGTGCTTGTAGACTACTTTTGATTTTTAAACTTCCACAATTAGTTCTTTTTCTCTTCCCTTGACTGCCACTGTTATCATATTGCGGGTAGAGATACCTTTAACTTTCAGAATTTGACTGCTTCCTTGTTTCAAAAAATATCTTTTTCTTTGCATACCTTTGCTCATGCCAGAATTAGAGTCATTTCGTCAAAATCAAAGTACAATCAGGTTTCCCATTGTTCCCCTCATACAACAGCTTTTACTTATATTGTTAACCGTACCTCAGGAATATGCTTTATGTTTCTCCTTTTATGTTATTTCTTCTCTTGTCACTTATTGATGTGGAGACTTTATTTAGGATGGATTCGTGGGAGGGATCCTTCACGACTAGTACATTATGAAGGTGGTGGATCTAGAACCCCATCTACCGATATTGTATGCCCAATGTATATGCGCATCTGGGACATAGTGAAGATTGCAAAAGATCCAAATGAAACACGTCCTTTGATTTTGTGCGAGTATGTGATTTTCATCTCCTTGATATTAACACATTTCTTTACATCTTTATTCTTTTCCTTTTATTTTTATAATAACACTTTGACCTGCAGTAATTTATTGTCACAGCCATGCCATTATATTAATTCAAGGTCATCTTTGCAATAATATCAGGTATTCACATTCAATGGGAAACAGCAATGGAAATATACATGAATATTGGGAAGCAATTGATAACATATTTGGCCTCCAAGGTGGCTTTATATGGGAGTGGGTTGACCAGGTTGAGAATCCTCTTTTAAGGACCTTTAGGAATGTAAAGAATCATATGTCATGCCAAAATTAATTTCACCAAATAGTGTCCGTTTCAGTCATTGGTTCCATAAAATGTAAAACAATTACTCAACTTACAATAAAAGTACGTGGACTTAAGCGATAAAGGCATTGCTAACTCTAATATATGCATCTTATGCTTATATCATAAAATGGGATTTACTTCTTGGCAAAAACTGTTGGGGATGAATATGGCTTTTGTCTCTTTTCTTTTCTGCATCTCTGTCTCTCTCTTATTATCGACAATTATTTTCTTCTCCCCCCCTCTCTCTCTCTCTCGCTCTGACACTCTTTTTCCCTCTCTGTGTATTGTTCTTCTCTCCTTTTCTATTCATATACTCTCCTTATCTCTGCTTTGTTGTCGAGGGAAATTGAATGAGGGTTTTGAGTGGACAAAACTTTTTTTTTTGTTTGTTTGTTTCTCTTTATATGTTGTTCACTGAATTAAGCTAAGATTCTGAGAAAAAGAAATCCTCCCATAAAATATATTTATTACTTCAAAAATATCTTTTTAGCCTTATTGGAATGACATGACGCTTTTAAACTATCTTTTCTTTTTGAAAAAAAAGTTATTGTTTGTTATTGATAATATGCCCATTCTCGATGCCATTTGTTTCATACTTTGACTTTTTCTGTGATAAGTAGGAGCATTGGTGGTCAATATAGACATTTATCTTCTGAAAATTTCCAGCATCAAATTACCAAGTTTGTGTGCAGCTACAAGTAAATAAAACAGGAACTTCATCACCAAGTTAGAGTTAGATGCCATTTAATCAGATAAATATAGGAAATTTTTTTTTGAGACAATTTTTGTTTCCTATGAAGCTTTTCTCCAATATACTTCCCCTGTTAGTTTTTACCTATTTCCTCTCAAGTATTTCATCCTTCTGCTTCTAAATTTTGTTTTTAGTTATTTTTCAGTGGCAATATTATGACTTATGATAAATCCCATAGGATCTGAACCCATGTATCTTTAAAGCACCTAGGACTATGCTAGGGGCCAGTTCCATTTGGCCAACTGATACTGGCTCCTCTGATACTGAAATTGTTTCTTTTGCTCCCATTCAATCTGTTGTCCTTTTTTGTCCATTTCTTTCACCGATTTTTTTATGTTTGGAATGACTAATATTTTGCATTGTGCTTATAGGGCCTATTGAAGGCCAATGACAATGGTAGTAAATATTGGGCATATGGTGGTGACTTTGGGGATTCTCCCAATGATTTAAACTTTTGCTTGAATGGTCTTACATGGCCAGACCGAACTCCTCACCCTGCCTTACATGGTATCCTATTTGAATTTCATATTTCTATTGCACTGAAGCACTTTACTCGTTAGGATACATCTGTATTTTAATTGTCCAATTGCATGACCACTTATAGGCTCAATTATTGTTTGCAGAGGTTAAGTATGTCTATCAACCAATCAAAGTTTCTCTTACAGAAACCATGATCAAGGTACTTCATATTTTAATTTTTTTCCAGTTTCTGCATGCTCTTCAAGTGGTCTGTTTTTAACATCTAGTCAAAATTGATCTTAGCAGATAAAGAACACTAATTTTTATGAGACAACAGAAGGAATGGAGTTCAAATGGGCTGCTCATGGGGATGGGTGTGAACTTGGATGTGGAATTCTATCCCTTCCTGTGATAGAACCCCAGGGCAGCTATGAGATAGAATGGAAGTCTGGTCCATGGTATCCTTTATGGGTTTCCTCTGATGCTGAAGAAATATTTTTAACAATCACTGCTAAGCTTTTGCACTCTAAACGGTGGGTAGAAGCTGGTCATGTTGTTTCATCTACACAAGTCCAGTTGCCTGCCAAGAGAGATACGCTGCCTCATGTAAGTTCTCTTCCACTCCTTTTTTCTGGTTTGTTTATTCTGAATCAGCTAAATATTATGCTTTTGAGTTCTTCAGATAATCAAAACAAAAGATGATGTCCTTTCTGCTGAAATTCTTGGGGATAATATCAGAATTAGCCAGCAGAAGTTATGGGAGATTACATTGAATATGAAAACTGGAAGTCTTGACGGCTGGAAGGTAATCTAAGCCTATGGCCTTTCTTATGCTGCCCATTTTATTTTTATGTTTGCTTGTTTCCTAAAGTGGCAGAAAGAAGGCAATAAAGCAAGCCCAGCTTTGTATCTTGTAAATCAAAATATTTTGCTGTCTTTCTCCTTGTAAATGCTTTTAGGTTTTTGGTTTAAGAACCGAAGACCTTAAATTTTCAGTTAGTAATATAAAACTTTGGAGTAAAGGCTGCATATTCTAGAAGTTGCAGTTCGTGTCATAAAACCAATGCCAAGTGCAATCCAGGTCCTTCTGGGACAGAAGCTTTAATTAGAGATCATAATGGTTGTTTGCTAAGGATTTTGGATTTCCTCTATTTTGGTTGCTGACTATGTGTGGTATTTTATTTGGTCTGATGATGGCAAGGGGAGAGGGTTTTAGTCAAGTTCGTCTTGAGTGCAAATCCCTCGGTGCACACAAACTTTATAGGTTTGAAGTGAAAATTTTTTGGGGACTTTTGATCCTTATTTGAAATCTGTTTCAAAACTTTATAGGTTTTTCCTGTTTCTCTCTCTTAATTACCTTATATCTTTAAAATTTTGTTGCAAACTAAGGCACTGTAAAACAATGTTGCAAGTTCTAATTTCTAAACAATTGGTGGTAAATTGCAGGTTGAAGGTGTCCCTATAATGAAAAATGGTGTATTTCCATGCTTTTGGCGAGCACCGACAGACAATGACAAAGGGGGAGGTCTGAGTAGTTATTACTCTAGTTGGAAAGCTGCCGATATGGATGACATAGTTTTTCTTACAGAAAGCTGTACTATACAAAATAAGACTGAGCATCTTGTGAAAATATTGGTTGTTTACCTTGGCATCCATAAGGGTGAGAATGGTACTTTAACTGAGTTGGCAAAAGCAGATGCTTTAATCAAAATGGACTTGCTTTACACGATCCATTCTTCTGGTGACATCATTATGGACTCCGTTGTAAAACCAATTTCTAATCTTCCTCCTTTACCACGCGTTGGAGTTGAATTCCACCTGGAAAAATCAGTGGACCAGGTGAGATGGTATGGAAGAGGGCCATTTGAGTGCTATCCTGATCGAAAAGCTGCAGCACATGTTGGGGTTTATGAGCAGACGGTAGATGGCATGCATGTTCCTTATATTGTTCCTGGGGAATCTGGGGGTAGGGCAGATGTCAGGTGGGTGACATTTCAAAACAAGGATGGCTATGGAATTTATGCTTCAACTTATGGCATATCTCCACCTATGCAAATGAATGCTAGTTATTACAGCACAGCAGAGCTTGACCGAGCAACACGCAATGAAGAACTTATCAAAGGGGATTACATTGAGGTAATTTGTCTTTCTCTGATTTTAGGTTAAACAAACTTATACCAGACACCAGTTGATATCTTTTAAGGTGTAAGAGATATCTGTGTGTGTGTGCGTGTGGGCACACGTGATGCAATAAAATGTTCTGTGCTTTCTATTTGATTAGATCAATTCTGTACATGATGCATATCTATTAACAAGAGTTATTTCTATAAAGAAAGCAAGGTCATTCGGAAAATGATATGGTAAAGAGTACTAAGAACAAATGTTTAAAAGCAGTTCAGAAAACTCCTTCGAGAAATAAACATATTCGATCTCAATCCCCCTTTCTCTATTGAAGCAGTCTAATTTTGAGAATCTAACCCTTTTCTGGCTAGTTAGAGTCAGCAACATAGATTATATTGCACCACTGCAAACTATACTATTACAAATCATATTCTGAGTACCAGTAAATAGGATTCTTTGCCACGTAGGACCATATCCATTTTTGTATACTTACATCCATATACACACATGCTAAATTTGCAATAAATTGAAGGTTTTGTAAGGCTTAGATTTTCGGATATCTTTTTCATCGATACTCGTATATTTGCTGCCAGTTACTTATTTAGTTTTATATAAAATCTTCACTTGAATCTCATTCCTTCACCCATCTATCAAGAAATATGACCTTGTCATGTTATTTTTTTTTTGTTTTGCAGGTGCATCTTGACCACAAGCACATGGGTATTGGCGGGGACGATAGCTGGACACCCTGTGTACATGAAAAGTATCTGATTCCGGCTGTGCCATACTCATTCTCTATTAGGTTGTGTCCTGTAACTGCAGCTACCTCTGGCCAAAGTATCTACAAATCCCATCTTCAAAACTGAGTCCATCCTCTGTTTTTGCTTCAAACCTTTTGAAGGGTGAAATTATGAGAAGGTTCTTAGTTTACCATGTAATAATAAGGCGTTTCGACTGTCTAGTGTAGTTTTAATCCTGTCTGTAAGAATCATAGTCAGGTTTGCTTATGATAATAAAAAACAATCTTATCTTGGAACCTAAAATTATTAATCTTTGAACTTATTTCTTGTTTGTAGTTTGGTCTAGAAGAGAGAAATATCAAACACCTAGTAATACAATATCAGACCTGAATTCCCCCCCTTTTTTTTTTATAATCTTTAGATCGTCATATAATTAGTATTGAGGATAAAATAATGATATAAACAGCCATGCATTCCTATATATTTTGTGTATCTAGCAATAAAGGAAAGAAATTTATTTGAATTTCATTCCTAAATTTTTTAGATTATAAAAATTTCATATTCAAAATAAGTTAATTAACATATATATTCAAATTGTTGGTTGAAATTACCTTGAAATTGTTGGATGTATGTAAAATTTAAGCATTTTCCAAAGAAGGTTTTTTTTTTTTTCTATTTTACAAGAAAATAGTTAGATTTCTTTCTATAAATTTGTATCTTACCGTTTTTGAATAAATAGGGAAATTTATGTATAAGAGAGCAAATTATTGAATCTAAACATAACAAAGAGAAACATGTCTCAAGGCACCTGGCCTCGTTATCCACCCTGCGCAAGCGGTTCTTGCACTGATCCTATTTGCTGCTCTCATGGTATGTTTTATCTTCTCATTTTCCCTTATTCTTTCTAATTAATTGGACATGCAAAATTTTCATTTCAACAAAAAGTTGTATTAGTCTTTATAATTAACAAAATAACATTGGAGAAACGTAATTTTTTTTTTTTGTTCTGGCAGGACGTAAGTTCACGTGGCCTGAATTGCTGGGAAAGAATGGACAAGTAGCTAAAGCAACAATTGAAAAGGACAATCCTGAAGTAACTGTGGAGATAATAACACCAGGAAGAGTTGGCTTTCCTGATTTTTGCTGCAATCGTGTTTACCTTGTCCTTGACAATAATGGCAATGTTACCAATATGCCTACTGTTGGTTAAGACAACAATTTCAATATGTCAAGCTTATGACTAATAATAAACATTTTGCCAATTAATAAAGAAAACAATGGGGATTGTTCCATTCTCTTTCTTTCATTCAATTTCATCCTCTTTGTTTCACATCCATATGAAATTGAGAGACCTGCAAGGTTTGCTTCTGCATTATGTCAACTAATGACCTTTTTACAATGCTGATCATTTTTTTTCTTTTGTTTTTGTAAATGAAGATGATATTCAATAGATTTAGGGTTCAAATCTCAACACTTACAATCTCTTTTCCTGATACAATCAACTTTGAAAAAAAAAAAAAGCTGTGATAAAAACATTCAGATTGCAACCTACAGTTCCATTATTAGTGCCACAAGAAACAATCAGGAAATGCAGTAAAGGAGGGCATGAAATACCTGCCACAAAGAACTAGTTTTTGTGAATGCATGGGCAATAAGAAGAGATTGGAAAACCTGCAGAGTTACATATCCATCCCGAGAGATTCATTGGCTGCTTCATTCACTAGAAAGGACTATACTTTGAGCTCATAGCATTTAGTGCTGAAAGAAGGGTTGTCCTGGAATATATATGTGGAGAGCTTGCCGGCGATCCCTTGCTAATCTTTGCAAATTGATTGGGACAATGCCAGTTGGGATGAACAAGGATGACTTAGACTTTGATGTTATGCCTGGTGCCACACTATGCACAAAAGAAATGCTCTTTGTCTTGTGGCTACGAAGATTAATGTCCGATTTGATGCATGCAAGGTTAAACTATATATAGTTCACCTGTGTATTTTATGATAAGGTCAATGTCCACCGTGTTTGTGGTTAAGAGTTCATAAAATTGCTTTTTTAAAAATGATCACAGAATTTTGATGAGAAAATACAAATTAAAATCAGATTTATTAATAAAAAAATCAAATTTAATCAATTGAAATATTTAAGAATAAAAAATTTATCTATTTATTACAATTTACTGACTTTGTTAAGCCAAATCAAAATTTCGTTGTAACTTTTAAGTGATATGAGTTCATGGAACCAAAATTCATGAAATGAATCTTAAGCGATAAGGGATTTAAAATTTTTTTTTTTTAAAAATAATATCTACAAGAGCCTAATAAGACCACAGATAAAGAAAAATGCAAGTATTAGAGTTAAAGAATCCTAATATTCTTTTCTAAAAGATAATTATCCAAACAATAAACTATAAATTCTATTATTTTGAATTAATATATTTCAAAATGCTAACATTTCAAAATTTTTTAAAATTTAAAATATGTCAGTCAAATGTACCTTTATATAATCTATTAACTTAGCTGTTTTTTTTTTTTTTCAAAGTGATGAAGTAAAAATTTATTTTTAATTAATATAGTATTTATTTTTAATATGATTAACTTCAAATGATGCATGACGAATAAATAACACTTCAAATATTATATTAAAAATTTTTAAAATTTAAATATCATATTAAATATTTTATTATAATTTAAGGATCATTCTAAACCTTAATCTTATAAAATATAAGAGCAAAAAGTGTTTAAGTGCGTTATTTTATTTCAATTTTTTTTCACTTTCATACATCGTATAGAAGTCTACAAATCAAAAATCGAGTCGAAGGCATATTAAATTTTTTAAAAAAAATGAGATCTCAGAGTCAAGTTTAAGTAACATAACTTCGACCCTAAGTTTGGTATATATAAAAAATATATTTTTTATATTTATTAATAAAATTATTATTTAATATTTTAATTTAATATATTAACTTAATTTAAAAAATTATGTTTATATATAATTAAAATATAATTTATATTAAAAATAATATTTTATAAATACTATACTAAATTAAAATTATTAAATTAATTTTGAATCATGTCTAGTTGATATGGTTTATAAATATATGGATCAATTATGAAAAAAATAATATTTTGATAGCGGAATTGGATGTAATTAATAAGGGGTCTGGACAAGTAAAAATTAATTTCGACTTGGCCCTTAGCCATTCTTAATACTAATTTAATTTTATATTTTAACTTGCTTATATAGTATTTATTAATTGATTTTACTAACATTATACATTTACTACAAAAAATACTCAGATTGCCTTGGGTAAAATTTTTTTATTTTATCATCTTTATTCTTTATATATATATTTTTAAAAGTGATCTAATTAGAAAAAACGAAAGATAAAAAACAAACAGGAATGACAAGTGCATATTTTAATTAGTCTCATTTTTTTCTTATAAATTTATCCAATAAAAAATAAAAAAAGAAAAAGAAATATTTTTAAAATTAAAAATGAGAAAAAAATATTCACATAGGGTATCACATTGACACTTCAATTTTGAATTTAAAATATTAATTTATTAAATTAAAGTAAAAATAATCTTACTAATATAATACATATATATGTATAAAATCAAATAAATAATAAAATATAATTTCTTATATATACTTCGAAATAACTTAAGACAAAGCATTTAAATATATTTCATACATGAGTTCATTTCTCTTTAAAAAAGTTCAACTTGTCTCAATGTATATTATTTGAAAATAAAATAATTAAATATTCATTCTATCAGTGTCAAAATAAAATATTATAAAAAATATAAAAATATTTAAATAAATAATAAATAATAATAAAACAAATTAAAAAGAAAAAGATAATTTAACATATGACATAATATTGATATTTGTGAGAAAAAAATTTGGAATCTTAAAAATATGTATTAAATATAAACAATAATAAATAATAGAAAAAGGTGAACGCACAACAAACTTTTATTAAACGGATCCCATGAAAAAATAAATTTAAAATCTTAAAAAAACAAAAAAAAAAGAAATAAAATAAAAATATTTTGATATAAAGTGGTCTTATTTTAAAATATAAAATTTATAAAAAAATGTTTATTAAATATTTTGACAAAAAAAAAACACTGGACTTAAATTTATGTCATTTAAGATTATATACTGTTAATCCATATATGATCAAAATTTAAATAATGGATTTATATTTAATTTTGTCAATTATATTACCAAAATTATAATTTATTTTAATTTTTGTTTATTTAATTAACTTCTAAGAAAACCCCTTGAATTTAAAAAAAAAAAAAAGAAAAACACTAAACCCCAGTGTCTTTAGGCCGAATGATTGCTCTAAAACTCCATGTTTTCCTTTAGCTCTTGACCGAACCCGGTGGCGATTGATAGTTGCAGCACGGCCAAATACTCGTGCGGTGGTGAGCGGTGAGTTTCGCTGTTTTGCACCGTACTGGCGCTAAACCTCGCCGCCGTGGATACTGCGATAAACCCTTCTTGAAATCCCTAGCAGAGAAAATGGCTTCAAAATCATATATAATATCACCACCAAATCTCCCAAGTCAAACGAAACACTTTATCCAAATCTGCCAATCAACAACAAACCCACTTCCCAATTTGCCTAAAAATCTCATCTTGACTTCACGTCCAAAAAAATTAAGGTTGTTTGCTGTGGCAGAAGAGCAAACCTCAGCCGCCAGGGGGCTTGACGTTGACAACATTCCCAGAACTGTGAATAATGACGAGCTCACAAAGATTGTTGAAGAACATGGCGCTGTCGAGAAAGCGGAGGTGCTTCTTTTTTTCTTCTTTATTGCTCCTGCCTTGCATTTAAGGAAACCCAATTCTTTGGATTTACAACCATTTGTTGTTTACAGTGTAATTCTAGTGTTTCGTCGTCACCATTCACGGAGAAGCACTCATTACAGAGGTACCAAAGGGACCACTGGGTCTATAACAACAACAATCACCGGCTGCAATCTCTTAACAATGATGACCATGCTGCGTCTTGCTCCGTCCCGCCTGATGCTGACTCCATCAGGCTAAATGACATCACTTTGCAGCTGCCAGAGCTCAGGAGGCTGCTTCAGGTTTTGAAACAGAAGAGAGAGAGCTGTGGGGCCCTAGAACCCGGGACTGGACCAGGGAATGTCTTCTTGGTGGGGACAGGACCTGGAGATCCCGAGCTCTTGACATTAAAAGCGGTGAGAGTCATACAAATGGCTGATCTTTTGTTGTACGATAGGTTGGTTTCTAATGCTGTATTAGACTTGGTTGGCCCTGATGCTAGGCTTCTCTATGTTGGCAAAACTGCTGGCTATCATAGCCGAACTCAGGTAAACTTTTTCAATTTCTGGATGGTTTATTTGTATTGGATTTCTCAGATTTTCTTATACAATTTATTAGTTGCGGCTTGGTTTTCTTTATTTCGTTTTAATCCTACGGTTTCACAATTGTGAAAAGATTGATTTCTGTTGTTGTTGTTGTTCCAGGAAGAGATACATGAGTTGCTTTTGAGTTTTGCTGGAGCTGGAGCTACTGTTGTTAGACTAAAAGGAGGGGATCCACTGGTGAGTCATTCAAACAGATACCAACATTTTTTTCCCTTAAATTAGTAGAAATGCCTTTTCAAGTCTAGTTCCTTTTGGGGCATTTTCTGGAACAATTGTTGCGAATTTTTTCAGGTATTCGGAAGGGGTGGAGAAGAAATGGACTTTCTGCAACAGCAAGGGATTCAGGTCAAGGTTATCCCCGGTATGATACCGTAAGCTAATCTTTAAGTTGCATTAGCAATTTATCATGGTTAAATTTCCTTGTTTCGAGGATATCGAATGACTTTGAGGTGAATGATGTAGAAGGTTAAATCATCCCTCACTGACCATAAAAGGCTGTAACTACACCATTTTGGTGAACATTTCTCTTCTGATTTCATGTCCTCAATTTGAGAAACGACTGTGAAAGTCTATTGGTTTTATGTGATATGGACTTAACATATTATTTTTTCAACTGATTTTTTTATCACATGATGCTTGATTAGCTTTTCAAATTTTCTCAAACGGGAAAGTACAGAGGAGATGAATTGTGTTTTGTGTGTTGAAATAACAGTGCTTAGATAAAGGGTAAAGCAGAGGTGTGTTGATCATATGTCCTGTATTCATATTATTCTTACTTAGCTTGTTTGAAAATAGTTTCAAATGGTAAGAAATATTTTGGATGATGAAGGGGAGCGTTTTTTCATAGGGCATAGGGCATAGGGCATAGGGCATAGCATCTTTTTGAGTTCCTGGAATGTAGGTACATGCATTTGACACTATGCCCAAAAGAATTAAAACTTACAAACAATTTCTTCAATCTTGAAGGTATAGAACTAAATGTATACCTTTTAAAATAGAACTGAAGGTATAGTCCTCAATTCTTGTTTAGTAAAGAAGTTTCATGTTGAAGAAGAATTGAAAATCTTACTAATATAGAACTGAATGTGTCGGAAATGCCTTTCATCTCTAATATGCTTATTGCCTTACAGGTATTACTGCTGCTTCAGGAATAGCAGCAGAGCTGGGTATTCCTTTGACCCATAGAGGTGTTGCAAATAGTGTTAGATTTCTCACAGGTCACTCAAGAAAAGGGGGAACAGATCCTCTCTTTGTTGCAGAGAATGCTGCTGACCCTGATTCAACTTTAGTGGTTTATATGGGCTTATCAACCCTCCCTTCTCTTGCTCTAAAGTTGATACATCATGGTCTACCACCAGATACACCAGCTGCTGCAGTTGAGCGAGGAACCACACCTCAACAACAGATGGTAAGTATACGTTATATGTTATATATCATGCATGTATTATCACATTTCTATTTCAAACTTTTTAATTAAGGTTGTGCTTGGTATAGTGGAAAAGTGGAAGGATGGATAGGGGAGGGTGCAAAAGTGAAAAGAAAATGAATCATGGGTGTGCTTGGTAAGAGTGAAAAAAGAGAGTAAAGAAAATAAGAAAGATGATTATTTTCCACCTTTATTCACAAAAATAAATTATTTCAAATTGGAAGGGTCAGAGGGAAAATGAAAGAGGTGTAAGTCAACTGTACATATTTACAAGTTTGTCCACCATTCTTTTAGATATTACTTTTTTTTTCTTAACTTGCAAAGGGTATAATGGTAAATAATATAAATTTCATTTTTCAACTTTACCAAGTAATGGATGGAAAAGAAAATTAATTTTCTTTTCACTTTTTCATCTTTTCTACCATACATACCAATGGGAAGAGAAAAATGTGTTTTTCATCTTTTCACTTTTCTCTCCTAATTTTCCATCTTTCCATTTTGCTATCCACTCTATCAAGCAAAGCCGAAATGTTCATTATTTCTTTACAACATTGAGATTAAAGTGATTATCTATGGTTTAATTTCCAATTGACAGTTGAATGATTCCTTTTTTTATGTAAGATCTGCAATGTCAAACACATGATAATGTTATTAATGCATGATTGTAATTTAGTAGAAGTATTTGGTGAGAATTCAATATAATCCTAAACCGCCCGTTAGAATTGACATGATGAATATAAAAATTTTATGCCAATAAATTATATTATATTTGTTGAAGGCAAAGGACGTTATCTGTTAAATCCGTCTACTTTCAATGAGATTTATTGGTATAAATTTTATTTAATTAATTTTTTCTTTTATAAAAATTGTATAAAATCACAGTCTTACCTTCCATGGGATTTCAAATCTTGTTTTGATGGTGCCAACTGATTATGGCTGTTCTTGTAATGATACAGGTCTTTGCAGAGCTGAAGGATCTTGCTGATAAAATCAAAACGGCAGAGTTAGTATCACCAACACTAATCATTATTGGGAAGGTTGTTGCGCTTTCACCATTCTGGCCGCATTCTTTGAAAGAAGCGCCTTGTGTGGTGGTCAAGGCCTAAAAGACGTCTATGAAGCAGCTTATCAAATTAATAATTATTATGAGGTTGATTTGTTTAATTTGGCATGTTAAGAGAAAGTGACGTCTCAATTTCTTGGCTGCTTTGAGGCATAGGCACAGCCATTTTTGGTATTTCTTGGACTTCTTAACATAAAGCAATACCAAATTTCATTATACTTCGAATTTGATTTGTTTGACGTCCCCTCTTAATACGTAATCAAGAATCAAATGAACATAGTTGCGTGAACAACTTGAATAAAATTAATTAAAATTTGAATTTTAAAAATCTGTTGTTAGTCATCCACAATAATTAAATTTAGAATGCGAAATTACATTTAAAACCCGTGGGCCTCTTCACTTCCGGAATTAATATGATTTGTATGCCATTAAACAACGTTTACTATCATTATGTTTTAGGTTAAAGTTTAGAGTTTTTTTTAATGAAGATTATTTAGGTAGACGTGAAATTATTAAATATTAATGATGTTGAGATTAATTATGAGATTAAATATCATAATTAATTATTGTAATGATGAGATAAGATATTATAATTATGAAATTATTTAATATTTATAAAATTAATAAATTATTAAAAATTATTAAAAATATTTTTATTTCAAATAATAATTTTGTTAATAAATATTAAAATTAATAAAATTGATAATAATTTAAAATGATTTTTTAAAAATTGATAATAATATTTTTACATAAATTGATAATGGTTTAGAAGATAATAATTGTTTTTAGTTAATAAAAAATAAAAAAAATGAAAAAATAGAACTCGCAAGAAATGTAAAAGAAAATTTAAATCAAAATCAAAATAAAAAATAAAAAAGGACAATAATAGGCTAAATAGTTATGCCGTACCATTAAAATCCCAAGAGCAAATGAAAAACAAAAATAAAATAAAGACATTTGAAAAGACCGGCTACAACAACTTATGTCAGCAGTCAAACTTTAAAGTTCAGCTCGGTGAGGATAAATTTGTGTCGTGTCATTCACGTAACTCAAATGCATAATTTTTTATTATCAAAGTCAGTTGATTTTAAATTATAATGTGATTGATTTTAATAAAATTAAAAATAATAATAAATATTATAATTAAAATAATTTTTATAAAATTTTATATTAAATAAATTTAATTGTATCAAATAAAAATACGATAAAATCCAATTTTAAGTTTGATTTTTATAATAAACGCAGCTACAATTAATTTCGAATGCAGCCCAAGTAGCGTAAAAAGTGGGGAATATCGGTATTCTTGGTGTGCCAATGGCCAAGGACTTCGCCAGGAAGAGACGAGGAAACTACTTGGAAATTTTCACTCGTTACTTTAGCCTTGACAATGAAACCAAAGTCAATTCATAGCAATTGTATGGCAACAAACGTTCTTCCATTTTTCTAGAAAACACAGCCTAAGCAATTCTCATCATCTTTGTGAAGAGCATCATTAGTATGTAGTGATCTTAAATGTTACAAACAATAAAAAAAGAATTACAAAATTTAAACTTTAAATTCATTAAATATTATTTTTTAAAAATAATTTTAAAATTAATTAAATTAAAATTTAAGTTTAATTTTTTAACATCATTGCTTACATCATATATTTAAATAATTGATTCTTTCTTATCTTCACACCTGGATGTCATTATAAATGGTTCTCCAAATAGCTTTTACCCAACCTCCCCCTTTCTATTCTCATAAATAATTAAATATTGCCTTACAAATCAAAGCAACTGTAGTTGTTTCCTCCTTGCTGTTGATGACATGCTGAGATGTCTGTTCTCTTTTCTGTTTCAAAAGTTTGACATTTGGTGCCTCCTATTTTTGGTGACTCATCAGTTTGCACTGCCCTTTGCATAGATTTTAATGGATTCTTTAATTTCAACATATATTGTTGAAATATCATTTGCTGTAAATTTTAGTTCTATTATAGAAGTCCCATGGAATTGTTAAATTCGTTGGGCAATTCTTCCTTGACAGAATTTTAATTTCTCAATAAGTTTTGCAACCTGAGTTGCTAAATTTGCCATGATTCTTCCATTGTATTCTTCAATACTAGGTTTGCCATTATTACTTCAAGTATTTGGCTGCTTTGTTGATTAATGATGTAATCTAATTGAGCTGAAATGTTAATAAACTTGAATTTGATTTGATTCAATAATTTGAATTTCGAAATTTGATTGAAATTTGATCAAATTTTATTTTTTATTTTTGAGTTGGATTCATAATTCAATTGATTAATATCAATAAAATCATATATATTAATATTAAACATTAAATTTTATTGTTTATTTATATATTTTTAAAATATATATAAAAATTTGATTAACCTTTCTAATCTATCAAATCGAGTATTAAATTATTTAAATTTGATATGATTTTTTAAATAGTTTAAATTTAAATTCAACTCGATAAATAAATCAAATTAAATTCAAATAATTTATGAATAATTTTACTTATTTACAGCATTACTCTTTGTAATATGCATGAATATTAGGTGAACCTTTGATTGATATAACTTAAAAATCATTACTAAGGAAGTAATACCTTCCTGCTTGGATCAATATGGGAAGCTAACCAATACTTAGAGCTTGAGTAGTATCAGTTTTAATAATAAATATATTTTGTATGCACAATATATAATTCAAAAGCTTCAATTGATTTTTTTTTCCAATAATTCCTTCTCATTAATTGGTAATTCTCTTCTATTAGAGTAAATTGTTCCACTAGTGCATCTGGCAATTGATTTTTGTTATCAATTCTTCGATATATTTTAATATACCTCCCCTATATTCTTGATGAAAATAAAAAGCCCTTCAATTTTAATTAGTTTCAACCTTAAATTTAAGATTATTCATTTCAAGTTTAAGTTAATTTTTTTGGATTAATTTGAATTTAGATCAATTATAGTTCAAATCAATTCAGATTTAAATCAAGCTGAGTTTGATTTAATTTGGATTCGAATCAATTTAAATTTAAATTGTTGAATTTTTTTTTAAAATTAAATCAAATTAGACGAATTTGGATTCGAGCTAATAGAATAAATTTTTTTTAAGTCGAATCAATTTTTAATTACTTCTAATTAAACTTATAAAAAATACTCCAAAGATAATTAAAGAAATATTTTAGATAAAATTATTTAAATATAATTTATGAAATTTTTTATTAAAAATAATTAAATAAAAATTCAAATCAATAGATTAAAAAATTTTATTATATAGATCAAATATGTGTAATTAAAAAAAATAATCAATTAATTAATCTAGAAAAACTAAATACTAAATTTTTCCACTGTATTTCAATTTTATTAATTTTTACCATAATACTTTCCTATTGATTTGTTGAAACTTTGTTATAACTTTTTACTAACTTGCAAAGACCGCAAACCAAGTCTTCAAACACCAAAACTCCTCCTTCCTTTCCTTCTCCATCCAAATCTTCTATAAGCCAGAGACTTTACTTATTCTGTATTTCACAATTTTCTCTTCGTCTGAACTACACTCATTGGCGATCGTGAGAAAAATTTTCTCTTAAGGCTCTTGAAACTGTAATTCCTTCTCTCTTTTTCTGGCTTCATGTATGCTTTTCCTTTTTGTTTTACAATTTATTTTAAAACATATATTTTTCTTGGTAGAACTTGTTTGAATGCATGTGATATTTTCCATTTACATGGTAATTGCATAGTTATTAAATTTTTTTTTTTTTGTTATTTAATTGAAACCTTTCTATGGGTTCTAGCTAGCAACTTCTCCTATTTACGTTTTTTCTTTATCAACTTAGTAGAAACTGGATGTCATATCATAGTTGAAAGTTCTTCAAAAAGAAATTTCATTTCTTTAAAGTTTTAAATGTTGCAAAATTTTCTAAAAATATTTTAAAGAGGTGTTCGGCTTTTGTTGAAATGAATAAAATGTTAAAATGGAAATCATTTGTTTGAAAAAAAAAATTTTAAACTGATCATCAATTAGGTGACTCTAACCCATTAGAAGTGACTTTCGAGCTAAAAGAATACCAGCATCTGGGATGACGATGACATAGGCAGTCGTCGAAAATCGATAGGAGCTAGAGAAAGAAAACAGGAAAATTTTTAAAAAAAAAAGCAAGAAAAAAAAAGGGGAAAAAAAAATGAAAGACAAGGGATTGTGAGGGTCCCTTATGGGTGGAGTGGGCATATTTAAATAGACCAAACATGACTTTTGGCTTTTTTTTATATACCAAAAAATAAAGAAAAATAAAAGAATTGAGAAAATAATGTAACTTGCACTTCTTCCTAAAAGGTTAAATACATTGTTTCGTTGTTTGAGCTATGTTGTTAATTCATCATTTTGAAATAATTTTATATCTTCTATGTATTTAAAAATGAATTTTTATCATATAATTAAATATATTTTATAGATTATAAAATATCATTTTAAATTGAAAAAAATGAAACATTAAAAAATTAATATTTACATATAGATTAAGTATTTTAACAAAAAAATATATAAAAAAAATATTTTTATTATCATATCTTATCATATTCATATCTTTATTTTTTTAAAAATATTATTGTATCATCTTATTCGTGTCTATATAGTGTTGCATTCTTATTGTATGTTCATGTTCCTGTTTTAAAGTATATAATATATCATAATATTAAAGTTGTTGCCCATTATAAGAAAATAAAAAACTAAACAAAAGACAATATGCAAAAAAAAAAAAAAAAATCAATTATACTTTATTTTGGTATATTAAACCTTATACCTATTTACTTATAAAAAATTTGTAATCAATAAATCTCACAATAAAGCACGAGAGCAAATGAATTAGTAATAATAAAACTTGGCTTCCTTATAAAAGTAAAATTTGTTTGTTTTTAATATTTATAATTTATTTTCGAATATATATTTCATCCATATTTGGCTATGCTATCCATTTGCATGGTACTTCCATATTGTTAATGAAGTAGGTCTAGTTGCTGCTTTATTTTGTAATGCTTGTTGAACATATATTTTGCTTGCTTTGAATACCTATCTCCATATATTACATTTGAATTTCTAGTTTACACCAGATACCATTGCAACTAGAACAAGAGTTGTTGGCAATACGATCTGTTGAGTATTAGAACTTAATTCGAAAGAGCTTTAGGGTCCATTGTAACAGGAGATTTAGGAGTTAATGCAAATTTTTTTTTGTGTGAGAAGCTGTTTTTCCTCTTAATCAGGTTCTTATACTGAGTTAATTTGTAATGTTTGCTGAACATATATTTTACTTCATGCTTTGGATACCTATCTCTGACTATTACATTTAAATTTCTAGTTTACATAAGGTACTACAACAACCAGAAGAAAAGCTTTTGGCAATACGATCTTCTGAGTTTTAGGACTTAACTCGAAAGAGTTTTAAGGTCCATTGTAGCAGGAAATCTAGGAGTTAACAACAGAATTTCTTTTGTGTGAGAAGTTTTTCCTCTTCATCAGGTTCTTGCTTTTCTCTCTCTTTTTTGTTCTTCTCGATTTGAATTGAATAATTTTATTTTGGTTTTTTAGTTTGCTATACGTTTTGATTTAGAATTCACAATGAGTCAATGACACAAATGGAAGGATTCATGAGACAAAAAAAATTTTAAAATCATTAGTGACTTTTACGTAAAGGAATAGTTTTGAGCTTGTTGTAAAAATTGATGCTAACCTTCCAAATTTCTTCACTCCGGATAAGTTAATTTTGAGACTGAAAAATCAACATGATGATCATATCAAACACAGTTATTTTGAAGAAATAAGACTTACGAGATAGAATCTTTATCCGTGAAATGAAAGTTAATAACTATTGACCCAATATGATTCATGACATCCAAATCTTCTTATTTCAAAATCATTAAAGATCAAAATAATCACTTTTCTCATATCTTGTATTGAGAATTCTCTTTTCTATTAGTAAGCAATACTATCATTATCAAACCAATGATGATTATATTTGTTATAACGTGAAAATCTATGAATTTGACCACTAAATATCAATAAAGTAATCATCAGGTGTCATAATGATTTTTCTATCTTTAAATACAAAATAAAAGTTGTCACTATTTTTTTTTTTTTTGTTTAGATGTGATTGAAAATCTAAAAATTTATATTTTAATGAACTTTAAAATTAAGTAAGATTTATTAAAAATTTTTGGTTTACAAATTAAAGTTGGGTTTGAAAGTATGGTTATATATTAAGAAGGTTATAACACCTTCATAATGCGAAGAAGGTATCAATTGATTATATATTATCCATTAAGTCTAATAAAATTTCTTTAAAATATTTTCAAAACAATTTAATATTAGAAATTATCTTTAAATTATCTTAATATTTTAAAAAAAATTTAAAAATATTTCCTTACATTAAGAGAATTAATATGCTTATTGTCATTCTTGAAGAGACTTCATCATCTATTCAAAAATATTTTTCATTAAAATCTTTGATATTAAAAATTTTCTAAATGATTTAACATTTAGCAGCATTTAAAAAATAATACCTCATCTCGAATTTTATGTAGAAATTGCCATTGCAACTCTATAATAATTCCATCACTTAAAGATTCAAAATAATTTTTTTTAAGTTTAAAAAAAAGTTAATATTTTAACCTTTTCTTAAATTTATTTTGTTTATTCTATTTAATTTTTATTTTTAAAAATTTAAAAAAATTGATATTTTAACTTTTACTTAAACATTTTTTAAAAATTTATTGTAGGGAAAAATTGATATTTCAATTTTTTTCTTTTTTTAAAGAAATTATTTTTTATTTATTTTTTTATTTTCAAAGATTTTTGGAAAAACTGATATTTCAATTTTTTTTCTAAATATTTTTTCACATTTATTTTAAAGAAATTTTAAATTAAAACATTTTACTTTCCATACAAATTTTAAAAATATTTTTAAAACCACATCAAAATTCACCCAAAAATACAATAAACAATCAAAAAATAGAAAAAAAATAAATTACACATAAAAAAGTAAAAGTGAACAAAAATAAAAAAAATAAAGAAAATATAAAAAATGCCCATGATTAACAACGGCTCGGCTCAATCGATGGCACAAATGGACAACTCAAGTAGCTATTTTTCCTAAACATTTTTTTAAATTTTATTGTAAGAAAAAATTGATATTTCAATTTTTTTTAGAAAATTATTTTTAATTCTTATTTTCTTTTTTTTTATTTTCAAAGATTTTAGAAAAAATTGATATTTAAATTTTTTTCTAAATATTTTTTCACATTTATTTTAAATAAATTTTAAAATATAACATTTTACTTTCAATACAAATTTTAAAAAAATTTCTAAAACTATATCAAAATTCAACCAAAAATACAATAAACAATAAAAAATAAAAAAATACACAAAAATGTAAAAGTGAACAAAAATAAAAAAAGGAAGAAATATAGAAAATACCCCTAATTAACAGTGGCTCGGCTCGACCGACAGCTTGAATGGACGGCTCAAATGACTAGGCTCAACTCAGGTAGGTTATTGGCCCTGGTCCAGTCATGTAGTCTAGGGTCGAATCCGAGTTCACGTGCAGATTCTAAACTTTTTTCTGTGCAACACTATAAATGTCACGCTCCGAGATCAAGATGTAATACGGTCATATTACCTTGAAAAAAATCTCAAAGTAATACGAAGCCTTCTTTCTTAAACATTCTAAAATTCTTCAATAAAATAATCTACCAAGTAAAATTCATATCTTTAATCCAACTGATGATACATATTTATACGTGCAAATACAAACCGTATAAAATACAAAACTATCTCTTAAGATCTTATTGGTCAACATATTCTCCGACGACTAAGTAATCTTTCTCATTTCATTTTCTAGCTTCACACAAGACTAACCAAACTTATCACTTAGTCATCTATAAAGAAAAAGTAAAAAGGGAATGAGCAAACCACAGCTCAGTAAGTATAGACTCATACACCTTATCAGATCAAGCATCGTTTTCTTACACATCATATAGATCATTCAAAATATTGATCAAATCAAAATATCAAAATATTTCATAAATTCATAAATCAATGTCAAAATATGTCACTTCATAAATCGTTGTAAAATACGCTATCATTCAAATATCATAATCAAACCAAATCATGGATCAATCGTTAAAATCATCATTATCATTCATTTATCGTTAGCTACGGTCATTGCTATAACCCGTGACATTGGTCGTATCGACATTTCATTCTCATGATCATTGCTAACTATTATAACCCGTTAGCCAGGGTTTATGCTAATTATTATTACCCGTTAGCTAGGGTCGTATGATCATGTCTTTGCTAACTACTATTACCCATTAGCCAGGGTCGTAGAACTAGTTCTGGTGTCGATGATCCCACTTTCCAAGGATGTAAAAAAAACGTAGCCATCACAAAATCATTCTTTAATCATAAATCATTTTTTCATTTCATTCATAAGCGTGATCCATCATTTATATAGAGAAACACAAAATAATCATATGCTTGATCCTATTTTCATACATCGAAAATAAAGAAATAAAACATTTTTTCATTTAGAAACACATATATATATATTCATAGATTCGAAAACAAGCAAAGTGTGTGAGATTCTACTTACCTCCATTCGATTCCACCATTTAGTTTTTCCCCCAAAATAATTAATGGCCTATCCAAGATCATTTCAACAGATCAGAATTTAATCAACCCTTTTTGAGACCATTTATACAAAAATCAACTAAGTTACACAAAGGGTTAACTTAACTAATTAATATTGATAGCCTGACCTCTTTTCATTAAAACAGTCATATCTCAATATATCCAAATCAGAATTATGATCTCTTTAATGCGTTAGAAAGTAGACTTGGCACACCTCGTAATTCCTTGTAGATTAATTATAACAATTTTGAAATCTACGTCATATACTACTGCCAAACAACCTGTATACCTTTTAATAAAAACTATATATTTATTAACAGGAAACTCCAAATTCAATTCCGCTTATTTCATTGAAAGTAGACTCAATAAGCTTTCCAAAATTTATGGCTTAACCTGTAAATCCTTGTATACAAATTAAGAAGAATTTCGTAATTCAACCCTGATACTGTTATCTTACAGCCTGTATATCTTTAAGTTAAAATTAGACAACTCTTTATAGAAAACTCAGATTTGACTTTCGTTTATTTCATTAGAAACTAGATTCAACATGCTTTCCAATGATATATAATAATCATAGCAATAATCTATCCATTAATGCAAAATTCTATTTTAATTCATTATTACAGATCACAACATTTCATCCAAAAATAAAATTTTTCCTTCAATCTTTAAAAACTCAAATCCTTACTTTCAGCCTTCAAACTCCATTCAATAATCATCAATAAATCTTAAAAACATGAAATAAATAAAGCCCAGTAATTTACCCAAATAGATCATCAAGATTAATGAAGGATTTCATGATTTTTCTTGATTTTTCTCTCAAAACTTTAACTCCAAATAATAGCAATCAACTTGATATTTCCTTTTAAATAAAAGGAGGGCATGTACTCACCTTTTAAGGGATTAACTTGATTGTAGCCTCTGATTGTGAATCTCCAACTTGATTTTTCATATTCTCTAACCCTAAGAAAGATGAGGAAGAAGAACTCTATTTCCTTTCTATTTCACGATAGTTAGATTTCCTTTCATCTAATGCTTCAGTCATTTTTCTTTTACTAAATAATGTCTTAATAAACTGATGGGCTTTAGTATTAGTCTAACTCAATTATTATTTGGGCTGGGGTATTACAATAAAATCCCAAGTTTATTTTTTCTTCATTTTGCATTCTTTTTCTCTTTCTACATTCCCTCTTTCTCTAACTATCTTCACTCGCTCAAAAAAATTCAATCGACTATAAACAAAACCCAAAAATCGGCTTGCAACCTTTATCAACCACCATCGACCGATCACTGTCCAAGCCCAAAATTTCAACCTAGGCACATCTTAATCTCCTAAAATTCGTTTTGTCCCTAGTTTTCTCAAACTTGATCTTTAAAGCCCTAAATCTAGGTTGGAAGTTGATGGCTTCTTCCCCCCAAAAATCATTCTTTATTGCTCCAAACTCTCCCACATTTTAGTATGCTCTTCTTACCATCCTCGCCTTTCTCCTAAGTTCCTAAACACTCTCAATCTCTTTAATTGATAAATTAAAAAATTTTATTACATAGAGTGTGCAAAGGTTTAAAAAAAAATTAATGAATTTTGATATTTTTTTAAATAAAAATTTTTGTTAAAAATTTTGACATAATTTTTACATTTGAATATGTATTAATCCCATTTAAATTATAAAAACGCGTTTTAAATATATTTTTTTGTATTATTGATGTTTTCATTAAATTTTATTAATTTATGAATTTAAATTTTTATTAAATTTTTATTGAGTATTAGAATTACGAATTTTACCTAAAAAAACTTTTGTCTTAAATTTGCCCACCTTTGTTGATTTTTTCTCATAAAACCATGTGAACTTTAAGGAATCCCTTAACTTTCTTAATTAGGCTCCATTTGGACTCTACCAGAGCGGTGGTGAGGTGCAAACAACACTAAAAACTTCACTGAGCCTTCGTTTGGATATCATCCCTCGTGACAATTGATAACTTCTAAACCCCACTGAAGCTAAAATTTCAACTGGACCCTTATGGGTAAGGGTCCAGTGGAACTTTTGTTTTTTTTTTTTTTTTCACCGTTACTTTGTTTCATATTTGCCCCTTTTTCTCCTAATGTTTTTCTCTGTTTTCTATGCTATTATTTTTTAATTATTTAAGGGATAAATAAATTTATATTGTTGACTTTTTTTTGTTAATTTATTTTATTTTTATTTGAATATTTTCAAATTATTTATTCTTATTAACTTTCTCATTATTTATTTTTATATAATAATAATTTAATTTTTTAATTATTTTTTAATTTTATAAATATTAAATAATTTAAAATTTTTATTAAATATAAATTTTAATCTATCTTTAATGTTCATTTATAATTTTATTATATTTAATCTTATCGTCACTGTTGCATTTATATTCACACATTTTAATTTTAATTTTGTAACTATACAATTTAATTTTATCATTATAATAATCAATCACATTTTAATCACTATTTTTAATCTTATCATATCTAATTTTATTGCCCATCCAAATATACTCTTGCTAATAGGGGTATTAGAAAAAATTACCGAGGGATATAAGCCACAGAGAAATATACCAAGATCAGATTCAGTACTAGTGGGGTTGTTGGTTGTGTTCTACTTCTATTTTAAGTCTTTCTGAGTTTATCCCTATATCAGTTTTACACATTATCTCTCTGTTTTTGCAGGTCAAAAGCCATGTCCGTCGTTGAAGCTGCTTTATCCGTGTTCTTTGAAGGGTTGTTTAGTAAGTTGGCCTCTTCTGAGTTTATCAACTTTGTAACTGAGAAGGAAGTTTGCGAGGAACTCAAGAAGTGGGAAAAGACAATGCGCAATATTCATGCAGTGCTTGATGATGCAGAGGAGGACCGGCATGAGAAAAGTTGGTTGGTCGCGCTCCAAGACTTGGCATACGATGCGGATGACATATTGGATGAGTTTGCTACTGAAGCTTTGAGACTCAAGTTAACGAGGGAATATCAAGATCACAGCGCAACTAAGTTACCAAAGCTCGTTCATACATGCTTCACCGGGTTCAGCAGTCATAATTTATCATTTAATAAGGAAATGATGTCCAAGATAAAAGAGATCACTGCTAGATTTCAATATTTAGAAGCACAAAAAAGTGTCTTGGCTTTGACTAAAAGTGGTGGTGGGGAGGCCTAAAAGAGCATTGGAATGGCGATCAACCACTTGCTTGGTGAATGAAACTCAAGTCTGCGGTCGGGAAAAAAACAAGGAAGCAATCCTTGAATTGATTTTTGGGAGTGATGATAGCAATCCTTTTGGAGCTTCTGTGATTCCCATCATTGGTATGGGAGGGATTGGCAAAACAACGCTTGCTCAGCTTGTCTACAATGACAGTCGTGTAGATAATCATTTTGATCTTAAAGGATGGGTATGTGTTTCTGAAGACTTTAGTATCCTGGAGATAACAAAATCAATTTTGCAATCAGTTAGTTCTGAATCTTATAATGCTGGAGATGATTTGAATAAGCGTCACATAGAATTGAAGAACAAGCTGGTTGGAAAAGAACTACTTCTGATTTTGGATGATCTTTGGCAACAAAAATATGAAGATTGGACTCGTCTAATATCCCCTTTTGGAATAGGAGCTACGATTGTTGTGACAACACGTGATCAAAGTGTTTCATCAATGGTGGGTACTATCCCAAATTACAAGCTGCCAAAGTTGTCAGATGAAGATTGCATTTCTATATTAACTCAACATGCATTAGGAGCAAAAGATTTTAGTGGGCATCCGAACTTGGAAGAATTTGGTGTACAGATTGCGAAAAGGTGCAAGGGTTTGCCCTTGGCAGCTAAGACCATTGGAGGCCTTTTGCGCAATAAGGTGGACATTCGTAAGTGGGAAGAGATACTAAAAAGTGAGATTTGGAATTTACCAGAAGAGAGGAGTAACATAATTCCAGCTTTACGATTAAGCTATCATCATCTTCCTGCAGATCTAAAGCGATGTTTTGCTTACTGTGCCATACTTCCCAAAGACTATGAATTTTCTGAGGAAGAAATAGTCTTATTATGGATGGCAGAAGGCTTTCTGCGAGTGGCAGCTACAAAGCAAAATGAAGATCTGGGTCATGAGTACTTTCAAGAACTTGTACGGAGGTCATTTTTTGAAATATCCAACAAGGATGAGTCTCGATATATAATGCATGATCTGATTAATGATTTGGCTCAATCAGTTGCCAAAGATATATGCTTCAGACTGGAGGGTGACAAGGCATTGAACGTTTCCAGTCATGCTCGCCATTCGTCTTACATTGGTGGTAGGAAAGACAGAATTAAAAAATTCCTAGTCTTTTACGGAAAGAAGGGTTTAAGAACCTCCTACGGTTGAAGATGCCTGAAGGGTGGAGGTATATCTCTAATCAAGTTCTCGGTGAGTTGTTGCCAGAATTTAAATACTTGAGGGTGTTTTCTTTACAAGGGTGCCACCTGCCGGAGTTTCCCAATATTATTGGAGAATTGGTGCATCTGCGTTATCTAAATTTTTCTTACACTCAAATCAAAACTCTGCCCGATTCAATTTGCAAGCTTTACAATTTAGAGACCTTGCTGTTGCGGGGGTGTTCTCGTCTCAAAGAGTTTCCTTCTGAAATGAGATTTTTAATCAACCTGAGGCATCTTGACATTACAGGTGCACGTTCAATAAAAATGATGCCAATGGGAATCGGTGAACTAACCAATCTCCAAACATTGACAAATTTTGTTGTGAGTCAAGACAATGGCCGTCAGATAAGGGAGATGGAGAATTTGTCTAATCTTAAGGGTGGACTTGTTATTTCAGAATTGCAGAATGTTGTCAAAGCTCAAGATGCATGGGTGGCTGGGTTATGTTATAAGTCGAACCTTCGGGATTTAGCTTTAAAGTGGAGTTACAATTTTGCAGGAGAAGAAAATCACAAGGACGTATTGGATTCACTCCAACCTCCTAAAATGATTGAAAGGCTCACCATCGAATGTTATGGAGGTGAAACATTCCCAAATTGGATTGGAGATCCTTCATTTGAAAAGCTATCGATTCTGAATCTGTATTACTGTCCAAATTGCACATTATTACCAGCTGTTGGAAGATTACCCTCGCTAAAATTTCTTTCTATGAGGCGAATGAGTAAGTTAAAAAATGTGGGTGTTAATTTTTTTGGAGAAAATCTGTCGATTAATTTGTTTTCATCACTAGAGAAATTATGTTTTCTGAACATGCCAGAATGGGAGGAATGGGATCCCTGTGAAGTTGATGAAAATGTGACTTTCCAACACCTCCATGAGCTCATCATTTCAGGTTGCCCAAAGTTGTTAGGAAGTTTACCTAATCGTCTTCCTTCATTGAAGAAGCTAGAGATTATTCGGTGTCAACAACTGAGAAATCTACCTAGTTGTCTTCCTTCATTGGAGAAACTTGTGATTCAAGAATGTGAGCAGTTGGTAGTTTCACTCTCAAGCATTCCGAAGTTGTCTGACTTAAAAATTGATAGGTGCCAAGAGGTGGTGTCTACAAATTGTACATTCTGGCTCATTCATGAAAAGAGTCTCTCTTTCAAACATTTCAAAATTCACTTGTCCAATGGAGGGGATGATGTTAAGGTTGATAAAAGCTGAACGTCTTTATATACGTGGATGTGAGGAGCTAATTTCTTCATGGCAGAACCAGGAAGGACCCTCAACACATTTGAGGCCTATTAGCTTTTTGGAAATTCACAATTGCTCAAGACTTGTTTCATTAGGGGCAGAGGACGAAAAGGAAGAGCATATGCAATTACGACGAATCCCTCGCCATATTGAAGATTTGACCATACAATATTGTGAAAGGCTAGAAAGGCTATCAGAAAGCATACACAGCTACAGATCCCTTACAGTGCTACGAATTGGAGCCTGCCCAAGATTGATTTCATTTTCAAGTGGAAACTTGCCTCCAAATATAAAACGTATAGCCATTATGGGGTGTGAGAATTTGCAGTTCTTTCTGGATGGAGAAAATAGCAACATCAACAGCACGTCTCTTCTAGAGCACTTGCAGATTGGAGGTTGTAAGTCTCTGATATCTTTATCCTCAAGGGGCGAGTTACCTATTAGGCTTCAACTTGTTGAAATTTGTGGTTGTGAAAACTTAACATCCTTATCATCCAATGGCAAGTTACCTGTGGGGCTTAAATACCTCAGAATTAATAGTTGCCGAGCACTAGAGTCCATTGCTCAGGAAATTCAAGAGAACTCTTCCCTTGAATTGATAAGTATCAGCTTTTGCGAAAATTTCAGATCTTTGCCTCACGGATTGAACAAGCTCAACCATCTTGGGGAGATTTTTATTGAGTGTTGTTCAAGTTTGATTTCATTTCCAGGAAGTGGATTATTAACCACCAAACTCCGAAAGCTTCACCTTTCTGGGTGTGAAAAACTCCAGGCCTTACGCAACTGCATCCACAACATCGTTTCTATGCGAGAATTGTTGATATTTAATTGTCCAAGTGTGATATCTTTCCCAGAAGAGGGGTTCCCTACCAATCTCACTTCACTTACAATCTCGCAACCCAATATTTGCAAGTTGGTGATCGAGTGGGGTTTGCACAAACTCACTTCTCTTCAACATTTCTCCATCAACGGTGCTTCTCTAGATATGGTGTCATTCCCATGTGAGGAAATGCTTCTGCCCCGCACTCTCACCTCCTTCACCATCACAGATTTTCCAAACCTTGAAACTCTATCGTCCAAGGGCTTTCAAAATCTCAAGTCTCTTGAATCATTGGGTATCCATAGTTGCCCCAAGCTCAAATTCCTTCCAGAAAAGGAGATGCTTGACTCACTTTTGCAACTCGAAATTTCTAGATGTCCATTGCTAGAAGAACGATGCAAGAGGGATGGAGGACAAGAGTGGCCCAAAATAGCCCACATACCTTACATTGGAATTAATGCTTGTTTCTTAACATAGCCCACATATCTTACATTGAAGTTTGAAGCAGCTTCATGCTAGTGTGTTAACGAAAGGAACGCCAAGAAATAAGGAACATGTCACTTTGCAATTATATTCTACTTATGTGAAGAACATTAACGTACTATTAAATCAAGTGATGAAGTGATTTATTTTCATGATTATTGTTTTTTCATTCCATAATAAAAGGTTCATTAGTTCAATCCCTTATACACATAGCTTTTTGTTTTACAATGAAATGGAAAATATATATATAAAAAAAATCTGTGTTTAATAAAAATAGAAATTCATTAAAATTAAAATTGGACTAAATCAATAGGATTGAGATAGTAGAGGGATCAAATTCGGACTTTAACCTTTAAGTTTAACCATTGATAGAATCCTGCTTATCAAATTGGGGACAGGTAGTTTTGAAGCCCATTTTGTTAGAAAGGAGTGGATCTCTTTTCTACAAAACTTTAAATTGTATTGTAATCTGTATTTGCAGAAATGAGTAAGAGCTTCTTCTTCCATCATGGAGTATAATGGTTTAATTTGAAGTTATTGGAACTTGCGGATGGTTCTCTCCAGGTTTGATACAAAGATTCAATGTTTTGCTACCATTTTAAAAGAAAATTTTAGAATAGTTTCAGAATGAGTAGGTCATATAGCTGATTTCTATATTATATGTTTTTTTCTTGTGTTTATGAATCATTCATGATATCTCACGTATTTGGCTGTTCTTTATGTGTACTTCCTTTCTGCCTTACCTATGATTGGTCACAGAAAAGACCGAGTGACTATGGCATTGGATTGTTTATTAAAAGTTATAAAATTTTAGAAAATTCTATTTTATAGTCTATGACACATATTTCTTTCGTTCTTCTTGTAAAAATTTCCTATAGGACAATTTCAAGAGCAGAACCGATGTGCTAAATGTTTATTTCTATTAATCATTTTGTTTCATTGACTTCTGATTTTTTTTTTTTACCAGAATCATTCAAGAATGGTTTCAATTGTTAAATGTTTGTTATCTTCTTATATGCGTGAAGATTAATTTGATATCTAATTTTGGTTTCAGTCAGTTGGAAGTTGCAGAGGCTAGTGAGTAGTGCCTTCATAGGAGCACACAAAGTGGTTTGCAAAAGCAGATGGAAAGACCTGAAAAAGATGAATGCTGTTTACTTAGCTGAAGTATGCATTGCCTTCACTGCTGTCAAATTTGACCATGTGGCAGCCGGAATGTGTTAATACCAAAGTCTCTGCCTCAATTCCATTGAGAACTCAATTTCTGACAAATGATGAGATATTAAAGATTTACTGCCAGACTTAGGAGTGAGGACAGCGTCAATGGCGCCAAAATTCTCCCAAGGGAAACATTGTTTCCTATGAAAGTGGTAAGTTATTACTTATTGCCAGGGTTCTGAAATCATTTTAAAACGTTCTCCTTTTATAGCGAAGCAAAATCATTTGTACTTTATGTTTGATGTACATTATTTGTGTCTTTTAATATGAATAAGGTGCTCTTCCAGAACCAGCAATATCCTTGAATCATGTTCCACCATCCATAATCCATGTATCATACTCTTGAGTATATAGATTCCATGTTTATGATCAGAAACCATATATTATAAGAAATCATGATACTTAGAATAATGGAAACTTCCAACCTTGTTAGGATTCCTTTCTCTGTTTTTTTTTTTCTCCTCTTTTTTGGTGCTACCATTTTTATCCCAAATACTTCAAAACAAAAATCTGATGTTGTGGAACTTGTCTGACAGGACGAAATAACTTCAATTCATTGGTGGTTTCGAAGTTGTTAGGGCAGCAGCTCCTTTCCTACAAGAGAAATCTTTCCTCCGTGTCAGGGGTGCAAGCATAAATGATGAGATAGGGTAAGAACTTTATCAAGCAGGTAAAATTGGCTGACCTGGGACCTTCTGTAAAAGCCAAATTGATATTCTATATGTAAGTGTTAAAATTCTTTGTAATATTATTCTGTTGTGCAATAATGTTTGGAAGTTTCATTCCACTGTAGCTCAATTCTTTATATTGATGCGTAACATATTCTTTGCATAAAACATTGATCAGCAGCCTTTGTTTTTCCGATGATTGTTTCTTTCAGCTCGGTGGAGCCACAAGTTAAAATCTTTGCCTGGATTGAGCTTTTGAAGAATCTGAGGTTGTATGATAAACAATGTAAAGCAACACAGCTTCATGTGGTTTTCTTTTATACTTGCTTTGAAAACTGTTTGCCTTTATGTATGAAGTTTTAACTATTTATAATAGTGACTAAACGTTTTGATATGCTTCTTAGATCTTTATAAGCATTCTGGCTCGGCATAAAGAAACATCTACGTTGATTGCGACAAAGTGCTTTAGCTGCTAAGCTCGAGTATTGGTTTGAGGAGCTCATTTCAATCATCAAATCAGGGGTATGTCCTGTCTTGACATAAAAGAACACAAACTCAAGCATCCATTTATTCTGCAGAAGCTTATAAATAACTATTCTCAATTTATTCTGCAGAATTTCAGCTCAATTTCATGTGAAAGGAGCTTGCGAAAAAGGCCTGTTTCCAAAGGAGTCTAAATTGAATCAGTATGCTACTCCGATAACTGTCTCATATATTATGCAAACCCTGCATAATACTTCCTTCAAAATGAACGCAAAAAACATCACAGCTTATTTTAGGCAATTTTTGGAGCTTGAATTTTTTATGCAACCCATAATTATTGCTATGTTCAAACAACTGAACTCGGGATATCAGTATTTGTCAACTGGCTACATTGGGATCACAATTCTAGCATGTATCATGCTCTTATGGAGGAAAACCATCCCTTACAAGCTTAAAATTTACCCATTGTATCAGAACTTTTGTTTTCTGTTGGTAATTTTCATTTTCTTTTCTTTATTTTCCATGTTCACATTCTGTTTCAGTACAGAACTGGGTTCCAAAATGTCATTGAGTATCAAAACTTGAAACAAAAAGTAACCATAAATATTTTAAATGCTGGAAAGTTATGTTGTCTCACAAATCATGCAACCTATCCGAATGCCTGTAAACCGAAATTTATCACTTTGATCAAGTGAGCACAAAATAAACTGACAGGAAACAAAGGAAGCACTCAAACTTCTAAATGTACAAGGTAATACTTTGTACCTCTTGCGTTTGAACTTCTTGCGTACTTCTGTTGTATTCGCGTTCGACACTTTAACGCTTCCAACATACTTACCAGAACATGTTGGAATACTACTGAATTTGACCAGATTCAGCAGGGAAGAAGGAAGAAGAAAAAGACAATTTTCTTGCGGGTAACGACATCCTATGTTATTTTATTGCCATATTTACATTAGTTTTTCTTTACAAAGGTAATTACTTTTTAAAAATCAGCCAAATATCTACCATATATTCTTAACTGATGATTACAACATATAAAAGATTTTTTTTATTATTGTGTCTTGCTGTATTCCAGTTTTTATTTTTTAGAAATTGCTATGATGTTGTCATATTCGTATCGTGTCGTAAATATGTCCGTGTCCATGCTTCATAGGATTCAAAGCATTGCCTGCAAAATAAATTATAAGAACACCTTAATAAAAATCAAGTACACGTGTATGGATTTTTTACCCCTCAGAAGGATGATGGAACAGTTAGTTATACTAGTCTGGATGATATAAGTGAAGTTCAGTTTCAGGACACAAAGCAATTTCAGCTTTTTACTACCACAACTATTGCCTAACAGATCAAATGACCTCTCAAGACAACCATAGTTGGTAGATGCTAACAGATGGACTCAATCATTTTCTAATTAATTATCATTTTGATTATAACAATACAATCATACCCCAAGATTGGATTTTATCATTTTGTCAAAGTGAATGCATATAATCTATCAATTAAATCATTAAGTTACATTCCGAGCAATCCGCAATCAACTCCAGTGGGATTATTTTATTTTATATAAAAGAAATGACACTATAAAAAAAATTCAAATATTAAAATTTTTTAAATTTACTAGATATTTTTTTAAAGTGATAATATATTTTGGATTCAATTATCTTATGCATTTTAGAATATAAACTACAATTAAAACTTGTTGGGGTTTTCCTCCTAAATTTCACCAATTTCTAATTGGATGACCATATATAATTAATCGATAACAAAATTTTGATTTTTTAGTTTTCATATAATCACACCAAGTACTTTTTTTTTTTCTTTTAATTAAGTATATAAAATAGTTTAGAAGTAGTTTCCGATATCAAATTCTATATATTAACTTGGAATATTGCAAAAGGTTTTTTTTTTAAGAGACTAAGCACAAAACAAGCATTTTTCAAGGGAGATAAAGAAGCTAATTGGAAAATTTTACTCAATACCTAGTAAACTTCTGAAGTCCAGGAAATAAAGTAGGATTTGATTGCTGAAGGTTCCAGGAACATGTGTTAATTTCCATGTAGTTTCTTAATTTGTCTTTTTTTTTAAATGCTTATATTGTGTTAAGTCTCTTTTAAATATGATTTTTTTGCAATATTATCTTTGAATATGTCAAGATGATATTGTAAAAAGACTTCTTAGAATGCAAGTCTCTTTAGTTTAGTTTATAAGTACTTTCTCGTATCAAGTTCTATCATCATGGAATATTACAAAAGAACAAATTCTAAGGAGACGAAACACATCACAACATTCTTCAAAGGAGACAAATTAAGGAATTACTTAAAAAAATTTTTTTTGGTCGAAATTACTTGAAGTTTTTCACTCTATGCTTAGTAAACTTCTCAAAGGATAACCAATAAAGTAGCTAATAATTTGGTCAAATGTGCACTTCAATTTCTAAAAGGAGGATTTTATATATGGTAATAACTTGGGTTTTTTTTTTGCCATAATAATTTTTTTTAGAGGTGATACCCGTACATATTGGATTGAATTTAATTTAGTTTTCTAAATAATATATAATATTATAAATTTTTAAAATCTAATTCGAATATGAATTAATGATTTCGAATCAAATTTTACTAATTTAATTTAGTTCATTGAATTTTAAACTTAAATTTAAAGTTTTTATATATTTTTAATATAATTTTTAATATATTTAAATAGATTTATATATAAAATAATTATTTTTATTTTATAAAAATTTAAAATATATAAATTAATAAAAATATATAATTTGATTTGATTTATTTTTTTGATTTTTTTATATTTTTAATATAATTTTTAATATATTTAAATAGATTTATATTAAAATAATTATTTTTATTTTATAAAAATTTAAAAATATATATAAATTAATAAAAATATATAATTTAATTTGATTCATTTTTTTATTTTTTACATTGAAATCTTAAATTTGATCCAAACTTAATATATATATATATATATATTTAATAATGAAATTTGATTCAAATTAAATAAAAAAAAATCTAAATCAAACTAAATACTACAATTTTAAATTAATTTTTTATTTTTTCAATTTTTTTCACGCCTAACTTTTTTATTGTATTTCTTAAGTATTCACTTTTATTTTACATATAAAAATTGTGATCAAGGACGGATCATGGGAAAGAGTCTAAAGGGACTTGCCTTCCAAAATAAATTATTAAAAAAAATAACATTACGATATTAAGAAAGTAAGGTGTTAAAAACTAATTAAAAATTAATTCAGTTGACAAAAACTTTCCTTTTGATTCTATAAATAAAATTGAAAGAAGTACATTTTGATTATATTGTTTTATTCAAATTGTTATAACAGGAGGTATATGTAAATATAAATTAATTGAATAAATTTCAATTAAAATTTAAGGTTTGAATATAAACTATTCAAATTGGATTTTTTATGATATATTGATAGATAATATGTAAATTTTAAAAATTTTATAATTTTTTTTATAAATTGATGATTTATTTTAATTTTAAAGATAAAATAATCTTTCTTATTTTAAAATTTTTTTCAAAAAAAATTTTAATGTATAAATTCAAAATATAAACAGTGATTTTTTTATAAACAAAGTTGGAGTTTGAAATAAAAAATGTTATAAGTTTTTTTTTAAATAATTTTATAAATTAATTAAATTAAATTTTAAATTAATATCTTCATCTAAAAGAGAACTTTACATCATTGCTTATAACAGATATTTAAACAATTGATTCTCTTATCTTCACAGCTGTATGTCGTTATAAATGAGTAATTCAAGTAGCTCGAAACCATCTTTTTCTTTCTGACTATAGGTTAGGTACGACTGTGAAATTCTACTTTCTTCATTAGCTGGCAATATCTGTTCTGAGTTAAATTTGCACTGAGGGATGGTTTTTATCCAGACTACTTTCTTCTTCGCATAAATATCATCTTGTAAATCTGAGAAACAGTAGTTGCTTTGTCTTTGCCGTTGATAGACTTGCTGAGATGTCTGTTTTCTTTTCTTTTTGAAAAGTAACTACTTTTTATCTTTGGCATTGGATGCCTCTGCTTCAAGATTTGACATTTGGTATGTTTTTCTTTTTATTTTTTTTATTTTTTTATCAATAGTATTATTTTTATTTAAAATTATAACTCAAATTTTATAAGAGATTTATTTGAAATTTATTAAAATTTTATTTAAAATTTGTTATATATTACTTAATGAAAAAAAAAAAACTTACAAAAGAAAAATTAAAAATTTTTTTTTTAATATGTAAGTTTGACTTACAAAAAAAAAATTTAAAAGAAAAAAAATTCTTAATAGACAAGTTTGTATAGTTATAAATAAGTGAAGTCTTTATAGGATTAGATATGAGAAAAAATATAAGAGAGTTATAAGATTTTATGGAATAGACACTTTATAGGAGTACTAAAGATTTATGTCTTATGAGTGTGTATGTTTATTTATGAGTGAACTAGATGAGACTGAGAGAATCCACATAGGTATGATGTATGGGTGCATATGGGTATATGTTCGATTGTGTTGAAATGGTACACATGGATATGTGTTTGTTTGGGTTGAGAATATTTTATAGGACTAAAAAAGATTGAGAGTGTCTTATGAGTATTTATTATTAAGTGGTTGATATGTTTTAATGTATGTTTGTAATTTTTTACAACTAGTAGATCTTATTTTTCATTCGTGGATGTAGGTAAATTGGATTGAATCACATTAAATTGTTGTCTCTTATGTAATTAATTAATTATTTGATTGCACTTTCGTTGATGTGATTAGATTGAGGTATTTTGGCCGAATAAGTGGTATTAGAGTTGTGATAATCCTTAACAAGTGATATCAGAACATGGTTCGAGACATGAGAAGAGACAAGTTTAGAAGAGCTCGATTCAAAAAAAAAAGTTCGAGTTCATGTTTTGAGGATTAGTTTGCATAAAGTGTGAAGACAAACAATAGAAGATGCTTGTGAGACTTCCATTACAAGTGAAGCCAAGTATGTTTAGTATGAAGAAAGATGATTGATAGAATTTGAGTCAAAGTAGAAATTATAAGGAATAATGACTCAAATCTCATAGGAGATTTGTTTGAGATTTATTAGATATTACTTGATGGACAAAAGACTTGCAGAAGAAGAATTCTAAAAAAAAAGATTCTTAATAAGTAAGTTTGACTTACAGAAAAAAAAATTCTAAGAGAAAAAAGATTCTTAACAGGCAAGTTTGTATAGTTATAAATAGGTGAAATCTCTATAGGGTTAGGTATAAAAAAAGATATAAGAGAGTTATAGGGTTCTATGTGATAAACACCGTATAAGAGTACTGAGAATTTACATCTTATGGATATGTATGTTAGTTTATAAGTGGACTAGAAAAGACTGAGAGGGTCCACATAAGTATAATATATGTGTGTATATGAGAATGTGTGGTTGTTTTGAAAAGGTGTAAATAGGTATGTATTTGTTGAAGTTGAGAATACTTCATGAGACTATAAGAAATTGAGAAGGTCTATTGGTATTGATTATTGAGTGGTTGATATGTTTTGATGTATGTTTGTAATTCTTTACAACTAGTGGATCTTATTTCTCATCCGTGGACGTAGGTCAGTTAGATCGAACCACGTTAAATTTTTATCTCTTGTGTGATTGATTAATTGTTTGATTTCACTTCTGTCAATGTTATTGGATTGGGACCTTTTGACCTAACAAATGGTATTAGAACTGTGATAATCCTTAACAAGTGGTATCAGAGTATAGTTCGAAACATGAAAAGAGGCAAGTTTATAGGAGTTTGATTCAAGAAAGAAGTTCGAGTACGTATTTTGAAGATCAATTTGCATAAAACGTAAAGGCAAACAAAAGACGATGATTGTGAGATTTCTATTACATGTGGAGTCAAGCATGTTTAGCATGAAGACAGATGATTGATGGAATTTGAGTTAAGGTAGAGATTGTTAGAAAGAATGACTCAAATCCCATAAGAGATTTGTTTAAGATTTGTTAGAGATTTGTTTAAAATTTGTTAGATATTGCTTGATATACAAGAAGACTTGCAGAAGAAGAATTTTAAAAGAAAATGGATTCTTAATAGATAAGTTTGACTTGCAAAAGAATAATTTTAAGAAAAGAGGGATTTTTAATAGACAAATTTATATAGTTATAAATAGGTGAAGTCTTTACAGGTTAGGTATGAAAAAAAAAAAGTAAGAGAATTATAAGATTTTATGGGATAGACACCCCATATGAGTACTGGAGATTTATGTCTTATAGGTGTATATATTTGTTTGTAAGTTGACTAAAAGAGATTGAGAGGGTCCACATAGGTATAATATATAGGTACATATGGGTATGTATTCGATTGTGTTGAAAGAGTGTACATGGATATGTGTTTATTTGGGTTGAAAATACTCCATAAGACTAGAGGAGATTGAGAGGGTCTATGGGTATTAATTATTGAGTAGTTGATATATTTTGATGTATATTTGTAATTCTTTATAATTAGTGGATTTTATTTCTCATCCGTGAATGTAGGTCAATTGGATCAAACCACGTTAAATAATTGTCTCTTGTGTGATTGATTAATTATTTGATTTCATTTCTGCTGGTGTAATTGAATTGAGGCCTTTTGGCCTAACAATTTTTACTCCTATCCTCAATTATTTTATTGCCCTTTGCACAGACTTTAATATATTCTTTAATTCCAACATTTTTTTTCAACATATGTGGTGGATATTTCATTTGCTGTAAATTTAGATCTATTATAAAAGTCCTATGGAATTTTAAAGTTCATTGAACAATTCTTCGTTGACAGAATTTAATTTCTTAGCAAGTTTTGCAACATGAGCTGCTAAATTTGCCATTGATTCTTTCACATCTTTGGATACTAGGTTTGTCATTATTCCTTTAAATATTTGGCTCATTTCTTGATTAAAGTGTAATTAAATTGAATCGAAAAATTATTAAATTTAAGTGTTAAATTTAAATTTGAATTGAATTTATAAGAGATTTGTTAAATATTACTTGATAGACAAAAAGACTTACAAAAGAAGAATTTTAAAAGGAAAGATATTCTTAATAAACAAGTTAGACTTGCAAAAGAAGAATTTTAAAAGGAAAAAGATTTTTAATAGGTAAGTTTGTATAATTATAAATAGGTGAAGTCTCTACAGGATTAGGCATAAGAAAAAGATGTAAGAAAGTTATAAAGTTTTGTGGGATAGACACCCTATAAGAATATTAAGGTTTTACATATTATGAGTGTGTATGTTTATTTATGGGTGAACTAAAGGAGATTGAGAGAGTCTATTTAAGTATGATGTATAGGTGCATATGGGTATGTATTTGTTTATATTGAGAATACTTCATAAGACTAAAAAAAATTAAGAGAGTCTATGAGTATTGATTATTGATGTGAGATTGTTTTTATGTATATTTATAATTCTTTACAACTAATTTATCTTGTTTCTCATCCATAGACATAGGTTAGTTGGACTGAATCACGTTAAATTATTCTTTTTTGTATGATTAATTGATTGATTGTTTGATTTCGCTTTCACTTGCTTGATTGGATTGAAGCTTTTTGGCTAACAATATCATAGTTGAAAGTTTTGCTTCAAGAAGAGGTTTTATTTCTTTAAAGTTCTAAATGTTGCAAAAAATTCTAAAATTGTTTTAAAGAGGTGTTCTGCTTTTGTTAAAGTGAATAAATGTTAAAATGAAAATCATATGTATGTAAAAAGATTTAAAACTGAGAATCAATTAGGTGACTCTACCTCATTAGAAGTGATACGTGAGCTAAAAGAACAATAGCACCTGCAATGACATAGCAGAGGAGGAGAGAGAGGAGAAAAGAGCGATCTGATCTCATGCCTCATGGCTTCACTCACGGACATACGGCTACTCTTTCTGTACCGATGTTGTATTTGTGTTCGACACGAACACACCGTCGATACAGTAAAATACATACAGACCAAGCTAGGACACGATAAAAAAAATAAAAATCTAGTTCCACACCATCTGGAGAGATTTTTTTTTAGATCTAGGATTTTCCATTTTTCTTTTTTTGAAAATCTTGTTAGGTAAGAAGAAAGAAAAAAGGTTAGATGTATTTACTGATAATTTTTAAATAATTTTTCAATATCGATGGGCAATGGCAGATGGTGGTGATGATGACAGAGGGGTTGTCAAAAACCGGTAGGAGCTAAGGAAAGTAAACAGGAAAATAAAAAAAAGCAAAAAAAAAAGAAATGCAAAAAAGAAGGAATGAAAAAGAAAATTAAGGGATAGAATGGGTCTCTTATGGGTGGAGTAGGCATGTTTTAGTAGACCAAACATGATTTTTGACATTTTTTTATACACCAAAAAGTAAAAAGAAAAAAATGAAATTAGAAAATAATATAACTTGTCGCACTTCTTAAAAAATTAAATACATTATTTAGCTGTTTGAGCTATATTGTTATTTCATCATTTTGAAATAATTAATATCTTGTATGTATTTAAAAATAAATTTTTTTTATATAATTAAGAAATTTTATATATTATAAAATATAATTTTAAATTGAAAAAAATGAAACATTAAAAATTGATATTTACATATACATCGACTATTTTAATATAAAAATATATAAAATAAATTTATTATTGTGTCTTATCATATCCATGTCTTCTTTTTTTTTTCTTTTTTTTTTTTTTGTAAATTAGTGTTGTCTTATTCATGTCTATGTGGCGTCGCATTCCTATTGCATGTCTATGTTTCTGTTTTATCCTTATTTGATTGTTGCTCTGGTTTCTTCCGTGCTTATAATCTTCGTAAGATGCTGAAATACAACTTTGGTTTTTATAATTATACTGTTATTGTGCTTATTGTAGATATCGGTTTTATCCGGATCTACTATATTATTATTAATAATAATAATATTTAACAAAACAAATAAAAAAACAAAAAATAAACAAACAAAAGAAATAAAAATAAGACAAAAGTCAAGGGGTTGGTACGACGCCGAACTGGTCCGACCAACTACCCGATCAGCCTTCAGACAAGCCACCAATCACGGACGGTAGGTATGATTTTTCAATTAAAAAATGAGATTCGAATCCTAGAAATTTTGAGATTTGAATCTTAACAAGCTCTATAAATAGAGCTTGCAAACCAGAGGGAAATGGAGGGCAAAACGAAAGCAAAAACGGTAAAAAAAAAAAAAAGAGAAGGGCAGATTCTGTCGAAAATTTTTTTTGCAAAAACACAAAAAAGGGACAAAATCACAGTCCCCAAGTAGGGAAACCTAGTGCCAGAAAAGCCACCTACACAAAAAAAAAGAGATCAGTCAATTCTGTCCATAAAAAAAAAAGAGAAAGAAATGAGAGCGAAACTTTGAGCCCCGATCTACGTCGATCGGGGCTGTTTCCGATAAAAAAGACACCGGATCTGGAAAGATCGCTTCGAAAAGAATTTCCAGAAGTATTTTCACCTTTTTCGGTGATCGAAAACCATCGCAGTGACTGTCGGGGGTGAGCCAGACGTCGGTCGGTACGGTGGTCTGACGACTGGCCAGCGGACCTCTCCCCCAGCTCTCTCTCTCCCTCTCTCTTTTTTTTTTCTGAAACAGAAGCCAAATGAACCAAAAAAAAATCTTCAGCTATATATAGTAAAGCAAAAACTCAAAACGACGTCATTTAGGGCATAAGGCCAAAACGACGCCGTTTCAGCCAAGGAGGATTCGCATGTCAACCCGTGACCCGACCCGAGATCCGCGCACCCGACTCGCGACCCATTTCCTTCATCAGCCTCTGACTGGTCTGACTGGACCGGAACCGACCGCCCAGACCGAGCCGAACCGTCGGACCGAACCGTCAAACCGAACCAGGCGTTGACCGATCCGGTTCAGGTAAAAATTTTTTTTTTTAATTTTTATATATTATTTTATTAATATTTATGCATATTAAAATATCTATATTTGTTAGACTAATTGATGAAATTGTGGTTAATTTTTTTTATGTAATTATGTTAATAAACTTTAAAAACAATAATATAAAAATAAATTTAATAATAATACTAAACTAATAAAAAATAAGAGAAAAGGAAATTTTTATCCGACGATGAGATTCAAAGGTATTTCGAGTAGTGATGTCTACGAAATCTCTAGGTGAGAAGATTTTTTTTAAGTACTACCAGTGTATTGGAGTATTTATAAAAATTTTCAATACAGTAAAGATTTTCTTTTTTAAAATAATAAATAAAAATTGATTAATAAATTAAAAATATAAGTAATAAAAATAGGAAGAAAAGAAATTTAATCCAATGATGGGATTCTAAAAGTATTCCGAATAGAGATGCTTTAAGAAATCTCTAAGTGAGAAGATTTTTTGTAAAATATTACCAGCGTATTGGAATATTTATAGAAAATCTTTAATATGATTAAATTCCTTTTTTTCTTCAAAATTTCAATTAAAATTTTAAAATTAATAAAACAATTAATAAAATTTTTGAAAAAGAATAAAATGTGTGCATCAATATGTTATTATTTGCATTGCATACATGACATAATTTTTTTACGAAAAGTAAATTTAGACCTCCCAAAGATGAGATTCTAAAAGTATTCCGAGTAGAGATACTTTAAGAAATCTCTAGGTGAGAAAGAGTTCTTTTAATGTTACCAACGTACTGAAACATTTTAAGAATTATTTCAATAAAAAGGTTTTAATTTATTTTTTCTCGAGAATAAATTTTTTTTAACGACATTTTCTTACGAAAAATAAATTCGAGCCTCCAAAGATGAGATTCTAAAAGTATTCCGAGTAGAGATGCTTTAAGAAATCTCTAGGTGAGAGAGAGTCTTTTAATGTTACGAACGTACTGGAATATTTTAAGAATTATTTCAATAAAAAAGTTTTGATTTATTTTTCTCGAGAATAATTTTTTAAAAATAAATAAATAAAAAAAATTAAGGAAATTATTTTTTGAATACTGAAAATAAGGCTGTTTTTATCAAAATCAAAGGATAACACGTTGTTAATTGGTACCGTTTTTAACGGGCACTGTGGGGGTGCTAATCCTTCCCCACACGTAACCGACTCCCGAACCCAGACTGTTTCGTAGACTGTAAAATTATCTTTTTAATAAATTTTAATTAATTTTAAGATTTCATTAAAATGATATATTTTAATAGGTGATTAATCCCACATAGCCAAAAAAGATTGGTGGCGACTCCATTATATTTTTTATTTGGTTTTCAAATTCGTCGGGCGGACGCAAAACCATTACGACACTTATAGTTTGCTTGTTGAAGAGAAACTTCGTTCATTTCGTCCCATTTAATCCTTTCAGTTTATTTTCTAGCTACATAAATTTTTGAAGCATAATTTGTGACTAAATTATCTGCTTGATTCAGCGTGGGAAACTTACAAATTTAATTAATAAATAAACTATAGACGATATAATCGGGATAGAAGTGGATAGAGTTCGAGGTAAGGTTGGGATGAGTCCCCATCCGTGTTAAATTGTGTGCAATCCTACTGCAAAGGTATTGATTCTGAAATTCGCACCAGAGATATACTAGAAAGCTGATCACTCATAGCTTTCATTTTACATAGAAGTACATAAAAGAAACCCCTTTTGAGATGCCTAAACAGCTTTCATTTACCATTCCCAATATCATAAAGTTAGACAAGTTTATTGCTCACCAATGAAAATGATTCGACTGTTCCCTTTTTTTGGCCAAATATTAAATATTTGAAACTTTCGAACTACACCTGCAAGAAGCTAACATATCTATCTAATTTTGTAGATTTATTCGTCAGCTGTTAACTAGCTGCAAGATTCTAGTTTCCTTTCATATTTTTCTTTGAGTTATCTACTAATCTGATATTTCTTAAATCTGAATGGTTTGTCATCCTAGTTGTACAATCTAGGTAATGTATGATGGGCTGAAGTTTGTGTCTGATGCATAGTCATAGTCTAAATCAGCCATGGTTTCCTTGGGCTATTTTTTTAGTTTGTTGAGTAATTGCTGCTGCTTTATGATGGATAAACTCTCTAATAATACCCATTTTAAGTTACCCTGTTAGTATATATTATAATGTATGTACTGCTCCACATTCTTATGTAAGCTTGTAACAAATTGAGTTGCTCATTACCACTGGCTGTTTTCTGGTTGAGACTGTACAAATTGAAAAATTGAAGGCATGTGTGGCTTAAACGTACTTATTGTGATGGGACTGACCTTGATGAATTGGATTTATTCTCAATCAATGAATTAATTGAAACTAAATGGCAGAAACTAGATGAATGAATTTAATGTCCTAAATGTTGTTTTAGTTAATTGTTTTCATTGTGGTATAGAGATTTGTATTTGCTTCAAGTTTTACAATTATCTTTGTCTAAAAGATAACATTCTTATTTATATCTTTTGCAGGACAAACCAACAAGATGAATTAGAAGTTCTATAGGTGATGGGGAGTTGGACGAGGAGCCTGGGGATCCAAATGGAAAAACCCATATTTAATTTCACTGGTTGCTGTGGCTTGTACATCTAGGTTATTGGTTTTCTTATTTCCAGTATGTTGTAAGGTATCAAATCAGTTTCATAATGTTAGTCCAGCTGTAGCAGAAAGCTGCATGGTTTGGCCTTTTTCTTTGATAGGACTACTGGAGGTATGAATATCTTACATTGTACAGAAACACAATTTTTCCTCAGGTTTTAGGGCATCGATGGAAGGTGGTCAGCTTCACATCTTACTTATACTACTGTGTTTTGATTATCTGAGTATTCTGTTAATTGGTATTACGATTAATCCAACTACCATTAGGTTTGTGTTGCTATATTTGATGCAACCGTATATATATGTAATAGTATTCTTATGAAAACGCCTACCGATTGGTTTAATGTTGTTAGAAACCTTTATGAACTTGTCTTAAATAATTAATACCAAATGGTTAAGTCTGAAACACTTAAGCAAACTCAGTAGACAAGAACAACATGGTTTAGGTATCATAAAAAATAATATAGGTTCACCAAATTATACAAAGCAAACAGAACGTACCAAAAATCTATATCTTGTGGATGCTTATCGTCCTGGGTTGTCTAATGAAAGTGATAGGTTTGTTGGCGTTCCACTGTATTTAGTATTTGATGATGAACTCTGAGCCGGGTATAATTCTGCTTGTTCATGCAACAAGCTCAAAGCCTGCTCACAGTTAGCTTGACCCCATGGATGTTTCTCAAGTTTTCTCAACTCTATCAGCTCTATAAGCACTTCTTTCATTGAAGGTCTTTCATCCCCCCTCAACTTCAGACATCTCATAGCCAGGTCGGCAACTGCTATCAGCTCTTCTCTATTCTCCTCGTTTGCAAGTTCGGGATCTAGGATCTGGAGGAGACGATCCTGTTGCATTGATAAAATGAAGTAAGAAGATAGGTTTCTTTCAGGCTCTGGTCTTGCAAAAGATACTGGCGTCTCGCCAGTGAGCAGTTCCACTAACACAACCCCATAGCTATAAACATCACTCTCTGCTGTCAATTGGCTTGTCTGGAAATATTGGGGGTCCAAGTAACCAAGTGTACCTTGGACTAATGTAGTAATTTGAGTTTTATCGATAGGAATCAACCTTGAAGCTCCAAAATCTGACACTTTGGTAATATAATTTTCATCGAGTAATATGTTGGCAGTTTTGACATCTCGATGGATGATTGGAATCGAGGCTGCAGAGTGAAGGTAAGCAAGTGCGCTAGCAGTTTCGGTGGCGATCCTTAGACGGATGTCCCAGGAGATTGAGGCTGCCTTTTCGGAATTGTGAATGTGATAGTGGAGGCTTCCATTGGGGACAAATTCGTAGACCAGTAAAGGGACTTCAGTCTCCAAACAACATCCCAAGAGCTTGACTACGTTTCGGTGGTTGATTTGGCTAACAACAACAACTTCATTGATAAATTGTTCAATTTGGGAACGAGTTTCTATTTTCGACTTCTTGACAGCAACTATTTGATCGTCTCCTATGATACCTTTATAGACCGTTCCATTTCCTCCTTCGCCGAGGATTCGATTCTTAGAATAATTATCGGTAGCCTTTGCCAACTCCTTGGCCGTAAAAATTTTTGTTGTCTCAACAGCACTTTGACGGGAAGAATTTTTCTGCTGCAATAATAGTCCCCCATTTTCAAGAAAGAACTTTTCTCTGAGCTTGATTAGTCTTCTTCTCTTTAAGAAGAAGTAAGTGGAAAACACTAACAGAAGCAGAACCAAAACACTGACGAAAGCTGCATGAATTAATCATATATATATATATATATTAAGAGCTCTTCCTAGAAAAGAAACAAAAAAGAAATAAAGCAAAACGGTGTGTTGAGTTATATAGTTACCTAGAACAGGCAGGAGCAGCTGAGAAAGAAATTGCTTGCAATGATAACTTCCTGGTGTATTAATACACTTATGATTGCCTTCACATGGATTATTAATGCACTCATCGATGTCTTTCGCCAAATAGAACAAATGATATCAGTATATATATATATATATATATATATATATATAGGTTACTGACTTATATATAGTAGTATTATGGAGGAAACATGAGCATTAATTTATAGGGGAAATTAAAAAAAAATTGACAGAAACATGATGTACTGGTTATATGCTCAAACTTCAACAGCATTTAGAATATTAAAAAGATTAATTATAGACGATGTTGAACAAGGGTGATGAAAGAGTTGAGTAGTATATAGGGAACAATAAGTAAGCCATACCTTGGCATCCCTGACTACAATAAGGGTTCCCTTGGTAACCTTGGTTGCAACTGCAGCGATAACCTTGACTACCCTTCACACAGTGGCTATTCCCCTTGCAGGCATAAGTGTTCAAGTCTCTTCGAGCTTCTTTGCAAGTGTGGTTGCTCACAATCCAATCAAGAACCACTGTAGAATGCTGTATCTTAGTCAAAAATTTGTTATCATCACCAAGATCAGATGCCTCGAAACTATAGTTGTGTTGGTCCACTAAGAAAGCAGATCCACAACGATAGGGCACCGAGATCTTTGTTTCATTAAGCACTTCCTTTATTTTTGATTCATTGGTGAGAATGTTATCCACATACGTTTGAACTATTTTAAGACCATCCGTAATAGGGACCTCGCAGCACCCAATCCCAGAGCAAGATCCGTTAGTCTTGTCCTCGCGCTTAACGTGACACAAAGAGAGGCACCCAGTGAAAAGCTCTCTGTTTCCAAGTTTGATCGTGCCCAGAGAGTTACATCCAGTTACAACGAACTTGTTTTGAGACAGTGCGAATGGAGTATCAGTCAAATTAATCATGGCTGTCGGTCCATCAGTTTCAGATCCATTGAGTTCCGAGCAGGTATGAGCCACAGATGCAGGGACAGAATTCCTTACTCGTACCCGATTTTCAGCTATAGAAATGTTTACTACCTCATATTTCGTAGCATCTAAAAATGCTTTTGCTGGGTTTATGGAAGTGTTGCAAGTAATGCGAAATCCCTTTAGATAGCTTCCCTTTTCTACGCCAAAAGGGTAAGGAATTTTAAGATGTCCACAACTGGAACTGCAGTGTTTAGGCGCCTTGGGTTGTTCTTCCACAGCTACTACAGCTGATACCATATATGTTGCCAAGACGAGCCATTGGAGCTTCGGCAAAGGATGCTTTAACGAAAACATGCCTTTCTTTTATGGTTGCGAAATATCAAATGACTAATTATAAGCAACTGATTCAAGATAATATAAAATGTTATGACAGTGCTATATAGCCACTCATCTTATACAATCATTTCACACACTCACTTCTTATTTTAAGGATTTATGTGAAAGATATTAAAATTTGTATAAATATTTTTTAATATAATTTTTAATATATTTAAGTAAATTTATATATAAAATAATTATTTTTGTTTTATAAAAATTTAAAATATATATAAAAATTAATAAAAATATATAATTTGATTTGATTATTTTTTTAATTTTTTATATTTAAATTTTAAATTCGATTCAAATTAAATATATATTTAATATTTAAAATTAAACTAAATAAAATTAAAAAAATAAATTCAAATCAAACTAACTACTAAAATTTTAAATTAATTTTAAAATTTTTTTTTATTTTTTCACTTCTAACTTTTTTATTGTAATTCTTAAATATTCACTCTTATTCTATATATAAAAATTATGACCGAGGATGGATCATGGGAAAAAGTCTGAAGGGATATGTAAATATAAATTAATTGAATAAATTTCAATAATTGGTGAAAATAATTAAAATTTAAGGTTTGAATATAAAATATTCAAATTGAAATTTTTATGATGTATTGATAGATAATAAGTAAATTTAAAAGATTTTACAAATTTTATAAATCTTCTTATAAATTGATGATTTATCTTAATTTTAAAGATAAAATATTTTTTTATTTTTAAATTTTTTTAATAAAAAAATTAACTGTATAAATTCAAAATATAAACTGTTGGGAAAAACAACACCCACGCGTAGTAACCATATACACAAAATAACAAGCTCAAATCAAGAATAAGAAAATACAAATATATTTGGTTCAGCCCAACTCAAAATGGCCTACTCCAAACCTAATCCACTATCAAATAAATATTTACAATTGTGAGACTTTTAGAATGAGAAAAGTCTCCTAAAACTCCTTACTCAAAACTTAACCCAAAACCTAATTACACCCTTTAATAGCCTACTCATTTAGCTATTTTCTTGGTGTCTAACTCTCTGGGGTTACTAAACTAAAACCAAAACATCTTATTTATAAGGTGAAACCCTTTATACTTTTACTAAACTCCCGATGTGGGATACAAGACAAACTCAAACTCACTTAACTTTCGATGTGGGATTCTGAGATTCAAGGCAAATCCCAACAAATCCTCATTTGACTTGAATCTCTAAACACTTCAACAGTATCTATAAAGCTAACATGCTTACCTTTCTTCTTTTCTTTCATCACAGGCATTCCAGCAACTGAGCCTCCATCAAACATGTACAAGTGATTAACCCTATTCCCTTGTAGAATCACACTATCATTCTTATACACTTTCAACCAATAATTACTATCATAAAATGTGTACCCCCGAGAAGCTAATTCACCCAAAGCAATCAAATTGTAGTGATAATTTGGTACATACCTTACATGACGAAGTGTCCTAATAACACCATTGTGAGATCTAAGGCGAACACTCCCAATGCCTTGAATCTGCACCTTTTCTTTGTTAGCAACCACAATATCCCCATACTTTTCATTCTCATTCAACTCCACAAAGCAACTCTTATCATTGCAAACATGAACTGTAGCAGCTGAATCTAAAACCCAACCTTTATCACTTTTCAAAGTCTGGGTCTCATCCACACAAGTTATCAAAATAATATCATCATCATCAGACACGACAGCAGTAGTATCACTCTTTTCTTCATCTGATTTCTTCTCATCATTCGCCCTTTTGAAAACAGCCATATCGCTTCTCAACTTCCTGCAGCGCACTTGGATATGTCCCTTCTCACCACAATAATAACATTCTACATCACTGTAATCTCTGTCTCTTGACTTGGATCTCCATCTTGATCCATCAATCCTCTTTTGAGTTCTCTCTCGATCAAAACCCTCTACAGCTAGTGTACTCCCTCCAGGTGATGAGTTCTGAGCTCCCATAAACCTTTCATTCTCATGCAATAGAGTAGTTACATCATCCAACTTTAAAGTAGACCTACCTACCAACACAGTTTGAACTAAAGGCCTATAAGACTTAGGCAAAGATGACAGCAAAATTAAAGCATTCTCTTCATCTTTTAACTCATCAATAGAAATCGCTAGCAATTGAGAAACCAATCTGTTAAACTCATTCAGGTGATTATGAAGACTCATACCTTCTTCCATCTTCAGAGAATATAGATCCATCTTCAAACATAATCTATTAGTTAACGACTTCGAAGCATAAATACCTTCAAGCTTATCCCATAAACTTTTTGGAGTACTCTCAGTCAACACACTGTATTTTACCTCTGAAGCTAGCGCCAATCTAATAGTACTAACAACCTTCTTTTGAATCCTATTCTAATTAGCATCAGACATCCCTTCAGGCTTACTATTCTCTAATGCCTGATCCAACCCTTGTTGTACTAACAGATCTTGAATCGTACTTTACCATAACATAAAATTACTCTTTCCATCAAATAACGGAATCTCAAACTTAGGCATAGACATACCAAACATACCTTCTTCAGACATCTTCAAACACTGCTTCATGATCTCTTGGGCCCACGAACCTTAAACCTCGAACCTCGCTCTGATACCACATGTTAGGAAAAACAACATCCACGCGTAACAACCACACACACAAAATAACAAGCTCACATCAAGAATAAGAAAATACAAATATATTTGGTTCAGCCAAACTCAAAATGGCCTACTCTAAACCTAATCCACTATCAAATAAATCTTTACAATTGTGAGACTTTTAGAATGAGAAAAGTCTCCTAAAACTCCTTACTCAAAACTTAACCCAAAACCTAATTACACCCTTTAATAGCCTACTCATTTAGCTATTCTTTTGGTGTCTAACTCTCTAGGTTACTAAACTAAAACCAAAACATCTTATTTATAAGGGTGAAACCCTTTATACTTTTACTAAACTCTCAATATGGGATACAAGATAAACTTAAACTCACTTAACTTTCGATGTGAGATTATGAGATTCAAGGTAAATCCCAACATAAACAATGAATTTTTATAAACAAAGTTGTAATTTGAAATAAAAAATTGTAATAAGTGTCATAACGTCTAGATCCGGGAATCTATCGCTAGACATTGACTTTAGGGAGTCGCCACCAATCTTTTTTATCTAGGTGCGATTGGCCACCTAAAGAATCTGTCCTTTTAGGGAACGCCTAAGTTTAAGGACCCCTAAAAGAATAGGTTCAGGTCTACTAACCAGAACAGGGTTCGGGAGTTCAATTACGTGTGAGGAAGGTTATAGCACCCTCACAACGCCCATCAAAAGATGGTACCAGCTTAAATTTGTGTTATCCAAAAGCCTTAAAATTTTACCAAGTAATTAATTATTGAAAATTTTTCTTAATTGACTCTAATACTTTTAGCAGAAAATTGAAAAAATTCCTTCACCTCAAGAGTATGCAAGAAAAATTACTGTTTCACTTACAGAGGCTCCGTCATCGGATTAGTTAAAGAAAAATCAAAATCAAAATCAAAATAGAAAGGAAGGAAAGAATGATTGTTCTTGTGTAGAGAAAATTGATACTTTCAACTTTTCCCCAAAAATACTTTTTTGGAAATTTATTTTTAAGAAAAATTGATACTTCCAACTTTTTCTCAAAAATATTTTTTTTGAAACTTTGATTTTCAAGAAAAATTGATACTTTTAACTTTTCCTCAAAAATCCTTTTTTTAAAAAAATTATTTTTAAGGAAAATTGATACTTTCAACTTTTCCTTAAAAATATATTTTTTTTGAAACTTTGATTTCCAAGGAAAATTGATACTTTCAACTTTTCCCCAAAAATACTTTTTGATTTTTATTTAAAGAAAATAGAACAAAATAAAAGTGAAAATAAATAAAGATAAAAAAAATAAAGAAAAGTAAAACAAAAATAAAAATAAGATAAAGATAAAAAATATTAAATAAATCTAATTTAATAAAATAAATAAATAAATAAAACAAATAAATAAAAAATTCCAAAAAAAAAAAATCTGGAGCGATTCGGCTATCGGCTCGGCTCAGCTCAAGGAAGAGAAACGGCTCGGGGGGCGGCTTGGGAAGCTCGGCTCGGCTCGACTTGGCTTGGAGGGGGGCCAGGCACGCGCGGGTCAGGAAGCGGGTCGACGCTCGGATCGGGTCGGGTCTCGGTAAAGCGCACAGATCCTCTGGGTCACTTAAGGCCAAAACGACGTCGTTTTGGAAGGGTATATAAGGACTTTCACTCTATTTTTTGGCGGAAAGCTCCTCCCCTCTCTCTCTCTTCTTCCTTTTTTTTTCTCCCTTCTCTCTAAAGGCTGAAGAACTCCGGTTGAATTTCGTCGTTTTCTGAAAAATGTCGTCAGAATCTAGAAAATTTCATCGAAAGTTCATCGGAAGTTGGCCGAAAGGTTGTTGGTTTCTGGAATTCTTCGTTGGAAATTGGGTAGCTCACCGAAAAATTCAAATTTGATCGGAATCTTCGTCGAAAAATTTAAATTTCATCGAAAAATTCAATCGAAATTTGAAATTTTCCAGAAATTCCCAAACAAAAATCACCAAAAAATCTTCAAAAAATTCAACTAACTCTCAGAACACTCATAAACTTTTTCTTAGCTTTCTATACGCCTCTTTTTCTCTCAAATCAGTAGCTTTGCTCAATGTTTTTTCTCTGTGTGTTCTGCTTCTGTTCCCAGAGGGTCCCTTTTATAGGGATTGATCAGGAGTTCCTGATCAATCCCAATTCCTCTTTGGATGGGGATTCAATCTTTGAATTCAATCTAGACTCTTCTGATTGAATCCTCATTCACAGTAGGATTCTTCAACTTTCAATCACAGCCCTCAAAAAAAGAAAAGAAAAAAAATAATCAGATAATCGAAAAAATCAGATAAATGAATAAAAATAAAATTAACAGATAATTAAAAATAAAATAAGATAAACCCAAAAAATATTACAAGATAAAAAAAATAATATAATAATAAATATATAACTATATAAATAAAATACATATAAATATTAACAAAATAAAATAAAATAAAATAAAATAGATAAATAAAGATGTAAATATATTAATACATAATAATAATAAATAAATAATAAAATACATAAAACACAAAAGAAGAAAAAAAATAAAAATAATACAAGATAAAAATCAAATTGGGTTTACCTATTTGGGCCAGGCCCAATTGATCCGGGCCTGGACCAAATTGGGTGTCTACAGCTGCCCCTCTTTGCACATTTTTTGTGAAACAGAAATTACGCAAAGACGTAGACACCCAATCAAGACTCAACTCAACATTGTCATTTTTTATTTTTTTTGTGTTTTTTTTTTACCAAAGCTCCTCTAAACAGAGGCTCAACGACTTTGAGAAACATAAATTGCTCCTCTAAACAGAGGCACCACAACTTTGAAAAGTAAATTGCTCCTCTAAACAGAGGCACCACGACCTTGGAAAAGTAAATTGCTCCTCTAAACAGAGGCACTACGACTTTGAAAAATAAATTGCTCCTCTAAACAGAGGCAACGAAACTTTGGAAAATAAATTGCTCCTCTAAACAGAGGCACCACGACTTTGAAAAGTAAATTGCTCTTCTAAACAAAGGCAACGAAACTTTAGAAAATAAATTGCTTCACTAAACAGAGGCACTACGACTTTGGAAAATAAATTGCTCCTCTAAACAGAGGCAACGAAACTTTGGAAAATAAATTGCTCCTCTAAACTGAGGCACCACGACTTTGGAAAATAAATTGCTTTTCTAAACAGAGGCACCACGACTTTGGAAAGTAAATTGCTCCTCTAAACAGAGGCAACGAAACTTTGGAAAATAAATTGCTCATTGACAATCATGTCCAAAGGAGTTGAAAGTTGTGTTTAAAGGAATTTCAGGAGATTATGCCCAAAGGTCTTATAAATCAACCCTGATACCAGAAGACATCCTATTTCAAGGATTAGGGGCTTACCTGACAAGCTTTTTCTTTTTCAATTTTGCAAAATATCTTTATATCTGTCTTCTCCATGTGGGATGTTGAAACACCCCTGCTTCCTGAGTTTATACACTATACTTTCCTGAAAGTAGTGTATGCTATGCAAATGCATATGAATTTCAATGCATGCTATGTAAATGTTGGCTAATTAATTCCTGTTCAATGTATGGTACTCAAATTTCTCAAGCTCTTTTCTTAGGCATCAAGCCCTTTGATTCTTCAGAGATCCGATTACACTGCTCTTCTAAGATCGAACCAGTGTAGCTCTCAATTGTCTTTTCCACTCACACTCTTTCTTGTTCAGTTTCTCAATACTTTGGAATAAGCTTCATCAATCGATCATCACTTGACCATCATTCGATGAATTTCTCAGCACTAACAAATTTTAAAACAAGTTTCATCCACCATCACTGGGTCATAGGTGTCTCAGCATTAACCATTCCAAAACAAACTTTGTCCACTGATTGTTCTCATCATTCAATCACAACTTGCAAGTCATATCGACCAATTCATCCTTGTACTCATCACTTGGTTATACCACTTTTCAAGATTTGTCCCATCTCTTTTTGATCACTTCATATATCTTTCCAAATCATCTCTTTTAGGTTTCTACCATTTTTCATTTTGTTACCACCATCATCTTAGATTTCTTTTCAAATGAATACAAGATTCTTTTAAACACATATTCATTCATTCATTATCATTTCAAATCTTGATAAATACAATGCAATCAAGCATTTTCTCAATTCATTCTAGGGGTGAAACAATAAGGTGAATTATGGTAAAGATAATCAATGAAGGTCTATTTTGGTACAAAACAAATGGGAAAGGAAATAAATTGGATACATGTCATTAGGATGAATGGTTTGTCCAAATGATGAATATTCAGACAATTCTCAACATTAATCTAGGATTCTTTTTCAAAAACCCATTCCATTTATTGTTGAAGTCATCTTGAGCTTGGCGAGCTTTGCCTCAGTCTTTGAGGGATCTTCAGATGTCTTTGGTATTCCATTCATGTGAGCCATTTGACCTGGATCTTTTTCTATCAAAATCAACCTTTCAGGTTTTCAATTTGAATATCTTTTTTTTTATTTTCTCATTTTTTTCTTTCTTTTTTTTCTTTTTTTTTCATCATTTTTTTTCATTTTTTATCCATTGTTGATATCTTTCATACATCCAACTTTAGAGCAATGTAGCATGATTCCATTGCTTCATCATGAGTATACCTTCGCTCAACATATGATCATTCAAGTTGAGTATTCTCACTTGATCCAAATGGACTTTGCAAGGTTGTAATGTAGGCCAAGGTGAGGGGTCATAAAAAAAATGGATATAATAGGCTCAAAACATGTATTAAAAAAGTTTAAAACCAAAGGATCATTTGATACAACTTGGCATTTTGCATCGTTTCACTATTTTTTTCTTTTTTTCACACAAAGGATTCTTATTATTTTACCCCAAGTCATGTGTGGCATTTATTTTTTTTTTCTTTTTTTTTATTTTTGAGACCTTTTGTGATTTTTTTAAAAATTGCCCCCCAGTGTAGAGGGTGATCCTTGGTTGGGGTTCTTTCGAAAAAAAAATCATAATAGGCTCAAAGGGGTAGCAATAAATGATTTTTCGAATGGTAAAAGAAAGATAACCATTTTTCATCTCAATTGTGAATACTTTTCTTGAACATCATCTATTGAACAAAGCTCATGATCCTGTATTTAAGACATATCTCTTTCACCTCTGGTAATGGCTTACCTCTTTTTTTTTGTGCTCAAATCACCTCCTCATATTAATGTGGATGAATTCTCAAAAGTAAATCTCAGAATTATTGTTATCATTGTCTAAATATTCATCATCTAAAATTTAAGAATAGGAGTATAAAGTTATAAAAGGTAACAGGGTATGGAATAATGGTCAAGTGAAAGAGAAAAATGTAATGAAATGCATTAACTTGCCTTTATTAAGATGATAACAAGTGAAATCATATTGCAAAAAGAAATCCAACAATCACTCGAAAAGAAATCCTAACATGACAAAAGAACCTTCAACCAGCCTTATCTCCATTCTTTAAAATTGTCCCCCTATGCAATCAGGTGAAGAATCTCTATTGACATCTTGCTCCTCAATTCATTGTGACTCTTCGGCCCCTTTTTGTTCTTGACTTTCATTCAGAACGCTAACATTAGGTGTTGTTGCTTTCCCTTGATCAAAACTTACCATTCCATCATTGATCAACCGTTGCACCTTATGCTTTAAAGCAGTGCAATTTTCAGTAGAATGGCCAGTAATTCCATAATGATAGTTGCAGTGGGCTATAGGATCATACCACTTTGGGTAGGGTGGTTTAAGCGGCTCCACATGGCTGAGGGCAATCAAATGGCTATTATAGAGTTCTTGATATAACTCTGTATAAGTCATAGGGATTGGATCAAATACAAATTTTTCTCGAGTAGTTCGTTGTTCTCGTGAACCACTTGCTGGGTTAATAGGGCGAATTTGAGTTCTTACAGGAGCTTGAATGTTAAGGCTGTATGTAAGATCTTGGGGGCCAAAAATTGATTGGTGGGTGAATGAATAAGGTGGTTGTGGAGCTAGCTGGTATGGGTAGGATGAGGCATTATTCACAGCAGGATAGTATGAAAAGTAACCTTGGGATAGATAGGGTTGATAACCTCTGAATTGTTGTCTATCAAAACTCATAGCTTGAGCTTGAGCTTCTTTCTTTTTTGATGTCTTCTTGGTTTCTCCTCCTTTCAACTTGCCATTTTTTATGACACTTTCAATAATTTCTCCAAAGATTACCATGTCAGTGAAATTCTTTGTTGCATTCCCTATCATCTTTTCATAATAGGGAGACTTCAAAGTGCTAATAAATAACACTGTAGTTTCTTTCTCAGTCAAAAGAGGTTGTACTTGAGAAGCAATATCTCTCTACCTCTGAGCATACTCTTTAAAAGACTCGTTTGCCTTTTTCTTCAGATTCTGTAAAGACAAACGATCAGGGGCCAAATCGATAATATGTCGATACTGACCGATAAAGTCATGTGCCATATTGCTCTAAGAGCGAATGCGGGTTCTGTCCAGCTGAACATACCACATGGCCGCTGAGCCTGTAAGGCTATCCTGAAAGACATGCATCATGAGTTTTTCATCATGAGCATGAGCTGTCATTTTTTGGCAATACATTGTGATGTGAGTTTTGGGGCACTTTATACCATCATATTTTTTAATTTTGATACTTTGAACTTATAGGGAATAACCACATCAGGGACTAGGCAGAGCCCAGCAGCATCAACTGACCCATAAAAGCTAAATCCTTCCACAGCCCGTAACCTTTGCTCTAGCATACTAATCTTGGAGCTTTCCTGAACTTCCACTCTTATCTTTTCTTTCTCTTTTTCTTTTAAATCATCTAGATCAGGAATTGGTTTATCATGAGCATGAGCTGTCATTTTTCGGTAATACATTATGATGTGAGTTTTGGGGCACTTTGTACCATCATATTTTTTAAATTTTGATACTTTGAACTTATAGGGAATAACCACATCAAGGACTAGGTAGAGCCCAGCAGCATCAACTGACCCATAAAAGCTAAATCCTTCCACAGCCCGTAACCTTTGCTCTAGCATACTAATCTTGAAGCTTTCCTGAACTTCCACTCTTATCTTTTCTTTCTCTTTTTTTTTTTAAATCATCTAGATCAGGAATTGGTTCTGCAGCTTTTTTAGTGAAGATAGGATTTACATAGCTATTATACTACCCTGGGTTAAAAGCTGATGGCATTCCAAGATAAGTTGGATATGCGAAGTGTTGTGACGGGATCTCTTAAGCAAACTGGGCTTGAGGTGGGCTAAAACCTGGAGGATAGAAAGGGTCAGCCACTTCTTGTAACGAGGGAACTTGTTGGCTTGCATTTTCTTCAACTCCTTTTCCTTTATTCATGTTATTAAGAGCCTCCAGAATCTTGCTCAGCTCACTTTCAATCTTCTCTTGTGCTTTTTCTATCTTTTCAAATCTATGAGAATTTTTTTGCTCCATTTGTCTTGCTCTGGATCTTATGTTGTATCGATGGGCAGAGTTCTCGCTAGACAGAGCTATCCTTGGACCTTGAGTACCATACTTATGATTAGAAATGTTTTGCTATGCTTTGTGTAGGATGTTTTAATGAACGAATGAAATGTACATTTTCTTGAATGAAATCTAGTATGAAATGGATGTAAATGATTGTGTTAAAACATGATCATGAAAATAATGCAGATGCATACAATTAGACAAACAACATAGTTAGTTCAATGGATGAAATGAAAGTGATGCTGATGCATAATGTTACATATGATAATGAAAATGATACACAAAGTTAAACAATCAAAATGATTAGATAAACACCCTTTTTGTGTCTTAATTTCAGGGTATATCTATCATTGAGTAGAAAGGGCTCTATCCTAGGTTTAGGCATTCTTAAGGTTCACTATATGCGGTTTTAAGGTCAAAGTCTAAAGGTCATCAAATTGTTCCTTACATCTTTGTCCATCACAGACTAGTAAGGTACCCTAATCCTCACCCAATATAGGCTACAAGCGAAAAAAGTTCAATTTGAGTAGGAGTATTTCGCTAGCCACTGCGGAGGCATTAGACCTCACGAAAGCAATAGGTACTTTACTCCCTCCTAGAGGGACGGAGCTCGGGTATAGAGCTCATGTTATGCACATGCACATGAATGACATAATTAACAAAGTAAATAAACATGAATGAATAATAACACATATATACAAACAGGTTAAATTTTATTAGGCTTTTGGATAACACAAATTACTTGCTGGCCTAACTCTCAAAGTCCCCAGCAGAGTCGCCAAGCTGTCATAACGTCTAGATCCGGGAATCTATCACTAGACATTGACTTTAGGGAGTCGCCACCAATCTTTTTTATCTAGGTGCAATTGGCCACCTAAAGAATCTGTCCTTTTAAGGAACGCCTAAGTTTAAGGACCCCTAAAAGAATAGGTTCAGGTCTACTAACCAGAACAGGGTTCAGGAGTTTGATTACGTGTGAGGAAGGTTATAACACCCTCACAACGCCCATCAAAAGATGGTACCAACTTAAATTTGTGTTATCCAAAAGCCTTAAAATTTTACCAAGTAATTAATTATTGAAAAATTTTCTCAATTGACTCTAATACTTTTCGTAGAAAATTGAGAAAATTCCCTCACCTCAAGATTATGCAAGAAAAACTACTGTTTCACTTGCAGAGGCTCCGTCGTTGGATTAGTTAAAGAAAAATCAAAATCAAAATCAAAATAGAAAGGAAGAAAAGAATGATTGTTCTTGTGTAGGAAAAATTGATACTTTCAACTTTTTCTCAAAAATACTTTTTTGGAAATTTATTTTTAAGAAAAATTGATACTTGCAACTTTTCGTCAAAAATATTTTTTTTGAAACTTTGATTTTCAAAGAAAATTGATACTTTCAACTTTTCCTCAAAAATCCTTTTTTTTGAAACTTTGATTTCCAAGGAAAATTGATACTTTCAACTTTTCCCCAAAAATACTTTTTGATTTTTATTTAAAGAAAATAGAACAAAATAAAAGTGAAAATAAATAAAAATAAAAAATAAAGAAAAGTAAAACAAAAATAAAAATAAGATAAAGATAAAAAATATTAAATAAATCTAATCTAATAAAATAAATAAATAAATAAAACAAATAAATAAAAAAATTCCAAAAAAAAAAGCCTGGAGCGGCTCGGCTATCAGCTCGGCTCAAGGAAGAGAAACGGCTCGGGGGGCGGCTTGGGAAGCTCGGCTCGACTCGGCTTGGCTCGGAGGGGGGCAGACACGCGCGGGTCAGGAAGCGAGTCGACGCTTGGGTCGGATCGGGTCTCGATAAAACGCGCGGATCCTCTGGGTCACTTAAGGCCAAAACGACGTCGTTTTGGAAGGGTATATAAGGTCCTTCCCTCTGTTTTTCGACAGAAAGCTCTTCCTTTCTCTCTATCTTCTTCCCTCTTTCTCTCCCTTCTCTCTAAAGGCTGAAGAACTCCAGTTGAATTTCATCGGATTCTGGAAAATATCATCGAAATTTGGAAAATTTCATAAGAAGTTCACCGAAAGTTGGCCGAAAGGTTGTTGGTTTCTGGAATTCTTCGTCGGAAACTGGGCAACTCGTCGAAAACTTTAAATTTGGCCGGAATCTTCGTCGAAAAATTTAAACTTCGTCGAAAAATTCAACCGAAATCTAGAATTTTCCAAAAATTCCCAGAAAAAAATCGTCAAAAAATCTTCAAAAAATTCTACTAACTCTCAGAACACTCTTAAACATTTTCTTAGCTTTCTATACGCCTCCTTTTCTCTCAAATCAGTAGCTTTGGTCACTGTTTTTTCTCTGTGTGTTCTGCTTCTGTTCCCAGAGGGTCTCTTTTATAGGGATTGATCAGGAGTTCCTGATCAATCCCAATTCCTCTTTGGACAGGAATTCAATCTTTGAATTCAATCTGGACTCTTCTGATTGAATCTCCATTCACAATAGGATTCTTCAGCTTTCAATCACAGCCCTCAAAAAAAGAAAAGAAAAAAATAATAATCAGATAATCGAAAAAATCAGATAAATAAATAAAAATAAAATTAACAGATAATTAAAAATAAAATAAGATAAACCCAAAAAATATTACAAGATAAAAAAAAAATAATATAATATAAATATATAACTATATAAATAAAATACATATAAATATTAATAAAATAAAATAAAATAAAATAAATAAATAGATAAATAAAGATGTACATATATTAATACATAATAATAATAATAAATAAATAATAAAATGCATAAAACATAAAAGAAAAAAAATAAAAATAATACAAGATAAAAATCAAATTGAGCTTACCTATTTAGGTCAAGTCCAATTGATTCGGACTTGAACAAAATTGAATGTCTATAATAAGTATTATTTTTTAAAAATAATTTTATAATTTAATTAAATGAAAATTTGAATTCATATTCTCGTTTAAAAGAGGATTTTTTACATCATTGCTTATATCAGATATTTAAATAACTGATTGTCTCTTTTTTCACAGCTGTATGTCATTATGAATGAGTGGTTCAAATAGCTAGAAACGACTTTTTTCTGTCCGAGTACAGGTACGACCGTGAAATCTGTTAAGAGTTAAATTTGCAATGAGGAATGGTTTTTACCCGAACTCCTTTCTTTTTCACATAAATATTATCTTGTAAATCTGAGCAGCTGCAGTTGCTTTATCCTTGCTGTTGATGGACACGCTAAATGTCTGTTGTCTTTTCTTTTTGAAAAGTAACTACTTTATCTTTGGCATTGGATGCCTCTGCTTCAAGATTTGACATTTGGTACGTCCTTTTTTTTTGTGACTCACCAGTTTGTACCGATTTCCACTCCTGTCCTCTAATTTTATTGCCCTTTGCACAGACTTTAATAGATTCATCAATTTCAGCTTTTTTTTTTTCAACATATGTGGTGGAAGTTTGATTTGCTGTAAATTTAGATCTATTATAGAAGTCTCATGGAATTTTTAAGTTCATTGGACAATTCTTCGTTGACAGAATTTAATTTCGCAATAAGTTTTGCAGCATGAGTTACTAAATTTGCAATTGATTCTTCCATATCTTTGGATACTAGGTTTGCCATTATTCCTTCAAATATTTACTCTTATTAAGATATATTCAAATTGAATTAATAAATTATTAAATATGAATTTGATTTGAGTTTAATTTAAATAAAAGACTTAAAATATAATTTGAACTGGATAAATTAAATTTTATTTTTTGTTATTGTGTTCATGAGTTCAATTCATAATTCAATTAAATCACATTCCATTAAGTTTAGTCAAATTTTTAATATTGATATTAAATATTATATTTTATCATTTATATATAATATTTATATATATAGATAAACTCTATTAGTTTTATGAGTCAAGTGGTATTAAATTATTTGAATTTGATTTGATATATATAATTTATTTTAAAATTATTATAAATATTAATATTTTAAAATAATACATTTTGAAATATTTTCTGTTTTTTTCAAAATTTTAAAAAATTTCATTTAAACACATTTTATAAAATTTAAATATATCATCTATGTATTTTTTAAAATAAAAAAATTAGGAATTTAAGTGGGAGCGAAATGATACAGTGGAGAGCAAGAATGATGATGGGAGCAAAATAATGAAGGGTGATAATTTAAAAAAAAAAATGATTGGGAGATGATTTTTTTTTTTGGCAATAATTTTTTTATAAGTAATAATGGTTGAAATTAGATTGGATTTAGTTCCTTTTTTTAGAAAGTATAATATTATAAATTTTAAAATTTTGATCTAAATCTAAATTAATTTTTTTTTAGAATCAATTTATCTAAACCGAATTTTATCAATTTAGTTTGGTTCATTGATTTTTAAATTTAATTGTTAATTTTTTATATATTATTTTAATATAATTTTTAATATATTTAAATAGATTTATATAAATAATTATTTTTATTTTATAAAAACTTAAAAATATATAAAAAAATAATAAATATATATAATTCGATTCGATATTTATTTTATTTTATTTTTTATATTCAGATTTTAAATTCAACTCAAACTTAATATATGTATTTCATATTTAAATTTGATTTAAATCAAATAAAAAAATCGATCTAAATTGAATCCAACATTATGATTTTAAATTGATTTTAATTTTTTTCACCATTAACTACATATTGTAATTCTTGCGTATTCACTTTTATTCTACATATTTTATTAAGATAAAATATTTTTTTTATTTTTAAATTTTTTTCAACAAAAAAATTAACTCTATAAATTCAAAATACAAACAGTAGTTTTTTTATAAACAAAGTTTAAGTTTGAAATAAAAAATGTTATAAATATTATTTTTTAAAAACAATTTATAAATTAATTAAATTAAAATTTAAATTAATATCCTCGTTTAAAAGAAAAATTTTTACATCACTGCTTACATAATATATTTAAATAATTGATTCTCTTATCTTCACAATTGTATGTCATTATAAATGAGTGGTTCAAGTGGCTCGAAATTATTTTTTGTTTCTGACAATAGGTACGACCGTTAAATTCTACTTTTTCACGGGTTGGCAATATCTATTCTGAGTTAAATTTGTAATGAGGAATGGTTTTTACGCGAGCTCCTTTCTTTTTCACATGAATATTATCTTGTAAATTTGAGGGAGTGTAGTGTCTTTCTCCTTTTTTAAATTTTATTGGCATTGGATGCCTCTCTGTTTCACGATTTGACATTTAGTACCTCATGTTTTTGGTGACTTATCAGTTTGTACTGATTTTCACTCCTGTCCTCAACAATTTTATTGCCCTTCGGATGGACTTTAATTTCAGCTTTTTTTTTTTTTTTTTTGCAACGTATATGGTTGAAATTCCGTTTGCTGTAAATTTAGATCTATTATGGAAGTCACAGGGAATTGTTAAATTCATTGAACAATTCTTCCTTGACAGAATTTAATTTCTCAATAAGTTTTGGAACAAGAGTTGCTAAATTTGCCATTGATTCTTCCATATCTTTGGATACTAGGTTTGCCATTATTCCTTAAAATATTTGCTTCTTATTAAGATTTATTCAGATTAAATTGATAAATTATTAAATTTAATTTGAGTTTAATTTGAATAAAATATTTAAAATTTAACTTCAATTTAATGGATTAAATCTTATTTTTTGTTATTGAGTTCATGAATTCAATTCATAATTCAATTAAATCACTTGATTAGATTAAATTTAATAAAATTATAAATATTAATATTAAATATTATATTTTATTATTTATATATAATACTTATATATAAATATTATTAATTTTACAAGTCAATCGGTATTAAATTATTCAAATTTGATTTAATATGTATAATTTATTTTAAAATTATTATAAATATTAATATTTTTAAATTGATGCATTTTAAAATATTTTTATTTAAATTTTTTTCAAAGTTATAAAAAATTTCATTTAAACCCATGTTATAAAATTTAAATATATCATCTATACATTCAAAAGATTAAACCCGCACAATAAGAAGGTATGGTGGAGGATCAACAGGCGCAGGAAAGGAAAAGAAAAAGCTTGATAGAGAAAAGATCCTCTTTGATTCTATATTAAGAAAATTAAAAATAAATTGAGAATTATGTTCATAATTATGGTTAAAGAAATCAGATAGTTTGATGGATTCTTTGAAAAAATCAGGATAAAATTATCTAAAATTTGTAAAATTTTTATTAAAAAATTCAAATTAAAAATTAAAGAATTTTATTATATAAGTAAAATGTGCTTAATTTGATAAAATTAATCAATTAATTAATCCAAAAAAACTTAATATTGAATTTTTCCCACTGTATTCCAATTTTATTAATTTTTTTACCATAATTTTCAAATTAATTTGTTGAAACTTTATTAAAACTTTTTATTAATTTGCAAAGACCGCAATCCAAGTCTTCAAACAACAAACTTCCGCGTACTTTCTTTGCCTTCAACTTTTTCTTCCTCAGCTCTTCTTTTTTCTACCTTCTCCATCCAAAACCTCCATAAGCCAGAGTATTCTTCCGTATTTCACCATTTTCTCTTCGTTCGACCTACCCTCACTGGCGATCGTGAGAAAATTCTCTTAAGCCTCTTGAAACTGTAATTTCTTCTCTCTTTTTCTGGCTTCATGTATGCTTTTTCTTTTTCTTTTACAATTTATTTTAAAATAATATATAATTTTTTCTTGGTATAATAGTAAAACTTGCTTGAAAGCATGTGATACTTTCCATTTACATGGTAATTGCTAGTTATTAATTTTTTTGTTATTTAATTGATAACTTTCTTTGGTGCGTTGGAATTTTTCTAGTTAGCAGCTTCTCTTATTTACGTTTTTCTTTATCAACTTAGTAGAAATTGGATGTCATACCATAGTTGAAAGTGTTGCTTCAAGGAGAGGTTTTATTTCTTTAAAGTTCTAAATGTTGCAAAATTTTCTAAAATTGTTTTAAAGAGGTGTTCTGCTTTTGTTGAAGTGAATAAAATATTAAAATGGAAATCATATGTTTGTAAAAAGATTTAAAACTGATCATCAATTAGGTAACTCCAACTCATTAGAAGTGATATGTGAGCTAAAAGAACAATAGCACCTACAATGACATAGCGGAGGAGGAGAGTGAGGAGAAGGGAGCGATCTGATCTCATGCCTTATGGCTTCACCCACCGTATGTCTATAAAGCACGGACATGCGGTTACTCTTTCTGTACCGAAGTTGTATTCGTGTTCGCCACGAACACACTGTCGATATAGTAAAATACATACATACCAAGCTAGGACACAATAAAAAAATAAAAATCTAGTTGCACACCATCTCGACGGGGTTTTTTTTAGATTTCAAGTTTGTTTTTTTTTTTGGAAAATCTTGTTAGATAAGAAAAAAAAAAGGTTAGATGCATTTACCGATAATTTTTGAATAACTTTTCAATATCGATGGGCAACAGCCGATAGCGGTGATGATGACAGAGCGGTTGTCAAAAATCGGTAGGAGCTAGGGAAACAAAGCAGGAAAATAAAAAAAAAAACAAAAAAAAAAGAAGAAATGAAAAAAAAAGAAAGAATGGAAAGAAAAAAAAAAGAAAAATTAAGGGATACTGTGGGTCTCTTATGGTTGGGGTAGGCATGTTTTAGTAGACCAAACATGATTTTTGGCTTTTTTTTTATAAACCAAAAAGTGAAAAAGAAAAAAACCAAGCAAACAAAAATGAAATTAGAAAGTAATATATCTTGTCGCACTTCCTAAAAGATTAAATACATTATTTCGTTGTTTGAGCTATATTGTTATTTCATCATTTTGAAATAATTAATATCTTGCATGTATTTAAAAATAATTTTTTTCTTATATAATTAAGAATATTTTATATATAATAAAATAAATTTTAAATTGAAAAAAAATAAAACATTAAAAATTGATATTTACATATACATTGAGTATTTTTACATAAAAATATATAAATTTTTTTTTATTATCATATTTTATCATATCCATGTCTTTTTTTTTTTTAAATTATTGTATCGACTTATTCATATCTGTGTGGCATCGCATTTTTATTGCGTCCTTATGTTCCTATTTTAAAGTGTATAATATGTCATAATACTGAAGTTGTTGCCCATTACAGGAAAAGAAAAAAAAAACTAAACAAAGGACAATATGCAAAAAATGAAATCGATTATACTTTATTTACTATATTAATCCTTGTACCTATTTACTTATAAAAATTTAGAAATCAATAAATCTCACAATGAAGCACAAGAGCAAATGAATTAGTAACAATAAAACTTGGTTTCCTTATAACAATAAAATTTGTTTTCTTTAATACTTATAAATTTATTTTTGAATATATATTTCATCCATATTTGGTTATGTTGTCCATTTGCATGGTACTTTCATATTGTTAACGTAAGTAGGTCTAGTTATTGTTTTATTTTGTAATACTTGTTGAACATATATTTTGCTTCATGCTTTGAATACCTGTATCTGACTATTATGTTTCAATTTCTCGTTTATATTAGGTATTATTACAACCAGTAGAAGAGCTGTTGGCAATACGATCTTCTGAGTTTTAGGAATGAGCTTGGAAAAGTTTTAGGGTCCATTATGGCAAGAGATTTAGGAGTTAACAGCAGAATTTCCTTTATGTGAAAAGTTCCTGTTTCCTTATCATCAGGTTCTTGTTACTGCTTTATTTTGTAAGCCTACTAAACTTTTATTTTGCTTCATTTTTTATGTACCTGTCTTTGACTATTTCGTTAAAATTTCTAATTTATATCAGGTATTATTGCAACAAAGAAGAGCTGTTGGCAATACAATCTTTTGAGTTTCGAACTTTAACTCGAAAGAGTTTTAGGGTTCATTATAGCAGGAGATTTAGGAGTTAACGACAGAATTTTTTTTGTGTGAGAAGCTTTTTTCCTCCTCATCAGGTTCTTGTTACTGATTTATTTTGTAATGATTGCTGAACATATATTTTGCTTTATGCTTTGAATACTTATCTCTGACTATTACGTTTAAATTTTTAGTATACATCAGGTATCATTGCTACCAGAAGAAGAGCTATTGGAATATAATCTTCTAAGTTTTCGGACTTAACTCGTGTAGCAAGAAATTTAGGAGTTAACGGCAAAATTTCTTTTGTTCGAAAAGCTATTTTTCTTCTTCATCAGGTTCTTCTTCTCTCTTTCTTTTTGGTTCTTCTCAATTTGAATTGAAGAATTTTACTTTAGTTTGCTATATGTTTTTATATAGAATTCACAATGAGCCAATGACCGAAGGGTTGGATTTGTGGGACAGAAGAAATTAAAATCATTTTGCTAACATTAGTATTCGAGTCATGGAATTGATGATTAGTTTTGTCCCTTATATCCTTTTAAGGTTGGAGAACTAGACTACTAGAGAGTGACCTTTAAGGAGAAGAGTATTTATGAGCTTATTATAAAAATTGATGCTAACCATATTAACACTTCCAAATCTCTTCATTTTGGATAAATTAATTTTGAGCGTAAAAAATTAGCATGAGAATCATATCAAACACATTTATTTTGAAGAAATAAAACTCATTGGACAAAATTTTTACCCATGAAATGGAGAAACGATAACTATCGACCCCAATGTGATTCATGAGATCCAAGTTTTCTTGCTTCAAAATCATTAAAGATCAGAATAATCACTTTTCCCATCTATATTGAGAAATTCTCTTTTCTATTAGTAAGCCTTATTATAATTATTAAACCAATGATGATTATATTTGTTATAATGTGTGAGTATGTGAGTTTGACCATTAAATATCAATAAAGTAATTATCAAGAATTTTTTGATTAGGTGTAATTAGTTACTTAAATAAATTTATTCTTTTAAAATGATTTTAAGTTTAACTAAGAAATCTTAAAAGAATAAGCTTTGATTTATATTACAGAATTAAGTTTATAGGGATGGTATTAACATTCTAACGATGACCATTCAAAGGATGATATCAATCAATCTTATATTATCTTTAATAGCCTTAATTAAATTGGTCTTTTTTCTTAATATTTCTCATTACTTTATTTATTATTTAAATATAAAAAGTTTTCTTATGTTTTCTCTAACACGTTGATTGAACCTTTAAATAATTTTTTCACTTCAATAATTTTCAAGAAAATACATTCGTTTCTTTCAAGAGGCTTAATCATTAGAGTAATTAAATATTTTACAAAAATAATTTATTTTTTATTTTTAAAACATTTTAATTTTGTTATTTTGGAAATAAAGTGGAAATCTTTGATATTCTAATTTTTTAAATTGTTTATTCACATAGAAAATTTTAGGAAAATTTCACGCACACAAATTTCTTAAAATTTCATAATTAGTCAAATTCCCCACTTATTCCAAAATTTATTAAGCATTATGTGATAAAATACATTTACAATCTATTACATTCTTAACTCTTTTATCCATTTTTTATTTTATCAATTAATTTTCTATCAATTTAATTTTTTTCATTTTTATTTTTAGAAATAAATTAAAATTAGTTTGTTGATTACTTTTCTATCATTTTAATTTTTTCAATTTTATTTATAGAAATAAATGAAAATTATTAATATTGAAATAATATTCTAAATTCTCCAACAATTCAATGAAATTTAGAAAAGTTCTTACTTAGAAATTTTTTAGAAAATTGCACACTTTTGAATTTTTTGAAATTTCATCATTGGATCAATTATTGTATCTACAATTGTCTATCGTTGCACATTTTTTATGAAACAGAAATTGTGTTAAGACATATAGACAATTATTATATTGAGCTTTGGTTTGTCTAAAGAACTTTAAAATTTTATTTAATTTTTTGTTTTTTCAAATGCTTCTTTAAACAAAGGTGTGAGCAATGCGGGTTTCACTTTTAGCACACTTCTTAATGTTGAAAAGTAAAATTTGATTATGAGTTGTCAATCGATTTATTTATATTTCAAGAATCAATACTGATTTCAAGGTCACGGTTGTTTTAATCAAAAAACTTAATTAAAAAATAGTAAATAGGATATAAGAGGAATAAATGCTTTAAACCTTGTTAGGGATAAGCCTAGCCTTTACTTATCCATTTCAAACCAACATCCTGACTTGCTTATAGATTAAAGAGTAAGCCTTTCCTTTTTATTCTTGATGATAAGTAATTTGTATAAACAATTTATAAGTTCTGTATTGTCACGCATGCATCTAGAAAAATACCTATGGGTTGACAACCTTGAGTTCTTTATCAATCATTAGATGATGCAAACAATGTGTTTGTTAAACAATTGTATTAAATCAAGTAGTTCATTCCATTGTATTACAAAGTCAACAAAGAGTTATCAAAGAAACATGTAATGTGATCTTGTATAAATGACATACTTAGATAATAATAGTTCACTAAGCTGCCTTGAGAACATATTTAAGACATTTCAGTTTGATACCTAATCTATATGATAAGATTTTATATTACTTGCTACACAATAATTTACATTGCAAAATTTTCACCACCTTTAACAAGAAAATAAATCCTAATTATAACTAAATGGCGTATGTTACACATTCCTATGACTACATGATATTTAATCATGTAGGATATGTCACTTGTGCATAATTTAATGAGAGGAGTAAGATGTCTAAAGATTTTTGGGATTATACTTGAGTAGGTTTGCGAAGACTCGCACCCAATTGTAAGGTATTGTTTGTTTTAACTTGAAGTCTTCAAGATTTTGTCCCACAGAAGGGGCTTCACAAGTTTAGGTTTAAGTCTCAACTTATATATCAAGTCATATCCACATATTTTTCCAATATGAGATTGGGAATGTTACAATCTCTCTACCTTTAAAGCTTGACATCCTTGTCAAGTTGAGTTCAACCACAAGACTATCGTGTGATAATTAGTGACTCCCATAATGTAGCACATATATTCCCATGGTCCCATCGTATAGCATTTAGTGACTCATGATGTAGCACTTAATTCTCGACGACTGGTGATCGCTCTGATATCATTTGTAGAGATCCGCACCTAACCTGTGAGGTATTGTCCACTTTGATCTGAAGAGCTCATGGTTTTATTTCACAAAATGCGCTTCACAAGTTAAGGTTTAAGTCTCAACTTATATATCAAATCATATCAACACATTTTTTCAATATGGGATTAGGGACGTTACAAGATCATCTTGATGCAGGATCTAATAAGACAACCATAGGTTTAGGCTTGTGAGCTAGGTTAAATGTAGCTGTGCTTCATTTTGACTAAATCTTTTTGGATCATGAAATCGAGCTTTAGCTAGATCGAGCCCTTTAAAAGAATTTTAGTCTAACAAAGACTCTTCAAATAGTGTTTTGGTGTTGGGACTCTTTAGAGAGTTTTGATGAAAGAGTAACTTTTAATGTTGATTTTTGGTTTGACTAAGACTTTTTGACTGGAGTTTTGATTTGATTGGATTGTTTTGACAAAGTTTTGGCTGGACTTTGCTTAGACAAAGTTTTGGCTGGATTTGGAAAAATGATATGGCTGAGATGATGTGATTAGATGATGTGCCAAGTGACATGGTGAGTGATGTGGATTTAGGTGACAAGGCAAGGTGATGTGGTGAGTGACTGTAAGGTATGTCGATCAATAAACTATGATAGATTAGGTTCTTTAAGATCTTCACTAAAAGTTAGACCAAGATTTGGAATAAGTTAGAAGCTTTGACCGAGGTTTTAGGCTACTCTGGTGGTTATGGATGGATAAGGGAGGTGTTTTGGGTTTCAAAATGGGAGAAATGGTGAGATTTCCTCTAGATTTTAAGAAAAATTTTTGAAGATTTAGAATTGAGGACAAGAAAATTGCTTGAGGTGTGTTGAATGAAAATTTGGAGGCTTTAGGCTTAGAATTCATTTGGAAAATAACTTATGTAGGAATTTATATTTGAACAATTGCAAACAAAATTATGGACTTTTTCCTACAAATTGGACAATTCACACCTTCAAATCTCATAATGGAAATTCAATCTACATCAAAGCAAATTGTCCATTGTTCTATAAGTTCCTTGAGTCAAGTTGCAACTATTGATATGTGCTTAAATATTTTCTCTCAATTGGTGGTATTTTTTTTGTTGAGTGTTCAATTAATCTCATGTGATAATTACATTTATTATTTGGCTTATAGCTTCTCTCTGATTGATTTAGAGTTATTTTTAAAGATATAGGGTGAGGTATTGATGTGTTACTAGTAAATGCAAAAAATCAAGAAATGGTATTGAAAATTTTTCTTGACTGATTCTTGGTCATCTTTGGTTACTCATTGGTTGGATGGTACATTAAGAGATGAGAGTAAGTGCAATTGTTTGAAGGCAAGGGTTTGCTTGAAAGGTTAATCATGGGTTTGGTCGAAAAAGATAAGGACTTTGAAAGATGTTATGTATGATTAGATAGTAAAATCGGTTCATTTGATAAGAATGGTGTAGAGCATTCCTGTTACCGTTCATAAATCACTGATTGAGCATCTCTTTCTTTTTAGGCATACTACTTTTTTTTTACATCATCTTTTTCAAGTTTCCACTGTTAGTAATTGCATTTTCTATTATCTTTTTAGAAATCATTATATCAGCAAAATTAGTTTTATATTATCTTTAATAGCCTTAGTTAAAATAATATCTATAATTAACATTTTTCATTACTTTTTTCTTATTATTTTATTATTTAAATATTAGAAAATTTTCCTAGGTTTTTTCTAATACTTTGGTTAAATCCTTAAAAAAAAATTTTCACTATAAGAGTATTCAAGAAAACATTCTTGTTTTCTTGAAGAAACTTCATCATTGAATTTATCAAACATTTTTAAAAATAATTATTTTATTATTTTTAAAAAATTTTAAATTAATATTAATATTTTTCTCTTTTATTATGTTATTTTAGGAATAAAATATAATTTTTAAATACCCCAACGATTTGGTGGAATTTAGAAAAGTTTTTTTGCCTTGAAATTTCTAAAAAGTTACAAGTTTATGAATTTTTTTGTATTCCATCATTAGTCAAATTCCCCATTTATTTGAAAATTTATCAAGTATTACGTGGTAAAAATATATTTACAATTATCTATTACATTTTTAACTCTTTCATCCTTTTCTATTTTACTAATTAATTTTCTATTAATTTAAATTTTTTCGTATATATTTTTAAAATAAATGAAAATACTTGATATTGAAATAATTGTTTATTTTTTCTATCATTTTGGTAGAATTTAAAAAGGTTCTTATGTAAAAATTTTCAAGAAAAATTGCATGCCTATAAATTTTTTGAAATTTCATCATTGGTTGAATTTTTACTTGTTTTAAAATTATGATAAATTTATATTTAGCATTATTTAATCTTATGAAACTAAAATTTTAAAATTTTATTTTTATCAAATAATTAAAACATATGTATAAAAATTAGAATTGCAAATTACATAAAAATAAATAAATAACAAAAAATAACAAAGAAAAAAGAACCTGATGAATTGCTTGTTCAGCTTGGTTAACAGCTTAATTGGCTTTTACACACCTTGGGTTACGTATGGTTCAAGTCACTCGGATTGAAATACGGGTTGTTATAGGTTGGGCATCTCTTAAATGATGTAATCAATATTTAACATTAATAGCAAAAAGCAGCCAACTTTTTCAATTCATCAATCTCTTTCCTCTTTTCCCCATATTATCAAACTCAATCTTTCTAAAATTCTCTCTTTTTTTTGAAGGCAATGAGAATATGGCATCAAAAAATTTAAAGTTCTTATAGATTTTGGTGTCGAAAACTTCAACAGGTTGTAATTTTCAACTACAATACAAAATGCTTGGTGGTTGAAAAATTCAACTAGTCACGAAAAATTTTAAAATATACCTTAAAACTATAAAACCCAAAAAAGATCATTGAAAAGTTTATCGGTGTCAATAATCTTCTTATCAAAATTTAAGGGGATTATTGAAAATGTTTTTTTGCAGAAAACGCTTTTAATAATCCTTTCAAAAAATTTAAGAGGATTATTAAAGACATTTTTTATCTGAAACACCTTCAATAATCTTTTTTGTAAGTAGTGACATTTTTTTAAGTAAACACTGCTATCGTGAAAAAAATGATGCACTTAAAATTTTTTCCCAAAATTTAAACCCTCTCTTTCTTCTCTGTAATTTTTTCTTTCCCTAGCTTTTTTCTTGAAAAAGAATGATGAGAAAGAAAATTCAAATCAAGAAGATTGACAATGTAGCAATGGGGTAGGTAACTTTCTCAAAAAGAAGATGAGGACTTTTCAAGAAAACTCATGACTTTTTCACTTTTTGCGATGCTGAAATAGCTCTTTTAGTCTTTTCAACCACTAGAAAGTGCTTTGAGTACTCCAGCACAAGGTTGCTCTCACTTATCTCATATCTACATGTGAATGCTTTACCTTAATTCCTGCTCTATCTCCTGGTTTAATATAGAAATCTTTGCCTGATGTTCAATTTAATGTATTGAATGTGTTTGGGTGAGTGTGAGAGAAAGTGAGAAACGTAATTGTTTTGAAAGAAAATCTTTCGAATCAAGAAAACTATATAAAAGTATAAATTCATGATAATTGAATGTACTTGAATCTTGTATTCTATAACAAAAAGAACTTCTTTTAATAATTTGTTAGAAGCTTAGGGGTTTTGTGGTGGGAGGCCATGGTTTCACATGAATATCTGTATGATATTTGTTGATGCCTGTTCGTACTTTCCTGAACCTTGTTTAAGCCATATTTTATGACTAATCAGTTGTCTTATAAGAAGTTTATGCTTCATATATATCTTTCCTAGTGCAACTTAGAGCACAAACTGATATTTTACCTTTTATTTTTCTTGTCAGAACCTGATCTGCTATCATTTTCATTTCCTCTCCAACCAAACAGCTTTTAATTTTAGTTTTTTTAACTAAATCTTGTTACAATTTTAGGTTTACTACACTTGTTTTTTAATGTTCTTTAAGATTTTCATAATGAAATTTACAAATTCTCATGATTTCCTTTTCAAATTCTATAAAATTCATGTTGAACTCAAATATAGTTTCAAAATCGTACACCTAACCTATCTTTAGTCTTTTGATAAAAACTCAGTGAATTCTACCTTGATTTACTTCAAAAAATTTTTCCTAGATTCCTAGTTCATGAGGCTATAATCCAGAAAAAAATTCAACCTTAAATTCCATCTATAAAGTACAGTTAAATCTTTAAAATTAAGGCTGAATCCAGAAGGCAGAAATGATCCATGCATGAGAACTTGATGAATGATGATCCTCTTTTCTTTTAGGTGTTCGATTTGATTCTCTCATACTTTACATTCTTAGTTTTACATGTTTACTCATTATTTTTTAATTGATTGCATTTATTTTCATGAATTCATTTGGTGTTTAGATAGATTTAGTTGTTAATGCTCTATTTTTCTCTACCTTAAGTATCACTTGAGTTACTGTTCATTAAGCTGGTTTTTCTCTATTTTACTGTCATTTTCTTATTAAATTTTGTAGCAAACTTGATTGATGAATTGTAGCAGTTGAAAGGTATATATTGTAGACCTATTAACTTGGATTAGTCTTATATACTTTTTCCAATTACTTTCTAATGATTCCATGATATAGTTTTTGTTGCTGCTAAGTCTAAAAAAGCATTGATCTTTATAGACACAACTGTACCATCAGTTCAAGGTACAGCATAGTTGATTTATCCATTACACAATTTGTATTTCCTTCTTGAAACTCTGTTGCATGGTCATTTTATTTTGAAGGATTGGTTTATTTTCCTTTTGAAGCATTTGAATCCATTTATTTCTATGAATTTATTTATGAGTTAAAAATATGATTTGAAATGGTTTATCTTATAAACTTCATGGAATCAAATAATCTTTATCTTTTTCCAATGCAATCAAACATGAACTTGATTAAAGATCTATCTCTTAACCTTTAATATATTCTCTTTCCTTCAAATTATATGGCACTGCATTTCAAGTCTACATAATGATATATACAGAATGGGAGAACTATGATTATGAAAGGCATTTTCGTGAAATGCACTCAGAGAGGGAGTGTACATCCTTTTGCCTTGTGCATTTGTCTTGATCATTGGCAAAAAAATATATCTTAGTTTGTTGCTTTGGTTAAATCTGTTTCTCTGTTATTTTTGCATGTATGTAACAATGAGATCTTGTATACCTTCCTTAATTTTATCTTGCATTACAAATTTTATGGTATTTTTTATAGCTTACCCAGTAACATTTTTCAATCAGGATGGAACATGAAGTTGTGGAGAAGATAAATGAAATACACTTTGATGCATTTCTAATAGCTCAATTTAAGGTTCTTGGAGAAATGTTCTTGTTAGCAATGGAAGCCAATAGGAGGAATGTGCATTGTAGGCTCCATTCAAAGCAAGTGTGACTTCTTCCATGGAGTCCGTTGATGGGTAAGAAGAAAACAAATGTAAAGTGGAATGTTATTGTATGTTTTAAACTTTGTGTTACATGCATATTGGAACAAATTATGTATTTAGATATTTAAATATTTATAATATTTAGTTTTATGAATTTAAATTCATTTTTATTTCTTTTAATAATTTTTATTTAATTATAATAAATATTAAAAAAAATTTAAAAAAATAAAAATTTTTATTTAGCCACATTTGTATTTAAAAATGTCACTAAATGCTAAATTTAGTGACGTTTCTATAAGAAAACACCATTAAATTTAGTGGTGTTTTTACTACAAATGTCGTTATTTTCAGCATTCAGCGACATTTTTAAACACAAACGTTGCTAAATTAACGGCTTTTTTTTTATACAAACACCACCAATTTAGTGACGTTTTTATGATAAAAATACTACTAAATTAACGGTGTCTCAAAGATACAAATATCGCTAATATAGCGACGTTTTCAGAAAATGCCATTATTTTTCACAATGTGTGTATCGGCAGTACTCTGAGTAGCATTTTTCGTAAATGTCGTAAATTGTTTAGTGGCATTTATAAATGCCGTTAATCGTTAAAAAAAACACCACTGAAAACCTAAACCCCTATAATGATTCAAACCAATCACTATTAATCAACTGAAGCATAAAATAAATAATCAAAGGCAAATAATAATTAAGACTCAAATTGATCAGTTCATAGTCCAATTAAAAGTTAGACAAAATTTTTTGAAGTTTAAAAGGTTTTGAATTATATGAAATGCTTACAATATTTGACAACATGATGTTATAAAAAGTGATTTTTTTAGATTTCAAAGTTCCAATTTATTTGCTATGGTCGGTAGATGAAAGATTTTTACCTCTTTGATGATTTTTAAAGTTTGCTTGATAAAAGGAATTCTTGTACATGGTCTACTTTTTTTTTTTTTTATAATTCAATTGCTTGTAGAAATGGATTTACCCTAATGTCAAATCAACATAAATACATTTACTTTTAGCAAAAAAAAAAAAAAACAGAATTTTGATATAATTGCCAATTTGATGTTTTTGAAAATTTTATTTTGTTTTATTTTTTTATCAATTTATTAAATTTTAAAATATGTTTGGATAACTTTTTTTTTTTAAATCTGAAAAGAGAAATTTAGTAAAGAAAGTAGTTAAAGTTTTCAATTATGAGATGACATGAGTTCAAATCTTATTAATAATATATTTTTTTTAAATTTTCAAACATCAAATTTTTAACTATAGTGAAGCACTCTAATCAAATGGATGAATAGTGTTAATTGGTAACAATGCTAAAAATGTTTTCAAAATTTTAGAAATATAATTTTTGTGTTTTCAATATTTAAAATTTTTCAAAATTTTATTTTCAGTTTTTGATAAGGGCTTACAAATAATGTTTTTGTTTTCTATTTTTAAAAAATTGAAAAAAAAAATAAAAACATTACCAAACATTCTCGATATTTCAATTTTCATCTATAAAAGAAGAGTAAATTTTATGAAAAATCTCTCTATCATATGATACATCTCAATTGGGTCATTAAACTTTAATTTGTTCCATTAATATCACTCAAGTTTGTTAAATTTATCAAGTTTAGTCATTCTAACAAATTTTATCCAAAAAAATAACAGAAAAATAGCATGGCTACACATAAGCAGCTTTGTAATATACCACATAAGCCTTCTAAAATAATAGCAAATTGGAAATTATCATAATACAGTAAATTTTCTATTCCAAATTCCAATAATGTAAAACTATTAACAACGAATCAGAACTTGCAACACAACTGCAATCCAAATATATTCAACTAAAACCCAAGAATTTGAAATACATATAGAGAAATTATTAAAGTATAACTTTATAAGAGAATATAAAAGTCAACATAATATATTCTACTTTTCTTTAATTCTATTCTCTTTTCAATTTCCACTATCTTCTATAATTTTGCAAAATATTTCTAGACATTTTGAATGTTTTTCTTCATTATCTGAAAATATTAATATATAGTCCATGTAAATTTTAATAAAATCACTATAATATTTAAATATATTATCCATATGTTTTTGGAAAGAGAAGATGATTAAAAGAAAAAAATAATTCGGTTTAGGTAGTAGTAGTTCAAAAGATATAATTGTTAGGCCAAAAGGTCTCAATTCAATCACACCAGCGGAAGTGAAATCAAATAATGAATTAAACACATAAAAGATAATAATTTAACGTAGTTCGATCCAATTGACTTATGTTTATAGATGATAAACAAGATCCACTAGTTGTAGAGAATTACAAACATCAAATCAATCTCACTCAATAATCGATACTTATAAACCCTCTCAATTTCTTTTAGTCATACAGAGTATTCTCAATCCAAACAAATACATACCCATGTGCATCCTTTCAGTACAACTAAACACATACTCATATGTACCAATACATCATATCTATGTGAATCTTCTTAGTCTCTTCTAGTCCACTCAAAAACAAACATACACACCCATAAGACATAAAGCTCTAGTACTCTTATGAGGTGTCTATCCCATAAAACGCTACAACTATCTTACATCTTTTTCTCATGTCTAACATTTAAAGGCTTCATCTTTTTATAACCATACAAACTTGCCTACTAAAAATTCTTTTTCCCTTAAAATTCTTCTCTTAAAAGTCAAACTTGCCTATTAAGAATCCCTTTTTCTCTTAGAATTCTTCTCTTGCAAGTCAAACTTACCTATTAAGAATCTTCTTTCTTTTAAAATTCTTTTTTTACAAGTCTTCTTGTCTATCAAGTAATGTCTGGCAAATCCTAAATATGGTCATCATTTGAACTCTTATCTTTTTCATTTTTTCACTTTTGTTTCAGGATTTTATAGTGTAGTTTTATATGACTTATCTTACCATAATGGAAATATTTCACTTTATCTCTGGACTTGGATCTATGTTTAGACTTACTACGACCTTTTGAGTTTTAACCTCTATCAATGTTTCTACCTTTGTTATTTATGACCAAAGCTTGATTCCTAGGGTTTACATCTTTTTACCTTGCTTTTTCATTAAGCATACTATTCTTTACCATCTCCAATGTCATCTTATAAACAGAAGCTGAATTAAGAATAATCACAATTAGAGAGTATTCAAGCTATTTGGCAATGAACCCAAAAGAAACGCCTTCATTTCATCATCCATCTTAAGCTTAATAGTAGTCATCCAATTAAATGTCTTGAAAATTGTTCAAGTGCTCTGTAATAAATCGTCCATTCTTGTTTTGTAAAGTTACAAGCTTTTTAACAAGTATAACTTTATTCATACCTGTTTTTCTTTCAATAATGCTGTTAATTTGTCCCAAACAGTATGGATATCTATCTCTTGTATTATATGATGGAACATGCTGATGTCATAACGTCTAGATCCGGGGATCTATCGCTAGACATTGACTTTCAGGGAGTCGCCACCAATCTTTTTTATCTAGGTGCGATTGGCCACCTAAGGAATCTGTCCTTTCAGGGAACACCTAAGTTTAAGGGTCCCTAAAAGAATAGGTTCAGGTCTACAAACCAGAACAGGGTTCGGGAGTTCGGTTACGTGTGAGGAAGGTTATAGCACCCTCACAACGCCCATCAAAAGATGGTACCAGCTTAAATTTGTGTTATCTAAAAAGCCTTAAAATTTTACCAAGTAGTTAGTTGTTGAAAATTATTCTCAATTGACTCTAATACTTTTAGCAAAAAATCGAGAAAATTTTCTCACCTCAAGAGTATGCAAGAAAAACTATTGTTTCACTTGCAGAGGCTCCGTCGTCGGATTAATTAAAGAAAAATTAAAGTCAAAATCAAAATAGGAAGGAATGAAAGAATGATTGTTCTTGTGTGGAGAAAATTGATACTTTCAACTTTTCCTCAAAAATATTTTTTTTTGAAACTTTGATTTCCAAGGAAAATTGATACTTTCAACTTTTCCTCAAAAATCCCTTTTTTGAAAATTTATTTCTAAGGAAAATTGATACTTTTAACTTTTCCCTAAAAATACTTTTTGGAAATTTTGATTTTCAAGGAAAATTGATACTTTCAACTTTTCCCCAAAAATATTTTTTTTGAAAATTTATTTCTAAGGAAAATTGATACTTTCAACTTTTCCCCAAAAATATTTTTTTTTTTTGAAAATTTATTTCTAAGGAAAATTGATACTTTCAACTTTTCCCTAAAAATATTTTTCGAAAATTTTGATTTTTAAGGAAAATTGATACTTTCAACTTTTCCCCAAAAATATTTTTTTTGAAAATTTTGATTTTTATTTAAAGAAAATAGAATAATAAAATAAAAAAATAAAAGTGAAAATAAAAAAATAAAGAAAAAGTAAAATAAAAATAAAAATAAGATAAAGATAAAAAATATTAAATAAATCTAATCTAATAAATAAATAAAAAAAACAAATAAAAAAAAAAACCTGGAGCGGCTCGGCTATCGGCTCGCTCGGCTCAAGAGAGGAAAACGGCTCGGGGAGCGGCTTGGCAGCTCGGCTCGGCTCGGCTTGGTTCGGGGGGGGCACGCGCGGGTCAGAAGCGGGTCGACGCTCGGGTCGGGTCACGGCAAAACGCGCGGATCTTCTGGTTACTTAAGGCCAAAACGACGTCGTTTTGGGAGGGTATAAAAGGCACTCTCCTCTGTTTTTCGGCAGAACGCTCCTCCCCTCTCTCTCTCTTCTTCCCTTTTTCTCTCCCTTCTCTTTAGAAACTGAAGAACACCGGTGTCGGATTCTGGAAAAGTTACCGGAATCTGGAAATTTCGTCGAAAGTTGGTCGGAAGTTCACCGGTTTGTTGGTCGATTTCTGGATTCCTCGTCGAAAACTGGGCACGTCACCGGAAACTTCAAACTTGGCCGGAATTTTGGCCGAAAAATTCAATCCTTACCGGAATTTGCGTCGGAATCTGGAAATTTCCCAGAAATTTCCAGAAAAATTTTCGCCAAAAATTTCTGAAAAAATTTTTCCTCACTCTCAGAACACTCCTAAACCTTTCTTAGCTTCCTATACGCCTCCTTTTCTCTCGAAACAGTAGCTTGCTTACTGTTTTCTGTCTGTTCTTCATCTGTTCTAGGGGGTGCTTTATATAGAGATTGATAAGGAATTCCTGATCAATCCCAATTCCTCCTTGGACGGGAATTCAATCTTTGAATCCAACTGGACTCTTCTGATTGAATTCCTATTCCCAGTGGGATTCTTCAACTTCAATCTCAGCCCTCCAAAAATCAAAATAAAAAAAAAACTAGATAATTAGAAAAGATAACTCAAAAAATATATATTATAGGATAAATAGTAATAAAAAAAATAATATCAGATATATAATTAGATAAATAAAAATACAAAAATAAATAAAATAAAAAAGATAAAAAATATATACATATTAGTAATAATACACAAATAATAAAATACATATAAATATTAACAGAAAATAAATAAATAAATAAATATATACATATATTAATACATAATAATAATAATAAATAATACAATACATAAAATACAAAGGAAGAAGAAAGAAAAGAAAAAAAAATACAAAATAAAATTGAATTGGGCTTACCCATTTGGGCCAGGCCCAATTGATCTGGGCCTGGACCCAATTGGGTGTCTACAGCTGATATTCATTTTCTAATTGTAACAAATGTCTTTTTGCCTAACTTTATCCAGTTTTCATCTTTCATATCTGCTGGTTTAGTCAAATCATCCAATACTAGCTCATACAAATTTTTGTAGTATAGAGGATCTTCTATTATAGGCTTCCAAATTGAATAATTTGATGCTGTTAATTTTATCATAGAACTTGTATCACCCTCTATGATCTCAAACACAATTTACTTTTGTCTTGGATTGTTTATGTATTGATGTCTCAAAATAACCCTCGCTCTGATATCACTTGTTAGGCGCGAAGCAACAAACACAACAATGCAGAAGTAATATATTGTAATAATCCCACAGTAATAACAATCAATAATCAACAACGCAAGAAAAATAAAAGTACACCAAAATTCACGTGAAAAACCTTTCAGTGTAGAGGGAAGAAAAATCACGGACCACCAGAAAAATCTCTGCTATCAAATAATGGATATACAAAGCTCTTATCTAGTTAAAACTAGAGCTAATCAACAACTAAAAAGATAATTGAAAAACTCTCACAAAATAGGTAACTCAACAAATACACTTTAGATTTATTTCTAGAAAGCTTCAAACCTGATTTTCATCATTCAGAATGTAGAACTCTTAATCATAAACTTGCGGACAACGTTTCAGCTCAATCGGATCACGGATCAACTTTCATTCAACAACTCTCCCTTCTCTCTTTTCTTTTTATTTTTCCTGGCTTATCTTCTTTCTCTCTTATTTGTGGCACCACCTCTATATCTCACTTAAATAGCTCTTCTGTTTATTAAGTAGCTAGGGCTTTTTTAAGGAAACTTAAAACACAAGGCCCATGACCTTTGAATAGTCAAATAACACATTAGGCTGAACCCCACATATCCCAAGAACTTAGCCTTATACACTTCATGGTCAGCAACCCATGGCCATAAACAGGTAGAATTTTGGCTGCTCAACTCCTCCAATCTAGCAACGGTATTTTTTTTTCTCAAGTCCTGTAGCTCCATAGCCAGAGCATATTCCACGAACTTCTTGAGACCTAAGTTCATGATCCCCTTATCCATCCAAAACCCATTATAAGAAGAATAATAGAAAGAAATCTTGATTTTGATATCACATTAAGTATTTAAATTAAAATTAATTGATAACAAATTGGATCCTTAACACCCACCATTATTTTTTTTTCTTTAACTTAATTTTAAAGCACAAAAATATTACCATGGTCTAATGACTCTCGAAGGTGAGTGAAAAGAGAGTGAGAGTCGAAGATTTGATAGAGAAAGAGATGAGAAAAGAAAATTTTAAGGTTTGGGTGAAAAAAACAAGCTGACGTGGTAAATTATTTCAAAAAGCTTATAAGCTAGATTGCATGCTTCTTATGTGATACTTATATCATTTGTTTCGTTCATTCTTTTGGATGAAATTTGTTAGGAAGACTAGACTTATACATTTAAAAAATTTGAGTAATATTATTTATATGAATTAAATTTTAATAATTTAATTAAGATTTAAGACATATTTGAGTGACCTATAATGAAATTTACTCTATGAACTCTAATCGGAATAATAATCAAAACTTCAAGGCAAATGACAAAACAAGTGGGCTCAAAACTTAGGGATTGTCATAACGTCTAGATCCGGAGATCTATCGCTAGATATTGACTTAAAGAGAGTCGCCACCAATCTTTTTTATCTAGGTGTGATTGGTCACCTATGAAATCTATCCTTTTAGGGAACACCTAAGTTTAAGGGTCCCTAAAAGAATAGGTTCGGGTCTGCTAACCAGAACGGAGTTCGGGAGTTCGGTTACGTGTGAGGAAGGTATAGCACCCTCACAAAGCCCATCAAAAGATGGTACCAGCTTAAATTTGTGTTACCCAAAAGCCTTAAAATTTTACCAAGTAATTAATTATTGAAAATTTTTCTCAATTGACTCTAATACTTTTAGCAGAAAATTGAGAAAATTCCCTCACCTCAAGAGTATGCAAGAAAAACTACTGTTTCACTTGCAGAGGCTCCGTCATCGGATTAATTAAAGAAAAATCAAAATAAAAATCAAAATAGAAAGGTAGGAAAGGATGATTGTTCTTGTGTAGAGAAAATTGATACTTTCAACCTTTCCCCAAAAATCTTTTTTGGAAATTTATTTTTAAGAAAAATTGATACTTTCAACTTTTTCCCAAAAATATTTTTTTTGGAAATTTTTTCTAAGGAAAATTGATACTTTCAACTTTTCCTCAAAAATATTTTTTTTGAAATTTTGATTTCCAAGAAAAATTGATACTTTCAACTTTTCCTCAAAAATACTTTTTTGAAAATTTATTTTTAAGAAAAATTGATACTTTCAACTTTTCCCCAAAAATATTTTTTTGGAAATTTATTTCTAAGGAAAATTGATACTTTCAACTTTTCCTCAAAAATATTTTTTTTTGGAAAATTTGATTTTTATTTGAAGAAAATAGAATAATAAAAAAAAAGTGAAAATAAATAAAAATAAAAAAATTAAAGAAAAGTAAAACAAAAATAAAAATAAGATAAAGAAAAAATATTAAATAAATCTAATCTAATAAATAAAAATAAATAAAGATAAAACAAATAAATAAAAAATTCAAAAAAAAAAAAACCTAAAGCTGCTCGGATGGAGGGTCGGCTCGGCTCGGCTCAAGGAAGAGAAACGGCTCGGGGGAGTGGCTTGGGAAGCTCGGCTCGGCTCGGCTTGGCTCGGAGGGGGCTGGCACACGCGGGTCAGGAAGCGGGTCGACGCCCGGGTCGGGTCAGGTTTGGCAAAACGCGCGGATCCTCTGGGTTACTTAAGGCCAAAACGACGTCGTTTTGAGAGGGTATAAAAGGCACTTCCCTCTGTTTTTCGGTAAAACGCTCCTCCCCTCTCTCTCTCTTCTTCCCTTTTTCTCTGCCTTCTTTCTAAAAGCTGAAGAACTCCGGTGGAAATTTCGTCGGATTCTGGAAAAAGTCACCGGAATCTGGAAATTTAGTCGGAAGTTGGCCGGAAGTTGGCCGGATGATCACCAGTTTCTGGGAATCTTCGTCGGAAACTGGGCAGGTCATCGGAAACTCAAGTTGGCCGGAATTTTCGTCGGAAAATTCAAGTTTCGTCAAAAAATTCAACCGAAAACTGGAATTTTCCAGAAATTTCCAGAAAAAAAAATTCGAAAAAATTCCAAAAATTTTTGATGATTCCTGGAACTCTCCTAACCCTTTTCTTAGCCTTCTATACTCTTCTCTACGCCTTTTCCTCTCAAATCAGTAGCTCTGGCTTCTGTTTTCTGTGTCCTCCTCATCTGTTCCAGGAGGGTGCCTTTTATAGGGGTTGATCAGGAGTTCCTGATCAATCCCAATTCCTCCTTGGACGGGGATTCAATCTTTGAATCCAATTGGACTCTTTTGATTAAATCCCCACTCCTAGTAGGATTCTTCAACATTTAATCTTAGCCATCAAAAAAGAAAAAAAAAGAAAAATAATAATACTATCAGATAATCAAACAAAATCAGATGGATGAATAAAATAAAATTAACAGATAATTAAAATATAAAATAAGATAAATCCAAAAATATTTACCAGAAAAAAAATGATAATGATAATAATAATATAATAATAATGATAACATAATAATAATAAATATAACTATATAAATAAAATACATATAAATATTAATAGAAAAAAATATATATATTAATACACAATAATAATAATAATAAATAATAAAATACATAAAATACAAAAGAAAGAAAAAAATAATAAAAATAATATCAGATAGAAATTGAATTGGGCTTACCCTTTTGGGCCAAGCCCAATTGATCTGAGCCTGGACCCAATTGGGTGTCTACAGGGATCCAAGTCCAACAATCATAGGATTAGGCAACATCCAACCATTTAATCAATTTATAAAAAAGATATTAAAATATTTGGAAGGTATATTAAAATATATTGAAGAAGATAATAACAAAGAAAAAAAATAGCCAGATATACTTGTGAAACATTTACTCCAACAAAACAGAATTAGCATATTAATGAGAATGAATTATTAGCCATTATGAAAAAATCAATTAAAGCTTTTGAATTATATATTGTGCATACAATTAGAAAAACTCACTTACAGAAATAAATATGAATGCAGAACACAAACCTAACATAGGATACTTTAGGAACTACAAGTAGCAGAAATAAATATGAATATAGAAACAATGAACAAAAAGAAAAAGAATTTGAAATACATATAGAGAAATTATTAAAGTATAACTTTATAAGAGAATATAGAAGTTAACATAATATATTCTATTTTTCTTTAATTCTATTTTCTTTTCGATTTCCACTATCTTCTATAATTTTGCAAAATATTTCTGGATGTTTTAAATGTTTCTCTTCATTATCTGAAAATATTAATATATAGTCTGTGTAAACTTTAATAAAATCACTTCATGATTTAGCTTTAAAGTGGAGTTATAATTTTGCAGGAGAAGAAATTCACAAGGACGTATTGGATTCACTCCAGCCTCCTAAAATGCTTGAAAGGCTCACCATCGAATGTTATGGAGGTGAAACATTCCCAAATTGGATTGGAGATCCTTCATTTGAAATGCTATCGACTCTGAATCTGTATCCAAATTGCACATTATTACTAGCTGTTGGAAGAGTACCCTCGCTAAAATCGCTTTCTATCGGGCGGATGAGTAAGATAAAAAATGTGGATGTTAATTTTTTTTAGAGAAAATCTGATGATTAATTTGTTTTTATCACTAGAGAAATCATTTTTTCTGAACATGCCAGAATGGGAGGAATGGGATCCCTGTGAAGTTGATGAAAATGTGACTTTCCAACACCTCCATGAGCTCATCATTTCAGGTTGCCTCAAGCTGTTAGGAAGTTTACCTAATCGCCTTCCTTCATTGAAGAAGCTAGAGATTATTGTTGGCCTGAAGCAATAATCACAACAATACAGAAGCAATAGACAACAATCAATAATCAAATGCGCAGGAAAAATAAACCACACCAAGATTTACGTGGAAAACCCTCCAGTGTAGAGGGAAAAACCACGGGCCACCAGAAAAATCTTCACTATCAAATAATAGTTATACAAAGTTCTTCTCTAGCTAAAGCTAGAGCTAATCAACAACTAGAGAAACAATTGGAGAAATCTCACCAAATAAGTGACTCAACAAATACACCCTGGATTTGTTCCTAGAGAGCTTCAAACCCGATCTTCACCGTTCAGAATGTATAACTCTGAATCATAAACCTCCTGACAAGGTTCCAACTCAATCGGACCACGGATCGACTTCCGTTTAATCAACTCTCCCTTCTCCTTTTTCTCTCTCTGCTTTTCCTGGCTTTTCTTCTTTCTCTGCTTGGTTGTCGACACACACCTTAAACAACCCCACCTCTTTTTTATTAAGTAGCTAGGGCTCTGTGTAAAATAAAAGATCAAGGCCCATGGCCTTTACTTGGTCCAAAACCACTTACATGGGACTGGACCCCATTTTCCTAACAATCTCCCCCTCCAGTCCCATTAGAAGGAGATTCATCACCATAGCAATTTCATTTGGAACTTACCTTGGCCAGGGAACTCATTCCGGCCAAATTACTGCAAAGCTCAAGCTTTTTCCTGGGAAGTATCTTAGTCAACATATCTGCCACATTTTTATTAGTATGGACTTTCTTCAATAGCATCTGCTGTTCTTCAATCACTGAACGTAACCAATGATATCTAACATCAATGTGCTTTGTTCTAGCATGGTACATGGTATTCTTACTCAAATCTAAAGCACTCTGGCTATCACAAAATACCACATACTCTTTCTGATTCAACCCCAATTCAAAAAGAAAACGTTTCATCCAAAGCATTTCTTTACATGCTTCAGTTGCTGCAATATACTCAGCTTCTGTAGTTGACAAAGCAACACACTTCTGCAACTTAGACTGCCAAGATATAGCTCCTCCTGCAAAAGTGAACAAATACCCTGAAGTAGATTTCCTACCATCAAGATCGCCTGCCATGTCAGCATCAGTAAACCCTTCTAGAATTGGTTGTGAAACTCCATAAGTCAAACACATTTTTGAGGTACCCCTCAAATATCTAAAAATCCATTTTACTGCTTCCCAGTGAACCTTCCTTGGATTAGAAAGAAATCTGCTCACTACACCAACTGCATGAGCAATGTCAGGCCTTGTACAAACCATAAGATACATTAAAGAACCGACTGCAGAAGAATAAGGAATACTAGACATAGCTAGTTGCTCTTCCTTAGACACTGGACAAGATTTCTTACTTAGATGAAAATGGTTGGCAAGTGAACTGCTAACTGATTTAGCATGTTGCATGTTGAATCTACCAAGCACTCGTTCAACATACTTTTCCTGTGACAACCACAGCTTTCCAGCTCTCCTATCTCGGATAATGTCCATACCAAGAATCTGCTTTGCTGGACCTAAATCCTTCATATCAAAGGACTTAGACAATTGTTCTTTCAACCTGCAAACCATACTAGCATCTTGTCCTACAATCAACATATCATCAACATATAATAACAGGATAATGAAGTTACCATTAGGGAATTGTTTAATATACACACAAGAATCTGCTGCTGTTCTTTTATAGCTATGACTCATCATAAAAGAATCAAACTTCTTGTACCACTGTCGCGGAGCTTGTTTCAAGCCATACAAGCTTTTCTTCAATTTGCAAACTAAGTGCTCTTTCCCTTTCACTTCAAAACCCTCAGGCTGATTCATATAAATGTCCTCCTGCAAATCACCATGCAAAAATGCAGTTTTAACATCAAGTTGCTCAAGCTCAAGATTCAAACTAGCTGCCAATCCCAGTACCACTCGAATAGAACTCATTTTTACAACTGGAGCAAAAATCTCATCAAAATCGATGCCTGGTTTCTGAGAAAAACCTTTTACTACCAATCGAGCTTTGTACCTCACTAGTTTGTCACCATCCTTTTTCAACTTGAACACCCATTTATTCTTTAATGGCCTCTTCCCTGTTGGAAGTTTAACAAGATCATAAGTACCATTCTTTCGCAATGACTCCATCTCTTCTTTCATTGCTTTTAACCAGTGCTCTCTATCCGGAGTAGCCTGCACATCTTGAAAGCTTTCTGGCTCCCCTTCACTGGTAACTAAAATAAAATCTGAACTTGGATACCTGGTAGATGGCCTGCGCTCTCTAGTAGATCTCCTGAGCTGAGACTCTACATCACTTGATGCTGAAGGTAGCTCCCCCTGCTCAACACTCTCAGGTAGAGAGGATTGCTCCCCCTGCTCAAAACTAATAGCATCTGGCTCATCACCAACTATGGCTGGCTCATTCATATCCCCAAGTTCTGTTTCTGGCTCATTTTCACCATCTGTGGCTCTTTCCTGTGAAATCCCTGTCGGTGTTGAAACATCACACTCAACAGTAACTCGTGTAGTCTTCTCATTTTTCTCAAGGTCTGTTATGGTTTCTTTTTCATGAAAGACCACATCTCTGCTTCTGACTGTCTTTCTCTTTACTGGATCCCATACCCTGTAGCCAAATTCCTCATCACCATATCCTACAAACACACACTGTGTAGCTTTACTATCAAGCTTTGACCTCTGCTCTTTTGGTACATGCATGAATGCTTTACACCCAAAAACTTTTAAGTGAGAGTATGAAGCATCTTTTCCTGTCCACACTCTTTCTGGAATGTCAAAGCCCAAAGGAACTGATGGTGACCTGTTAAGTAAATAACAAGCTGTGTTGACTGCTTCACCCCAGAATGGCTTTGGTAATTTTGCCATCCTCAACATACATCTGACTTTTTCCATAATGGTGCGATTCATTCTTTCAGCTATACCATTATGCTGCGGTGTTCCAGGTTCTGTCCTCTCATGCCTGATCCCATGCTTTGAGCAATACTCTTCAAAGCTTTTAGATGTGTATTCCCCACCATTATCAGTTCGAATACACTTTAAGGGTAACCCTGTCATCCTTTCAACCATGGCATGAAATTTTTGAAAATACTGCAGTACCTGACTTTTATATTTCAACATATACACCCAAGTCTTACGTGAAGCATCATCAATAAAAGTAACAAAATATCTGCTACCACCTAATGACTCAACCTCAATGGGACCACATACGTCAGAATAAATTAATTCCAATATATTTTCTTTTCTCTGAGAACTTTTACGAAAAGAAACTCTATGATGCTTACCAAACAAACAATAATCACATGAATCGAGAGACATACCTTTGGTCAAGGGAATGAGAGAGTGCCTTGCCAAAACCTGTAACCCTTTTTCACTCATGTGTGCCAGCCTCCTGTGCCACAAGTTTGCTGAAGCATCATTTTCAACGGTATTTACCTGGTTACCGTTCAATTGCATCCATGTCTTATACATTGTGCAGCATAGTTTTCCCTTTGCAACTACCATAGATCCTTTGAGAAGCTTCCACTGTCCATTCTTTTGTCGGCTTTCATATCCCTCCTTATCAAGGACATTAATAGCAAGCAAGTTCATTCTCATATCTGGAATGTGTCTGACATCCCTCAAAGTCAACATGCAGCCTGTACTAGTTTGTACACCAATATCACCAATCCCAACAATCTGCGACACACTCTTGTTTCCCATCTTGGTACAACCAAAGTCTCCTGCTTTGTAAGTTGTAAACAACTCTCTCTTAGGAACACAATGATATGCCGCTCCTGTGTCAACTATCCACTCAATGTCGGGATCACTAACATGATTACAATCACCATGTGTACAAATCAAAGTAACTGAATCACTATCTGAATTCACTGCTGCAACATTGCCATCATCTGAACTCTTGCCTTTCTCATCTTTTCGCTCTTGCTTTAAGATTCTACAGTTTCGTTTTATATGACCCGCCTTACCACAATGAAAACACTTCACTTTACCTTTAGACTTGGATCTATGTTTAGACTTACCACGGCCTTTTGAGTCCTGACTTCTGTCGATGTTTCTACCCCTGTTCTCTGTGACCAGAGCTTGATTCCCAGGGTCTACATCTTTTCGCCTCGCTTCTTCATTAAGCATACTGTCCTTTACCATCTCTAATGTCACCTTATAATCAGGAGCTGAATTAAGAACAGTCACAACTAGAGTATTCCAGCTGTCTGGCAATGAACCCAAAAGAAATAATGCCTTCATTTCATCATCCATCTTAAGTTCCATAGTAGTCATCCGATTAAATATATCTTGAAAATCACTCAAGTGCTCTGTAACAGATCGTCCATCCCTGTACTGTAAAGTTGCAATTTTTTTAACAAGCATAACTTTATTCATACCTGTTTTTCTCTCATACAATGCTGCCAATTTTTCCCAAACAATGTGAGCATCTGACTCCTGCGCTACATGATGAAACACGCTGATATCAACCCATTTTCTGATTGTAGCCAGCGTCTTTCTACCTAGCTTCTTCCAGCTTTCATCTTTCATATCTGCTGGTTTAGCCGAATCACCCAATACTGGCTCATACAAATCTTTGCCAGTATAGATGATCCTCCATCATAGGCTTCCAAATTGAATAATTTGATGCTGTCAATTTTATCATGGAACCTGTATCACCCTCCATGATCTCAAACAGAATTTACTTCTATCCTGGGATGCTTCTGTATCGATGTCTCAAAATAACCCTCGCTCTGATACCACTTGTTGCGCCTGAAGCAATAATCACAACAATACAGAAGCAATAGACAACAATCAATAATCAAATGCGCAGGAAAAATAAAGCACACCAAGATTTACGTGGAAAACCCTCCAGTGTAGAGGGAAAAAACCACGGGCCACCAGAAAAATCTTCACTATCAAATAATAGTTATACAAAGTTCTTCTCTAGCTAAAACTAGAGCTAATCAACAACTAGAGAAACAATTGGAGAAATCTCACCAAATAAGTGACTCAACAAATACACCCTGGATTTGTTCCTAGAGAGCTTCAAACCCGATCTTCACCGTTCAGAATGTATAACTCTGAATCATAAACCTCCTGACAAGGTTCCAACTCAATCGGACCACGGATCGACTTCCGTTTAATCAACTCTCCCTTCTCCTTTTTTTCTCTCTGCTTTTCCTGGCTTTTCTTCTTTCTCTGCTTGGTTGTCGACACACACCTTAAACAACCCCACCTCTTTTTTATTAAGTAGCTAGGGCTCTGTGTAAAATAAAAGATCAAGGCCCATGGCCTTTACTTGGTCCAAAACCACTTACATGGGACTGGACCCCATTTTCCTAACAATTATTCGGTGTCGACAACTGAGAAATCTACCTAGTTGTCTTCCTTCATTGGAGAAACATGGGATTCAAGAATGTGAGCAGTTGGTAGTTTCAATCTCAAGCCTTCCAAAGTTTTCTGACTTAAAAATTGATAGGTGCTAAGAGGTGGTGTCTACAAATTGTACAAATTCTGGCTCATTCATGAAAATAGTCTCTCTTTCAAACATTTCAAAATTCACTGGTCCAATGGAGGGGATGATGTTAGGGTTGATAAAAGCTAAACGTCTTTATATACGTGGATGTGAGGAGCTAATTTCTTCATGGCAGAACCAGGAAGGACCCTCAACACATTTGAGGCCTATTCGCTTTTTGGAAATTCACAATTGCTCAGGACTTGTTTCCATAGGGGCAGAGGACGAAAAGGAAGAGCATATGCAGTTAGGAATCCCTTGCCACATTGAACATTTGAGCATACAACTAGAGTCCATAGCTCAAGAAATTGAAGAGAACTCTTCCCTTGAATTGATAACTATCTGCAGTTGTGATAATTTGAGATCTTTGCCTCGTGTATTAAACAAGCTCAGAAAGCTAGCCTTTCTTGGTGTGAAAAACTCCATGCATTGTCCAAGTGTGATGTCATTTCCAGAAGAGGGGTTCCCTCCCAATCTCACTTCATTTAGAATCTTGCAACCCAATATTTGGAAGTCAGTGATCGAGTGGGGTTTGCACAAACTCACCTCCCTTAAAACATTTGTCCATCAACGGTGCTTCTCTAGATGTGGTGTCATTCCCATACGAGGAAATGCTTCTGCGCGGCACTCTCACCTCATTCACCAACACAGATTTTCCAAACCTAGAAACTCTATCCTCCAAGGGCTTTCAAAATCTAAAATCTCTTGAATCATTTGGGTATCCTTAGTTGCCCCAAGCTCAAATTCCTTCCGGAAGAGATGTTTGACTCACTTTTGCAACTCGAAATTTCTAGATGTCCATTGCTAGAAGAACGATGCAAGAAGGATGAATGACAAGAGTGGCCCAAAATAGCCTACATACCTTACATTGGAATTTATACTTGATTCTTATCATAGCCCACATACCTTACATTGAAGTTTTAAGCAGCTTCATGTTAATTTGTTAACGGAAGGAACGCCAAGAAATAAGGTGCATGTCACTTTGCAATTATATGCTACTTATTTGAAGAACATTAACGTACTATTAAATCAAGTGCTCAAGTGATTTATTTTCATGATTATTGTTTTTTCGATTCCATAATAAAAGGTTCATTAGTTCAATCCCTTATACACAGCTTTTTGTTTTACAATGAAATGGAAATTATATATAAAAAAAAATCTATGTTTAATAAAAATAGAAATTCATTAAAATTAAAATTGGACTAAATCAATAGGATTGAGATAGTAGAGGGATCAAATTCAGACTTTAACCTTTAACCATTGATAGAATCCTGCTTAATAAATTGGGGACAGGTATTTTTGAAGCCCATTTTGTTAGAAGGGAGTGGATCCCTTTTCTACAAAACTTTTAATTGTATTGTAATCTATATTTGCAGAATTGAGAAAGAGCTTCTTCTTCCATCATGGAGTATAATGGTTTAATTTGAAGTTATTGGAACTTGCGGATGGTTCTCTCCGGGTTTGATACAAAGATTCAATGTTTTGCTACCATTTTAAAAGAAAAATTTAGAATAGTTTCAGAATGAGTAGGTCATATAGCTGATTTCTATATTATATATTTTTTTCTTGCGTCCATGAATCATTCATGATATCTCACGTATTTGGCTGTTTTTAATGCGTACTTCCTTTCTGCCTTACCTATTATCTAATTTTGGTTTCAGTCAATTGGAAGTTGCAGAGGCTAGTGAGTAGTTCCTTCATAGAAGCACACAAAGTGGTTTGCAAAAGCAGATGGAAAAACCTTAAAAAAGATGAATGCAGTTTAGTTAGCAGAGGTATGAATTGACTTCACTGCTGTCAAATTAACCATATGGCAGCCTGAATGAGCCAATTCCAAAGTCTCTGCCTCAATCCCTTTGAGAACTCAATTTCTGATAAATGATGAGATATTAAAGATTTATTGCCAGACTGAGGAGTGAGGACAGTGTCAGTGGCGCAAAAATTTCCCAAGTGAAACATTGTTTCCCATGAAAGTGGTAAGTTATTACTTAGTTATTACTTATTTCCAGGGATCTGAAATCTTTGTAAAACGTTCTCCTTTTATAGCGAAGGAAAATCGTTTGTACTTTATGTTTTATGTACAATATTTGTGTCTTTTAATCTGAATAAGGTGCTCTTCCAGAACCAGCAATAAGTGCCTTGAACATTCCATATCCTTGAATCATGTTCCACCATCCATAATCCATGTATCATACTCGACTATATAGATTCCATGTTAATGATCAGAAACTATATATTATAAGAAATCATGATACTTAGCATAATGAAAACTTCCAGCCTTGCTAGGATTCCCTTTTTTTTTTTCTCCCCTTTTTTGGTACTACCATTTTTATCCCAAATGCTTCTAAACAAAAATCTGATGTTGTGGAACTTGTCTGACAGGACGAAATAACATCAATTCATTGGTGGTTTCGAAGTTGTTAGGGCAGCAGCTCCTTTCCTACAACAGAAATCTTTCCTCCTCCGTGTCAGGGGTGCAAGCATAAATGATTAGATAGGGTAAGAACTTTATCAAGCAGGTAAAATTGGCTGAGCTGGGACCTTCTGTAAAAGCCAAATTGATATTCTAAATGTAAGCCTTAAAATTCTTTGTAATATTATTCTGTTGTGCAGTAATGTTTGAAAGTTTCATTCCACTGTAGCTCATTTCTTCATATTGCCTAACAGATCAAATGACCTCTCAAGACAACCATAGTTGGTAGACGCTGCATAAAACAATACAATGATACCCCAAGATTGGATTTTATCATTTTGTCAAAGTGAATGCATATAATCTATCAATTAAATCATAACGTGATAATACACAAACACAAGTACAAACCCCTATTCCATAAGCCATATATATTCAAATATATAATTAAGATTAATGTAATTAATTTTTTTGCTAGGAAACACATATTATTGTTATGCATTTAATTGGATTTGAATTTTTTATAACTTATCAACTTCTATCAGTCATCTTTGGGATTCATATTACACATTGATTAAAACTTTAGTATGTTTATTATATTGTATAGTTTCAATTTTTTTAGTATATATTTAGCATAATTAAGTCTTGTATATTTATTTAATTGAATTCTATAATTTTAAAAAACAAAATTATTTTTAAGTGAAAAATATGTCCCGTTTTGTGTTTAAAATAAATAGACTAATTTAGTAGAAACTAAAAGTTAGAGGTAGAAAAATAGATTCTATAGCAATTCTAAAGAGTTGAACTAAAATCATGATTTAATGCTAAGTATTTTATTCTAATTATGTAGTTAAACATTTAAAATATAAAAAAATCGCAGATACTTGTATTAAAATTAATTAGGGTTCTAGCTAGATATAAAGTGCTAAAATTGATCTTAAAAAGAGTAAATATATATATATGAAAATAAAATAAAAATATTATTATTTAATTTATAAAATGTTTAATAACAAAATATTACAATTAAATTGATGGAGAAAAAAATAAGCGTATAATTTTGAATATAAAATTTTATAGAATTTTTAGTTTTTTTTTTATATTTATTTACATCTATTTATAAATAAAATAATTTTTCAAAATTAAAAATAATATAAAATTTAATAAAATATAATTCACCTTGAATAATTTCAAAATTTACTCCTTCAAAAACCAAATCGAGCAAAAGTTTTCAAGATTAGAAGCTGAAACGAATACAATAAAAAACTCATTTAAATTGAGTCAAATTAGATGATTTCAATCGATTTTTCATTTTTTTTCCGACCCTACCAACGAAACCAAGGTAATAGTTACGAGTAGGTGAGTCACAACCAAAGCCTCTTAGGTCCTATTTAGCATAGCAATGAAATTCACTGTAGAGAAATTGAATACAGTGGTGATATTGAGATTGATCATCCAACGATGATACTAAGAGTTGCTAGATAAGATTGAAACTAGCATGGAACAAGTTCATCAAAAACATTTATGATAGTGAAATGAAGGAAAAAAAAATCATTAAAGATTTTAAAGTTTTTTTTAATAAAAATAATAACATAATTATTGATATATTAATTAATAAAAATAATTAATAGTTATAAGTTATTAAAGAATAATTATTTTATATGTAAAAAATTTTCTATTAGAATTATTGCATATTTCTTCTTTTTCATTTTCTTTATCCATATTTTCCTTTTGTAATGTTTTAAAATTATATCCTATATTTTAAAAATATTTACCTTTTTATATTTAAATTTATTTTTTATTTTTTAATTTTTTAAAATTAAAAATCAAGAAACTTTAATTTTATAAAAAAATTTATTTTAATATTAAATGCATTAAAGTCAATTTTTTTTAATTTCATGAAATTCAATACCATAAAGCTATTTGGGATGGAGGGAATATTTATGAATTTATGTAAGTATTATTTTATTTTTACTTGTCACTATTAATTATTACAAGTTATTAAATAATGATTAGTTTTGGTATTTCTTGGACTTCTTAATATCAAGTAGCACCAAATTTCAGTGTGAATTTTGTTTCGCACTCTCACAATGATTTCTTGAATGATTATGCCATTAATTATTTTAATTTTTTTTTATAGTGGTGAGTTGTTGGTGTCTAAAGGCAGTATAATGTGATTTTTTTTAGTAAAAAAATACAGCTTGAAAATAAAAAATTTATAACTATTAAAGTTTGAATTTGATTTGTTAAACTTAATCTCATAAAATAAATGCAAAAAAGAAAATCAAATGAATTAAATTTTAAATTTTAAATTTTAAAAATCCTTTGTTAGTCATCCACAATAATTCAATTTAGAATATAAAAATATAATTACAATCTATGGTTCTCTTCACTCTCTGGTTAATATAATTTATATGCCATTAAACAATTTTTACTATCAAATTAATATGTTCCAAGAAAAAAAAAATTTTCCTATTTTTTTTTTAATCAAGTAGCTTAAAAAGTAGAGAATATCAGTATTCTTGGTCTGCAACTGTCAAGGACTGCTTAAGGAAGAGGCGAATAAGCAACTTGGAAAATTTCTTTCATTACTCTATCCTTCTACTCACAAGTAAAGCAAGGTCAATTCATAGCAATTATATGTCAGCACACGTTCTTCCATTTTTCCACAAAACACAGCCTAAGCTGTTTTCCACCGATGATTTTTCTCATGACGTTACATGCTTTAGTTTTCATGTATACCCCTTAAATATATTGTATTAGAAAGAGGTTGTTACACTCCAAGAAATCTGCAATCAGCTGCAGTGTGATTATTTTATTTTATATAAAAGAAATGACAGTATAAAAATAAAAAAATAAATTTTAAATTTATTAAATATCATATTTTAAAAGTAATAATATATTTTGGATTCAATTGTCTGATGCATTTTAAAATATAAACTACAATTGGCCTTCCTCCTAAATTTCACCAAAATTTAAATGGATGACCATATATAATTAATTAATAATAATCAAAATTTGATTTTTTTTAGTTTTCATATAATCACACAAAGTACTTTTTTTTTCTTTTAATTAAATATATAAATTAGTTAGAAGTAGGTTTGATACCAAATTCTATATATCAACTCGGAATATTACAAAAGGTGTTTTTTAAGGGGACTAAGCACAAGACAAGCATTCTTCAAAGGAGACAAAGAAGTTACTTGGAAAATTTTACTCAATATCTAAAGTCGAGGAAATAAAGTAAGATATCTGGGAACTTGTGTTAATTTAGTTTCTTAATTTGTCCTTTTTTTTTATTAAAGAATGCTCATATTATGTTAAATCTCCTTTAAATATGATTTTTTGCGATATTATCTTTGAATATTTCAATATGATATTATAAAGAGACTTCTTAGAATGTAAGTCTCCTTAGTTTAGTTTACAAGTACCTTTTTTACATGATTTGATTTTTTTTTAATTTTTTACATCTCAATATAAAATTTAATTTAAATTTAATATAAATAATTAATATCTGAATTTGATTCAAACTGAATAAAAAAATTATTCAAACCAAACATAATACTACAATTTCAAATTTATTTTTAATTTTCTCAAATTTTTTTCTCACCTTTTAATTTTTTATTATAATTCTTATATATTCACTTTTATTCTAGATAAAAATTTTGATCCGGGATGGATCATAGGAAAGAGTCTAAAGGGACTTGCCCTCCAAAGGAATTTACTAAAAAAAGTAGCATTACAAATTAAAAAAAGGAAGGTGTTAAAAATTGATTATAAATTAATTGAGTTGACATAAACTTTTCTTTTGATTTTATAAATAAAACTGATAGAAGTACATTTTGATTATATTGTTTTAATGAAATTGTTGCAACTAGAGGTATATGTAAATATAAATTAACTATACAAATGTCAATAAAATTAGCACAAGTGATTAAGATTTAAATTAACTGTACAAATTCCGTGCTTATATTCTTCATAAGATGCTGAAATACTACTTGGTTTTTATAATTATACCGTTATTATGCTTATAGTTTGTATGTTGAAGAGAAACTTCATTCATTTCGTCCTATTTAATCATTTCAATTTTCTTTCTAACAACATAAATTTTTTAAGCATAATTTGTGACTAAATTATCTGCTTGATTCAGCCTGGGAAACTTACAAATTTAATTAATAAATAAACTATAGAGGATATAGTAGGGATAGGAATGGATAAAGCTCGATATAACGTTGGGATGAGTCCCCATCTGTGGCAAATTGTGTGCAATCCTATTGCAAAGGTATTGATTCTAAAATTTGCACCAAAAATGTACTAGAAAGCTGATCACTGATAGCTTTCATTTTACATAGTATTGGGAATAATGACTTAAATTTTATAAGAGATTTTTTGAGATTTGTTAGATATTACTTAATGGACAAGAAGATTTGCAGAAGAAGAATTTTAAAAAGAAATGGATTCTTAATAGGTAAGTTTGTATGGTTATAAATAAGTGAAGTCTCTGCAGGGTTAGATATGAAAAAAAATGTAAAAGAGTTGTAGGGTTTTATGGGTAGACATCCCATAAGACTACTGAAGATTTACATATAATGGGTGTGCATATTTGTTTGTGAGTGTATTAGAAGAGACTGAGAAGTTTTACATAAGTATGATGTAAGAGTGTATATGGTACATATTTAGTTGTGTTGAAAAGATGCATATGGATATGTGTTTGTTTGGATCGAAAATACTCCATAGGACTAAAGGAGATTAAGAGGGTCTATAGGTATTGATTATTAAATGGTTGATATATTTTGATGTATGTTTATAATTTTTTATAACTAATGGATCTTGTTTCTCATTCGTGGACGTAAGTTGGTTGGATTGAACCACGTTAAATTATTGTCTCTTGTATGATTGATTAATTGTTGGATTATGCTTTTGCTGATATGATTAGATTGAGGTTTTTTAGCCTAACAAGTGGTATCAGAGCAAGGTTCATGAAAAAAAAGGAGCAAGGTTCGAGGTTTGAGGTTCGTGAAAAAAATAAAGCATGGTTAGAGACATGGGAAGAGGCAAACTTGGAGGAGCTTGATTCAAAGAAGAAGTTTGAGTTCGCGTTTTGAAGATCGATTTGCATAAAGTGTAAAAGCACATAAGAGAAGATATTTGTAAGACTTTTATTATAGGTGAAACCAAGTATGTCTAGCATGAAGACAGATGATTTGATTAAATTTGAGTTAAGATGGAGATTGTTAGGAATAATGACTCAAATCCTATAAGAGATTTGTTTGAGATATGTTATATATTACTTAATGGACAAGAAGATTTGCAAAAAAAGAATTCTAAAAGAAAATAGATTCTTAATAGGCATGTTTGACTTGCAGAAGAAGAATTCTAAAAGGAAAAAGATTTTTAATAGGTAAGTTTGTATGGTTATAAATAAGTGAAGTCTCTGTAAGGTTACATATAAAAAAAAAGATGTAAGAAAGTTGTAGGATTTTATGGGTGGACACCCTATAAGACTATTGAAGATTTACGTCTTATAAATGTGTATGTTTGTTTATTTGTAAGTGGATTAGAAGAGACCAAGAGGGTTTATATAGGTATGATGTATGGGTGTATATGGGTATGTATTTGGTTGTGTTGAAAAGATGCATATGGGTATGTGTTTGTTTAAGTTAAGAATACTTCATAGGACTAGATGAGATTGACACGACAGGGGTTTAGGTTTTTAGTGCCATTTTTTTAACGTTTAATGGTATTTATAAACACCATTAACAAATTTACGACATTTGCAAAAAAGTCAGTTAGAGTATTGTTATATACGTGTCGCAAAAAATAGTAACATTTTCTATAAAACACTGCTATATTAGCGACGTTTGTATCTGAAAAATGTCGCTATTTTAGCAATGTTTGTATCTTTGAGATGTCATTAATTTAGTGACATTTTTATCATAAAAACATTGTTAATTTGATGGCATTTGTAGCAAAAAAATACTGTTAATTTAACGGTATTTGTGTTTAAAAATGTCACGAAATGCTAAAAATAGTGGTATTTAAAGTAAAAATGTCACTAAATTTAACGGTATTTTCTAATACAAACGTTACAAAATTCAGCATTTAGTGACATTTTTAAATATAAATGCCGCTAAATAAAAAATTTTATGTTTTTTTTATTTTTCTTTTAATATTTATTATAATTAAATAAAAATTGTTAAAAGAAATAAAGATGAATTTAAATTCATAAACTGAATATTATAAATATTTAAATATCTAAATACATAATTTGTTCCAATATGCATGTAACATAAAGTTTAATACATACAATAACATTTCACTTTGCATTTGTTTTCCTTTTGCCCATCAACAGACTCCATGAAAGGAGTCGCATTTGCTTTGAGTGGAGCTTTACAACGCCTATTCCTCATCTTGGCTTTTATTGCTAAAAAGAATATTTCTCTAAGAACCTCAAAATGTGCTATTAGAAATGTATCACAGTACATTTCATTTATCTTCTCCACAACTTCATATTTCATCCTAATTGAAAAATGTCATTGGGTAAGCTATAAAAAGTACCATAAAATTTGTAATGAAAGATAAAATCAAAGAAGATATATAAGATCTCATTGTTACATACATGCAGAAATAACAAAGAAATAGATTTAAGCAAAGCAACAAACTAAGATATATTTTTTGGCCAATGATCAAGATAAATGCACAAGGCAAAATTATGTACATTCCCTATCTGAGTGCATTTCATGAAAATGCCTTTCATAATCATAGTTATTCCATTTTGCATATTTCATTATGAAATTGCTAGACTTGAAATGCAGTGCCATATAATTTGAAAGAAAGAGAATATACAAAAGGTTGAGAGATAAATCTTCAAGCAAGTTCATGTTTGATTGTATTGAAAAAAGATAAAGATTATTTGATTCCATGAAGTTTATAAGATAAACCATTTCAAATCATATTTTCAGCTTGTAAATAAATTCATAGAAATAAATGGATTCAAATGCTTCAAGAGGGAAATAAACCAATCATTCAAACTAAAATGACCACGCAACAAAGTTTCAAGAGAAAAATGTAAATTTTGTAATGCATAAATCAACTATGCTGCACCTTAAACTGATGGTATAGTTGTGTCTATAGAGATCAATGCTTTTTTAGACTTAGCAATAACAAAAACTGTATCATGGAATCATTAAAAAGTAATTAGAAAAAGTATAGAAGATCAATCCAAGTTGATAGGTCTATAGCATGCACCTTTCAACTGCAAATGCTTCATAATAAAATCTAGAATAGCAAATGGAAGCATCACAATGGTTTGCATCCAAAATGCGAAATGCCAATTTAAATGACTACTAACCTATAAGCTATTATCTTAGATTAACCTATGGGCAGAGCATAGAGCGTCATAAAATATGGACAGTAATAAAACTTGGCATATTTGAGATAAGGATGGTTCTTTTATTCTTAAACTAGGAAGGAATTAAGGAGATTAGTTTAACAAATACCTATAAAAAAGCTAGAAAAGAAAACTTACTATTCCACCCTAAACACATCCGAGTGCATATCTAATTGGCATTCATATGTAAAATATTGCTAGCCATGTTGTTTTATGATACAAAAGTAGAAGAATAATAAGATTCAAGTGGATGACATCAACAAAAAAGTTTCTGATTGAAATAGATATAAACACAAAGGGCATATTGCATAAAACTCCCAAACTCAATAGTTAATAGCAAGATGATTGTGATTTATAGGTGTGACAAAATAATTAGATTGAACCCTAAAACTAAATTTTTTAGAATAGGTCATACTAAAACAATTAACTTAATTTCTTGTTTCAACATTAAAAGCTTGAAGCCAGAACATCCTTTTTTTACCTTTTTCAATCATACCAATTTATGGAAAAAGCCCAAATTCCTTGACTTTTGGGATAAAATAGCCCTTTGGCCACATTTAGATCTTCATTCAAATAAATAAGAGTATCTTAACACATATCAACTTTAGGATACATTAAAGAAAGGAAATTATTCTACAAATAAGTTATCAACATTGCATGTGCAATAGCCCAAACTTTAAAGCAATTGGTTCAAAACAAATCCAACTCCAACCCTAAACACACACATATAATTGAAATAGAATACATCTCAAAACTAGTATATTAAATCTGAATTTTCATTTTTGTTTCTTTAAATTTTCTTCAAAACAAGATGGAATTTCAAAGATCTATAAAAAACATCATGAGAAATCAATTTGAAAAGCAAAAGTTGAAGAAAAATCGCACAATGTAATGAAAGAACACAAAACTACAACTAACAACTAACTTGTAACCAAACGTGAATTAATTAATCTACATTTAATTGATGCTAAAACAAGTGATCATAAACTGGAATTGAAAATATCAATTAAGGAACAAAAGGAAAACTGATTTGAAGAACAAAAAGTGCAAGAAAATACAAGAATTAACTAGAAACCACTAAAATATAAAGTGAAATTTAATTGAAACTCACTGAGTTATTGAAAGAAAAAAATTAGGTCTAGAAGCTTATAATGAAAATGAACTTGAAATGAGCTAAGAAAAAATTCATCAATCAAGTTTGCTACAAAATTCAACAAGAAAATGGCAGCAAAATAGAGAAAAACCAGCTTAATGAACTAACAACTTGAGTGACACTCAAAACAGAAAAAAATAGAGCATTAACAACTAAATCTATCCAAACACCAAATGAATTCATAAAAATAAATGCAATCAATTAAAAAATAACGAGTAAACATGTAAAACTAAGAATGTAAAGTATGAGAGAATCAAATCAAACACCTAGAATGAGAGAGGATCATCATGTATGGATCGTTTTTGCCTTCTAGATTCAGCCTTAACTTTGAAGAATTAACTGTACTTGTACAAGTGGAATTTGAGGCTAAATTTTTACTGGATTATAGCCTTATGAACTAGGAATCTAGGAAAAAAATTTGAAGTAAATCAACCTAGAATTCACTGAGTTTTGATCAAAAGACTGAAGATAGGTTAGGTGTGCAGTTTTGAAACCAGATTTGAGTTCAACATGAATTTTATAGAATTTGAAAAGGAAATCATGAGAATTTGTAAATTTTATTATGAAAACCTTAAAGAACATTCAAAAAGAGTGTAGCAAACCTAAAATTCTAACAAGATTCAATTAAGAAAACTGAAATTGAAAACAGTTTGGTTGGAGAGAAAATGAAAATGACAGTAGATCAGGTTCTGATAAGAAAAATGAAAGGTAAAATATCAGTTTGTGCTCTAAGTTGCACCAGAAAAGATATATGGAAAGCATAAACTTCTTATAAGGCAGCTGATTAGTCATAAAATATGGCTTAAACAAGGTTCAAGAAAGTATGAATAAGCATCAATAAATATCATACAGACATTCATGTGAAACCATGGCCCCCACCCCAAAACCCCTCAGCTTCTAACAAATTATTAAAAGAAGTTCTTTTTGTAATAGAATACAAGATTCAAGTACATTCAGTTATCATGAATTTATACTTTTATACAGTTCTCTTGATTCAAAAGATTTTCTTTTAAAATAATTATGTTTCTCACTTCTTCTCACACTCACCTAAGCACATTCAACACATTAAATCGAACAGCAGGCAAAGACTTCTATATTAAACCAATAGAAATAGAGCAAGAATCAAGGCAAAGCATTTACATATAGATATGAGATAAGTGAGAGCAACCTTATGCTTGAGTACTTAAAGAGCTTTTCAGTGACTGAAAAGACTAGAAAAGCTATCTCAGTATCGCAAAGAGTGGAAAGCTCCTGAGCTTTCTTAAAAAGTCCTCATCTCCTCTTTGAGAAAGTCACTTGCCTTATTGCTAAGTTGTCAATTTTCTTGATTTGAATTTTCTTTCTCACCATTCTCTTCTAAGAAAAAAGCTAGGAAAAAAAAGAAATTACAGAGAAGAAAAAGGGGGTTTAAATTTTGGAAAAAAATTTTAGCCACGTCATTTTTTCACGATAGTGGCGTTTACTTAAAAAAAAGTCACTATTTACAAAAATGATTATTGAAGGTATTTTAGGCAAAAAAACGCCTTCAATAATCTTCTTAAATCTTTTAGAGGGGATTATTGCAGAAAACGCCTTCAATAATCCCTTTAAATTTTGATAAAGAGATTATTGAAGGCGTTTTTGGCCAAAAATGCCTTCAATAATCTCCTATAATTTTTTAGAATGGATTATTGAAAGTGTTTTCTGCAAAAAAATGTTTCAGTAATCCCCTTTATTTTTTATGAGGGGATTATTGAAGGCATTTCAGGTAAAAAATGCCTTTAATAATTTTTTTAAATTTTGATGAGAAGATAAGTTTTCTTTTCTTTAATAAAATAATAAAAATTAATTAATAAATTAAGAATGAGTAATATAAATAAGAAAAAAGAAAATTTTACCCAATAATAGGATTCTAAAAGTATTCCGAGTAATGATACTTTACGAAATCCCTATGTGAGAAGATTTTTTTAAATATTACCAGTGTGTTGGAATATTTATGAAAAATCTTCAATATAATAAAAATTATTTTTTCTTCAAAATTTAAATTAAAAATAAAAAAATTAATAAAATTTTTAAATAAAAAAATAAAATTTGTGCATTAACATATTATCATTTGCATTGCATAGTTATTCTAATACTAATAATATTAATTTATAATATCTGATAACTTTAATTATTAAAATTCGTATCATTATAGGTTTTTTATAAATTATAATGAATTAATGAATTATTGTCTAATATTTCATAAATGGTTAAATTAGTTTAATAATATAATAATATTTATAATTTAATATATATAATTTATTTTATATGTAATTATGGTATATAAATATTAAATTAATAATAATTTTTCATACAAGTTTATAATTAAATTATAACTATATAAATTTAATAATAATTAAAAATTAAATATTAATATTATAATTAATTTATCATATAATTTTTAACAATTAAAAGGAAAAGGGAAGCAAAATTGAAAGCTTTTAGACCTATTTAGAGCTTAATTAATGAAAAGAAAGAAAAAGCAATCTACTGCTATTGCATAACAGTCGATTGCCCTTTCTTTATAACTATTAAAAGTATTTTTGATAAAAAATACATTCAATAATTTCTTCCAATTTTTTAAAGGGGATTATTAATTGTGTTTTTTTGGTTAAAAACGCCTTCAATAATTCCCTCCAAATTTTTAGAGGGGATTATTGAAGGTGTTTTCTACAAAAAATACTTTCAATAATGCTCTTCATTTTTTATTAGGGGATTATGCCTTCAATAATCCCTTTCAATTTTTTATGAGAGACTATTGAAGGCGTTTCAAGCAAAAAATACCTTAAATAATCTGCTCATAAAAAATAAAGGCGATTATTGAAGGCGTTTTTTACCAAAAATGCCTTGAATAATTTGCCTAAAAAGTTGTAGAGGATTATTGAAAGCGTTTTTGATCAAAAATGCCTTCAATAAATCTTTTTGTCAATGAATCTACAAAAAATGGAGTAGCGTTGTCGATTAAAACATACAGTCGTTAATCATAAGATTGTAAATTCGATCATTCTTTTCAACATTTTTTAGGTGCCAAAAACGCCTTCAATAATCCCTTAAAAAATTCAAAAAATATTGAAGAGAGAAATTGAACCCACGATCTTATAATTAATTATCGTATACTCTATTTTTGATAAATTTATTGACAACAATTTTTTAGGGGAATTATTGAAGATGTTATTTTGTAAAAAACACCTTCAATAATCGCTTTTATTCTTTATGAGTAGATTATTCAAGATGTTTTTTGTTTGAAATGCTTTCAATAATCCCTCATAAAAAATTGAAAGGGATTATTGAAGGCGTTTTTTGCACCAAAACGCCTTCAATAATCTCCTTATAAAAAATAAAAGGCATTATTGAATGTGTTTTTTGATAAAAAAAATACCTTTAATAATCCTCTATAATTTTTTAAGAGAATTATGAAAAGCGTTTTTTTTGTAGAAAATACCTTTAATAATCGCTTTTATTTTTTATGAGAGAATTATTCAAAGCATTGTCTATCAAAAATGCCTTCAATAATCACTTCAATTTTTTAGAAAGGATTATTCAAGGTGTTTTAATCAATAAATGCCGCTAATTTTTGTCTTTAATGGCGTTTATAAGTAATAACACCGCTATTTGAATATTTAGTGGCGTTTTGCTAATAAACGCTTTAAGTTTTATAAAAACAAGAAAGTTAACGGTGTTTGTAAATAAAATGTCATTACAAAACTGCAACTAATCTTCCATTTTCTTGTAGTGTGAGAAGGTCTACTAGTATTGATTGTTGAGTGATTGATATATTTTGATGTATGTTTATAATTCTTTATAATTAGTGGATCTTATTTTTATCCATGAATGTAGGTCGGTTTGACCGAACCATTTTAAATTATTATCTTTTATGTGATTGATTGATTGTTTGATTATATTTTCATTGATATGATTGGATCAAAGCTTTTTAGCCTAACACATAGAAGTATATAAAAGAAAACCCCTTTGGAGATGCTTTAACAGCTTTCATTTACTGTTCCTAATATCATAAAGTTGGACGAGTTTATTGCTCACCAATGAAAATGATTCTTAACTGTTCCTTTTTTTTTGGCCAAATATTACATATTTGAAACTTTCAAACTACACCTGTAGGAAGCTAACATATCTATCTAATTTTGTAGATTTATTCGTCAGCTGTTATCTAGCTGTAAGATTCTAGTCTTCTTTCATTTTTTTTCTTGAGTTATCTACTAATCTGATATTTCTTAGATCTGAATGGTTTGTCATCCTAGTTGTAAAATCTAGTTAATGTACGATGGGCTGAAGTTTGTGTCTGATGCATAGTCTAAATCAGCCATGGTTTCCTTGGGCTATTTTTTAGTTTGTTGAGTAATTGCTGCTGCTTTATGATGGATAAGGTCTCTAATAATACCCATTTTAAGTTACCCTGTCAGTATATATTATTATGTATGTACTGCTCTACATTCTTATGTAAGCTTGTAACAAATTGAGTGCTCATTACCACTGGCTGTTTTCTGGTTGAGACTGTACAAATTGAAAAATGCAAGGCATGTGTGGCCCAAATGTATTTATTGTGATGGGACTGACCTTGATGAATTGGATTTATTCTCAATCAATGAATTAATTGAAACTAAATGGCAGAAACTAGATGAATGAATTTAATGTCCTAAATGTTGTTTTTGTGAATTGTTTTCATTGTGGTATAAAGAATAAAGATTTGTATTTGCTTCAAGTTTTACAACTATCTTTGTCTAAAAGATAACATTCATCTTTTGCAGGACAAGCCAACAAGATGAATTAGAAGTTCTATAGGGAATGGGGAGTTGGACAAGGAGCATGGGGATCCAAATGGAAAAACCCATATTTAATTTCACTGGTTGTTGTGGCTTGTACATCTAGGTTATTGGCTTTCTTATTTCTAGCATGTTGTAAAGTATCAATTCAGTTTCATAATGTTAGTCCAGCTGTAGCAGAAAGCTGCATGGTTTGGCCTTTTTCTTTGATAGGACTACTGGAGTTATGAATATCTAACATTGTACAGAAACACAATTTTTCCTCATGGAAGGTGGTCAGCTTCACATCTACTTATACTACTGTGTTTTGATAATCTGATTATGCTACTGTGTTTTGATAATCTGAGTATTCTGTTAATCGGTATTAGGATTAATCCAACTACCATTAGGTTTGTGTTGCTATATTTGATGCAACCGTATATATATGTGATAGTATTCTTATGAAAATGCCTACCGATTGTTTTAAACTTGTTAGGAACCTTTATGAACTTGTCTTAAATAATTAATACCAAATGGTTAAGTCTGAAACACTTAAGCAAACTCAGTAGACAACAACAACAAGGATTAGGTATCATAAAAAATAGCTTAGGTTCACCAAATTTTACAAAGCAAACAGAACGTACAAAAAATCTATGTCTTGTGGATGCTCATCGTCCTGGGGTGTCTAATGAAAGTGACAGGTTTGTTGGTGTGCCACTGTATTTAGTATTTGATGATGAACTGTGAGCCGGGTATAATTCTGCTTGTTCATGCAACAAGCTCAAAGCCTGCTCACAGTTAGCTTGACCCCATGGATGTTTCTCAAGTTTTCTCAACTCTATCAGCTCTATAAGCACTTCTTTCATTGAAGGTCTTTCATCCCCCCTCAACATCAGACATCTCATAGCCAGGTGAGCAACTGCTATCAGTTCTTCTCTATTCTCCTCGTTTGCAAGTTCGGGCTCTAGGATCTGGAGGAGATGATCCTGTTGCATTGATAAAATGAAGTAAGAAGATAGGTTTCTTTCAGGCTCTGGTCTTGCAAAAGATACTGGTATCTCACCAGTAAGTAGTTCCACTAACACAACCCCATAGCTATAAACATCACTCTTTTCTGTCAACTTGCTTGTCTGGAAATATTGGGGGTCCAAGTAACCAAATGTACCTTGGACTAATGTAGCAATTTGAGTTTTATCGATAGGAATCAACCTTGAAGCTCCGAAATCTGACACTTTGGCAATGTAATTTTCATCGAGTAATATGTTGGCAGATTTGACATCTCGATGGATGATTGGAATCGAGGCTGCAGAGTGAAGGTAAGCAAGTGCGCTAGCAGTTTCTGTGGCGATCCTTAGACGGATGTCCCAGGATATTGCGCCTGCCTTTTCGGAATTGTGAATGTGATAGTGAAGGCTTCCATGGGCGACAAATTCGTAGACCAGTAAAGGGACTTCAGTCTCCAAACAACATCCCAAGAGCTTGACTACGTTGCGGTGGTTGATTTGGCTAACAACAACAACTTCATTGATAAATTGTTCAATTTGGGAACGAGTCTCTATTTTCGACTTCTTGACAGCAACTATTTGATTGTCTCCTATGATACCTTTATAAACCGTTCCATTCCCTCCTTCGCCGAGGATTCGACTCTTAGAATAATTGTCGGTGGCCTTTGCCAACTCCTTGGCCGTAAAAATTTTGTTGTCTCAACAGCACTTTGACGGGAAGAATTTTTCTGCTGCAATAATAGTCCCTCATTTTCAAGAAAGAACTTTTCTCTGAGCTTGATTAGTTTTCTTCTCTTTAAGAAGAAGTATGTGGAAAACACTAACAGAAACAGAACCAAAACACTGACGAAAGCTGCATGAATTAATCATATATATATATATATATATATATATATATATTTTAAGAGCTCTTCCTCGAAAAGAAACAAAAAAGAAATAAAGCAAAACGGTGTGTTGAGTTATATAGTTACCTAGAACAAGCAGGAGCAGCCGAGAAAGAAATTGCTTGCAATGATAACTTCCCGGTGTATTAATACACTTATGATTGCCTTCACATGGATTGTTAATGCACTCATCGATGTCTTTCGCCAAATAGAACAAATGACATCAGTATATATATATATATATATATATATATAGAGGTTACTGACTTATATAGAGTAGTATTATGGGGAAAACATGAGCATTAATTTATAGGGGAAATTAAAAAAAAAATTGACAGAAACATGATGTACTGGTTATATGCTCAAACTTCAACAGCATTTAGAATATTAAAAAGATTAATTATAGACGATGTTGAACAAGGGTGATGAAAGAGTTGAGTAGTATATAGGGAATAATAAGTAAGCCATACCTTGGCATCCCGGACTACAATAAGGGTTCCCTTGGTAACCTTTTTTGCAACTGCAGCTATAGCCTTGACTACCCTTTACTTTGTAATCCACACAGTCGCTATTCCCCTTGCAGGAATAAGTGTTCGAGTCTCTTTTAGCTTCTTTGCAAGTGTGGTTGCTCACAGTCCAATCAAGAACCACAGTAGAATGCTGTATCTTAGTCAAAAATTTATGATCATCATCAAGATCAGATGCCTCGATACTATAGTTGTGTTGGTCCACTAAGAAAGCAGATCCACAACGATAGGGCACCGAGGTCTTTGTTTCATTAAGCACTTCCTTCATTTTTGATTCATTGAAAATGTTAACCACAATCGTTTCAACTATTTTAAGACGATCAGTAATAGGGACCTCGCAGCACCCAATCCCAGAGCAAGATCCGTTAGTCTTGTCCTCCTGCTTAACGTGACACAAAGAGAGGCATCCAGTGAGAAGCTTTCTCTTTCCAAGTTTGATGATGCCCAGGGAGTTACATCCAGTTACAACGAACTTGTTTTGAGACAGTGCGAATGGAGTATCAGTCAAATTAATTATGGTTGTCTGTCCATGAGTTTCAGATCCATTGAGTGCCAAGCAGGTGTGAGCCACAGATGCAGGGACAGAATTCCTTACTCGTACCCGATTTTCAGCTATAGAAATGTTTACTACCTCATATTTCGTAGCATCTAAAAATGCTGTTGCTGGGTTTTTGGAAGTGTTGCAAGTAATGCGAAATCCCTTTAGATAGCTTCCCTTTTCTACGCCAAAAGGGTAAGGAATTTTAAGATGCCCACAACTGGAACTGCAGTGTTGAGGCGCCTTGGGTTGTTCTTCCACAGCTACTGCAGCTGATACCATAGATGTTGCCAAGACGAGCCATTGGAGCTTCGGCAAAAGATGCTTTAACGAAAACATGCCTTTCTTTTATGGTTGCAAAAAATCAAATGACCAGTTATATGCAACCGATTCAAGATAATATAAAATGTTATGACAGTGCTATATAGCCACTCATCTTATACAATCATTTCACGCACTTACTTCTTACTTTAAGGATTTATGTGAAAGATATTAAAATTTGTGTAAATATTTTTTAATATAATTTTTAATATATTTAAATAAATTTATGTATAAAATAATTATTTTTATTTTAAAAAAATTTAAAATATATATAAAAATTAATAAAAATATATAATTTATTTCGATTACTTTTTTTAATTTTTTAGATTTAAATTTTAAATTGGATTCAAATTAAATATATATATATATATTTAATATTTAAAATTAAACTAAATAAAATAAAAAAATTCAATTCAAATCAAACTAACTACTAAAATTTTAAATTAATTTTTTGTTTTTTTTTTTTTTCACTTCTAACTTTTTTTATTGAAATTCTTAAATAGTCACTTTTATTCTATATATAAAAATTATGACCGAGGATGGATCATAAGAAAGAGTTTGAAGGGACTTGCCTTCCAAAATAAGTTCTTAAAAAAAAGTAGCATTACGATATTAAGAAAGTAAGGTGTTAAAAACTGATTAAAAATTAATTCAGTTGGCAGAAACTTTCCTTTTTGATTCTATAAATAAAATTGAAAGAAATACATTTTGATTATATTGTTTTATCGAAATTGTTACAACCGGAGGTATATGTAAATATAAATTAATTGAATAAATTTCAATAAAAATTGGTGAAAATAATTAAAATTTAAGGTTTGAATATAAAATATTCAAATTGAAATTTTTATGATATATTGATAGATAATATTTAAATTTAAAAGATTTTATAAATTTTATAATTTTTTTTATAAATTGATGATTTATCTTAATTTAAAAGATAAATTAATCTTTTTTTATTTTTAATTTTTTTTCAACAAAAAAATTAACTGGATTAATTCAAAATATAAACAGTGATTTTTTTGTAAACAAAGTTGTAGTTTGAAATAAAAAATTGTTATAAGTTTTATTTTTTAAAAATAATTTTATAAATTAATTAAATTTAAATTTAAATTAATATCGTCATTTAAAATAAAATTTTTTACATCATTGCTCACATCACATTTTTAAATAACTGATTCTCTCTTATCTTAACAGCTTGGATGTCATTATAAATCAGTAGTGATTCAGCTCGAAACTCCATGTTCTATCTGACAATAACTACCACTATAAAATTTTATTTTTTTAAAAGAAATTTTAAAAATTCACGTCCAATCAACTTTACTTTACGTGAAGTCTTTGGCAATATCTATTCTCAGTTAAACTCCTTTCTTTTCCGCATTAATCTTATCTTGTAAATCTGAGGGAGTGTAGTTGCCTTCTCCTTTTTACTGGCATTGGATGACTCTCTGTTTCAAGATTTGACATTTCGTACATCATGTTTTTGGTGACTCATCAGTTTGTAATGATTTCACGCATGTGATACTTTCCATTTACATGGTAATTATTAGTTATTAATTAATTTATTTTTTGTTGTTGGCACGATTGAATTTGATTACAGTAAAAAAAAAAATCATATTTTTTTTTCAATAATTTTTTTAACACAATTTATGATATAAAAATGTCATGTTGATTTTTTTTATGTTTCAATCACACATTTTTAATCTGATAAAAATCTCAAAATTAAAGCTGTATTAATTACTAAAACCTTAATCGTATTATTTGTGTTGTGTATGAAAATGACACCGATATTATTTCTATACACAACAATAAATAATAAACTCTTATATTATTTTTATACATAAAATTTGATCCGATTTTTGCCTAGTATACCTCAAAACTAATTTTACAAGGAGCCTCTCGGCCTGGGCATTTTTCCATGTGGGTTTTTCCCATCCTTAACCGCGTTGGAATTTTTCTAGTTTGCAACTTCTCTTATTTGCGCTTTTCCTTATCAACTTAGTAGAAATTGGGTGTCATATCATGGTTGAAAGTTTTGCTTCAAGAAGAGGTGTAATTTCTTTAAAGTTCTAAATTTTGCAAAATTTCTAAAAATGTTTTAAAGAGGTGTTCTGCTTTTGTTGAAGTGAATTAAATGTTAAAATGGAAATCATATGTTTGTAAAAAGATTTAAAATTGAGAATCAATTAGGTGACTCTTAACTCATTAGAAGTGATATGTGAGCTAAAAGAATAATAGCACCTGCAATGACATAGCAGAGGAGGAGAGAGAGTAGAAGGGAGCGATCTGGTCTCACGTCTCATGGCTTCACCCACCGTATGTCTACAAAGCACGGACATGCGACTACTCTTTCTGTACCGATGTTGTATTCGTGTTTGACACGAACAGACTGTCGATACAGTAAAATACATACATACCAAGCTAGGACACGATACAAAAATAAAAATCTAGTTGCACACCATCTCTACATTTTTTTTTTTTAGATTTAGCTTTTCTATTTTTTTCTTTTATGAAAATCTTGTTAGATAAGAAGAAAAAAAAAGTTTAGATGCATTTATCGATAATTTTTGAATAATTTTTCAATATGGATGGCCAGCAGCCAATCGCGGTGATGATGCCAGAGCTGTTGTCAAAAACCGGTAGGAGCTAGGGAAAGAAAACAAGAAAATAAAAAATGCAAAAAAGAAAGAATGGAAAGAAAAGAAAAAGAAAAGTAAGGGATAGTGTGGGTCTCATATGGGTGGAGTAGGCATGTTTTAGTAGACCAAACATTATTTTTGGCTTTTTTTATACACCAAAAATGAAAAAAAAAAAAAAAACCAAGCAAACAAAAATGAAATTAGAAAGTAATATATCTTGTCGCACTTCCTAAAAGATTAAGTACTTATTTCAATGTTTGAACTATATTGTTATTTCATCATTTTGAAATAATTAATATCTTGTATATATTTAAAAATAAATTTTTTCTAATATAATTAAGAATATTTTATATATTATAAAATATAATTTTAAATTGAAAAAAAAATGAAACATTAAAAATTGATATTTACATATACATTGAGTATTTTAACATAAAAATATATAAAAAAAATTTTATTTTCGTGTTTTACCGTATTCTTGTCTTTTTTTTTAATTATTGTATTATCTTATTCGTGTCCGTGTGGCATTGCATCTTTATTGCATGTTTGTGTTCTTGTTCTAAAGTGTGTAATATATCATAATACTGAAGTTGTTGCCCATTTTAGGGGAAAAAAAAACTAAACAAAAGAGAATATGCAAAAAGAGGAATTGATTATACTTTATTTTAGTATATTAATCCTTGTGCCTATTTACTTATTAAAATTTAGAAATTAATAAATCTTGCAATGAAGCACGAGAGCAAATGAATTAGTAACAATAAAACTTGGTTTCCTTATAACAATAAAATTTATTTGCTTTTTAATACTTATAAATTTATTTTTGAATATTTATTTCATCCATTTTTGGCTATGTTGTCCATTTGCATGATACTTCCATACTATTAACATAAATAGATTTAGTTATTGTTTTATTTTGCAATACTTGTTGAATATATATTTTGCTTCATACTTTGAATACCTATGCCTTTTTTTTTTTTTATCATTCAAAGGAACAAAGCCTTACATTAAGGGAAGAGGAGAAGGCTGAGGTTCGAACCTCAACCATGATGTCTTTTGTAAAGCTGTCATGACCACTAAGCCAAACAGCTGAAGACAATGTCTAACTATTATGTTTCAATTTCTAGTTTATATTAGGTTTTATTACAACCAGAAGAAGAGCTGTTGGCAATACGATCTTCTGAGTTTCAGTATTTAACTTGGAAAAGTTTTAGGGTCCATTATGGCAGGAGATTTAGGAGTTAACGGCAGAATTTCCTTTATGTGAAAAGTTCCTTTTCCTCATCATCAGGTTCTTGTTACTGCTTTATTGTGTAAGCCTACTAAACTTTTATTTTGCTTCGTCTTTTATATACTTGTCTTTGACCATTACGTTTAAATTTCTAATTTATATCAGGTATTATTGCAACGAAGAAGAGCTGTTGGCAACACAATCTTTTGAGTTTTCGAACTTTAACTTGAAAGAGTTTTAGGGTTCATTATAGCAGGAGATTTAGGAGTTAACGAACATAATTTCTTTATGCGAGAAGCCTGTTTTCCTCTTCATCAAGTTTTCTTACTGTTTTATTTTGTAATGCTTGCTGAACACATATTTTTACTTTATGCTTTGAAATTTTGAATTACTTATATCTGACTATTACGTTTAAATTTTTAGTAAACATCAGGTATCATTGCTACCAGAAGAGGAGCTATTGGAATACATTCTTCTAAGTTTTCGGACTTAACTCGTGTAGCAAGAAATTTAGGAGTTAACGGCAAAATTTCTTTTGATCGAAAAGCTATTTTTCCTCTTCTTCAGGTTATTCTTCTCTCTTTCTTTTTGGTTCTTCTCAATTTGAATTGAAGAATTTTATTTTAGTTTGCTATATGTTTTTAAATAAAATTCACAATGAGCCGATGACCGAAGGGTTGGATTTATGGGACAGAAGAAATTAAAATCATTTTGTTGACATTAGTATTTGAGTCATGGAATTGATGATTAGTTTTGTCCCTTATATCCTGTTAAGTTTGGAAAACTAGACTACTAGAGAGTGACCTTTAAGGAGAAGAGTATTTATGAGCTTATTATAAAAATTGATGCTAATCATATTAACACTTCCAAATCTCTTCACTTTGGATAAATTAATTTTGAGAGTAAAAAATCAGCATGAGAATCATATTAAACACATTTATTTTAAAGAAATAAAATTCACTGGATATAATTTTTACCCATCAAATGAAGAAACAATAACTATCGACCCCAATGTGATTCATGAGATCCAAGTCTTCTTGCTTCAAAATCATTAAAGATCAGAATAATCACTTTTCCCCATCTATATTGAGAAATTCTCTTTTCTATTAGTAAGCAATATTATAATTATTAAACCAATGATGATTATATCTATTATAACATATGAATCTGTGACTTTGATCACTAAATATTAATAAAGTAATTATCAAGAATTTTTTGATTAGGTGTGATTGATTACTTAAATAAATTTATTTTTTTAAAATGATTTTAAGTTTGACTAAATGATCTTAAAAGAATAAGTTTTGGTTTACATGATAAAATTAAGTTTATAGGGATGTTATTAACATTCTCACAGTGACCATTCAAAGGATGATATCAATTAATCTTATATTGTCTTTAATAGTCTTAATTAAATTGGTATCTATTCTTAATATTTCTCATTACTTTATTTATTATTTAAATATAAAATTTTTCTTATGTTTTCTTCAACACTTTGATCGAACCTCTAAATAGTTTTTTCACTTCAATAGATCTCAAGAAAATATGTTCATTTCTTATAAGAGGTTTCGTCATTTTTCCTTTAATTTTGTTATTTTGGAAATAAAGTGAAAATCTTTGATATTCTAATCATTTTAAATTGTTTACTCACATAAAAATTTTTTTAAAAATTTCATGCTCTAATTTTCTTAAAATTTCATAATCAGTCAAATTCCCCACTTATTCCAAAATTTATTAAGCATTATGTGATAAAATACATTTACAATTATCTATTACATTTTTAGCTCTTCTCTCCCTTTTTTATTCTATCAATTTAATTTTTTTCATTTTTATTTATAGAAATAAATGAAAAATTGTAATATTGAAATAATATTCTAAATTCTCTAACATTTTGATGAAATTTAGAGAAGTTTTCATTTAGAAATTTTTTATAAAAATTGAACACTTTTGAATTTCTTAAAATTTCATCATTGGATTAAATGGTGTGTCTACAATTGTTTATTGTTGCACATTTTTTATAAACAGAAATTGTGTGAAGACATAGACAATTATTACGTTTGTCTGAAGAACTTTAAAACTTTATTTATTTTTTCATTTTTTTAAATGCTCTTTTAAACAAAGATGTGAGCGATGCGGGTTTCACCTCTAGTACGCTTTTCAATGTTGAGAACTAAGATTTGATTATGAATTGTCAATCAATTTATTTATATTTTAGGAATCAATACTGATTTCAAGGTAACAGTCATTTTAATCAAAAAATTTAATTCAAAAATATTAAATAGGATATTAGAGGAATCAATGCTCTAAACCTTGTTAGAGATAAGCCTAGCCTTTACTTATCCATTTCAAACCAACATCTCGACTTGCTTATGGATTAAAGAGCATGCCTTTCCTTTTTATTCTTGATGACAAGCAATTTGTATAAACTATTTATTGTTTCGTGTTGTCACGTATGCATCTAGAAAAATACTTGTAGGATGACAACCTTGAGTTATTTATCAATCATTAAATGATGCAAACAATGTGTTGTCAAACAATTGTATTAAAATCAAGTAGTTCATTCCGTTCTATTGCAAAGACAATAAAGACTAACCAAAGAAACATGTAATGTGATCTATTATAAATGACATACTTAGATGATAGTTCAATAAGATGCCTCAAGGGCATATTTAGAACATATCGTTTTATTTCTAATCTATGTGACAAGATTTTACATCACATGCTAGACATGAGTTTACATTGCAAAATTTTTCACTGTCTTTAACAAGAAAATAAGTCCTAATTATAACTAAATTTCCAAGATAGAGTTTTGGTTGGATTTGGAAAGGTGATATAGCTGAGATGATGTGGTTGGATGATATGCCTAGTGATGTGGATTTAGGTGCAAGGTGATGTGGTGAGTGACAGTAGGGTATGCTTATTGACAGACTATGACAGATTAGATTTTTCAAGGTTTTCACAAAAGTTAGAGGTTTGTAATAAGTTGGAAGCTTTGACCAGGGTTTTAGGCTACTTCGGTGGTTATGGATGGATAAAGAAGGTGTTTTGGAGGTTCGAAATGAGAGAGATGATGAGATTTCCTCTAGATTTTAAGAAAAATTTTGGAGGAGGTTTAGAATTGACTTTCTCAAAGAGGGACAAACAAGAATCAAATTTTAAGGCTATTAAAATGAAAAATTAAAAATTTTTAATATTTAAATAATAAAATAATAAAAAAATAATGAAAAATGTTTATTATAGATATTATTTTAAGGCTATTAAAGATAATATAAACTAATTCTACTGATAAAATAATTTCCAAAGAGATAACAAAAAATGCAATTAAGATGAAAAACTTGAAAGAAATGAGGCAAAAAAAAGGTGTTGCATCTAAAAAGAAAGAGATGCCCAATCAATGATTTGATTCTTGTTTTTTAGGATATTTCTTTAAAAATTTTATGATTTATCTACTTTTGTTTATCCAGATTTTCATAATTATTTTTTTATTTTTCAATTTTTTGTATTTATTTATTTTTTTGTTTCAATTGTTTAAAAATAATAAAATATATAAAAATTTGGATAAAAGATATAAGAGGGGAAATAAAATAAAATGGTTTATTATAAGAAGGGAGAATGGACTATTGGTTAGCCCTATTAATCGACTAAAACCCAAAGTTACTAATTAGAGACAAATAATAATTCGGACTTAAATTGATCAGTTTATAGTCCAATTAAAAGTTAAACAAAAACTTTTGAAATTTAAAATCTCAGATTAAATGGGTACTTACAACATTTGAGAACAGAGTGTTATAAAAAGTGGTTTTTCTTTTCAGATTTCAGAGTCCCAATTTGTTTGCTATTATTGGTAGATCAAAGATTTTCACCCTTTTAAAGATTTTTAAAGTTTGCTTGATAAATTTTTTTTTTCTGATATATGGTCTACTTTTTTTTTGTCAGCCAATTGCTAGTAAAAATGGATTTACCCTTATGTCAAATCAACACAAGTACATTTACTTTAAGGAAAAAAAAAGTTGGAATTTTGATATAGGGTGGTTTTGTATAGTTGCCAATTTTTTGTTTTTGAATATTTTATTTTAGTTTTTATCATTTTATTAAATTTTATAACGTGTTTTGATATAATTTTTTTCCAAAAATTTGAGAAGAGAAATTTATTAAAGAAAGTGATTAAAATTTTAAATTGTAAGCTTAAATCTTATTAATAATATATATTTTTTAATTTTCAAACATCAAAAATTTCACTCTAACGAGCATTATAATCGAACAGATAAATAATATTTATGATAATAATATCAAAAATATTTTTAAAATATTAGAAATATTATTTTTGTACTTTTAATAATTTTCAAAAAAATTTTAAATTTTTTGAAGTATCCAACAAGGATGAGTCTCGATTTATAATGTATGATCTGATTAATGATTTGGCTCAATCAGTTGCCAAAGATATATGCTTCAGAGTGGAGGGTGACAAGGCATTGAACGTTTCCAGTCATGCTCGGCATTCATCTTACATTGATGGCAGGAAAGACGGAATTAAAAATTTAAAAGTCTTTAACGGAAAGAAGGGTTTAAGAACCTTCCTACCGTTGAAGATGCCTGGAGGTTGGTGGAATTTCTCTAATCAAGTTGTCAGTGAGTTGTTGCCAGAATTTAAATACTTGAGGGTGTTATCTTTACGAGGGTGCTACCTAACGGAGTCTCCCAATATTATTGGAGATTTGGTGCATCTGCGTTATCTAAATTTTTCTCTCACTCTAATCGAAACTCTGCCGGATTCAATATGCAAGCTTTACAATTTAGAGACCTTGCTGTTGCGGGGGTGTTTCGTCTTCAAGAGTTTCCTTCTGAAATGAGATTTTTAATTAACCTAAGGCATCTTGACATTACAGGTGCACGTTCGATAAAAATGATGCCAATGGGAATCGGTGAACTAACCAATCTTCAAACATTGACAAATTTTGTTGTGAGTCAAGACAATGGCCGTAAGATAAGGGAGATGGAGAATTTGTCTAATCTTAAGGGTGGACTTGTTATTTCAGAATTGCAGAATGTTGTCAAAACTCAAGATGCATGGGTGGCTGGGTTATGTCGTAAGTCGAACCTTCGTGATTTAGGTTTGAAGTGGAGTTATAATTTTGCAGGAGAAGAAATTCACAAGGACGTGTTGGATTCACTCCAACCTGCTAAAATGCTTGAAAGGCTCACCATCGAATGTTATGGAGGTGAAACATTCCCAAATTGGATTGGAGATCCTTCATTTGAAAACCTATCGATTCTGGATCTGGATTACTGTCCAAATTGCACATTATTACCAGCTGTTGGAAGATTACTGTCGCTAAAATCGCTTTCTATCCGGAGGATGAGTAAGGTAAAAAATGTGGGTGCTAATTTTTTTGGAAAGGATCTGTCGATTAATGCATTTCCGTCACTAGAGAGATTATGTTTTGATGGCATGCCAGAATGGGAGGAATGGGATCCCTGTGAAGTTGATGAAAATGTAAGGAGTTTCCAACACCTCCATGAGCTCATCATTTCAAATTGCCCCAAGTTGTTAGGAAGTTTACCTAATCGTCTTCCTTCCTTGACTAAGCTAGAGATTAAATTGTGTCAACAACTGAGAAGTCTACCTAGTTGTCTTCCTTCATTGGAGAAACTTGTGATTCAACAATGTGAGCAGTTGGCAGTTTCACTCTCAAGCCTTCCGAAGTTGTCTGACTTAAAAATTGATGGTTGCCAAGAGGTGGTGTCTACTAATTGTACAAATTCTGGCTCATTCATGGAAACAGTCTCTCTTTCAAACATTTCAAAATTCACTTCTCCAATGGAGGGGATGATGTTAGGGTTGATAAAAGTAGAACATCTTTTTATAAGTGGATATGAGGAGCTAATTTCTTCATGGCTGAACCAGGAAAGACTCTCAACACATTTGAGGCCTCTTCGCTTTTTGGAGATTCACAATTGTTCAAGACTTGTTTCCATAGGTGCAGAGGACGAGAAGGAAGAGCATATGCAATTAGGAATCCCTCGTCATATTGAACATTTGACCATACAATATTGTGAAAGGCTAGAAAGGCTATCAGAAAGCATACATAGCTGCAGATCCCTTACGAAGCTACGAATTGAAGGATGCCCAAGATTGATTTCAATTTCAAATGGAAACTTGCCACCAAATGTAAGACGTTTAACCATTATGCTGTGTGAGAATTTGCTGTACTTGCTGGATGGAGTAAACAACAACATCTACTGCACGCGTCTTCTAGAGCACTTGGTAATTGGAGGTTGCAAGTCTCTGATATCTTTATCCTCAAGGGGCGAGTTACCTGTTAGTCTTCAACATGTTGACATTTATTCTTGTGAAAAGTTGACATCCTTGTCAGCCAATGGCAAGTTACCCATGGGGCTTAAATCCCTCCGGATTAATTATTGCCCAGCACTAGAGTCCATAGCTCAAGATATTGAACAGAACTCTTCCCTTGAATTGATAACTATCGACGGTTGCGATCATTTGAATTCTTTGCCTCGTGGATTAAACAAGCTCAACCATCTTGGGGAGATTCTTATTGGGCGTTGTTCGAGTTTGATTTCATTCCCAGGAAGTGTGTTATTAACCACCAAACTCAGAAAGCTTCATCTTTCTGGGTGTGAAAAACTCCAGGCCTTACCCAACTGCATCCACAACATCGTCTCTATGCGAGAATTGTTCATATTTGAGTGTCCAAGTGTGATATCATTTCCACAAGAGGGGTTCCCTCCCAATCTCACTGCACTTCAAATCTGGCAACCCAATATTTGCAAATCAGTGATCGAGTGGGGTTTGCACAAACTAACCTCCCTTAAACATTTGTCCATCAACGGTGCTTCTCTAGATGTGGTGTCATTCCCATGTGAGGAAATGCTTCTGCCCCGCACTCTCACCTCCCTCACCATCTGCGGTTTTCCAAACCTAGAAACTCTATCCTCCAAGGGCTTTCAAAATCTCAAGTCTCTTGAATCATTGGGCATCCATAGTTGTCCCAAGCTCAAATTCCTTCCGGAAAAGGAGATGTTTGACTCACTTTTGCAACTCGAAATTTCTAGATGTCCATTGCTAGAAGAACGATGCAAGAAAGATGGAGGTCAAGAGTGGCCCAAAATAGCCCACATACCTTACATTGGAATTAATACTTGTTTCTTAACATAGCCCACATACCTTACATTGAAGTTTGAAGCAGCTTCATGTTAATTTGTTAACGGAAGGAACGTCAAGAAATAAGGTACATGTCACTTTGCAATTATATGATACTTATTTGAAGAACTTTAACGTACTATTAAATAAAGTGCTCAAGTGATTTATTTTCATGATTATTGTTTTTTCGATTCCATAATAAAAGGTTCATTAGTTCAATCCCTTATACACACAGCTTTTTGTTTTACATTGAAATGGAAAATATATATATATAAAAAAAAACCATGTTTAATAAAAATAGAAATTCATTAAAATTAAAATTGGACTAAATATAGTAGAGGGACAATTTCAAGAGCAGAACAGATATGTTAAATGTTTATATCTATTAATCATTTTGTCTCATTGACATCTGATTTTTTTTTGCAGAATCATTCAAGAATGGTTTCAATTATTAAATGCTTGTTATGTTCTTATATGCGTGAAGATTAATTTGATATCTAATTTTAGTTTCAGTCAGTTGGAAGTTGCAGAGGCCAGTTAGTAGTGCCTTTATAGGAGCACACAAAGTGGTTTGCAAAAGCAGATGGAAAGACCTGAAAAAGATGAATGCTGTTTACTTAGCAGAAGTATGGATTGCCTTCACTGCTGTCAAATTGACCATATGGCCGCCTGAATGAGTCAGTACCAAAATCTCTGCCTCAATCCCATTGAGAACTCAATTTGTTATAAATGATGAGATATTAAAGATTTATTGCCAGACTTGTGAGTGAGGACAGTGTCAGTGGCGCAAAAATTCCCCAAGGGAAACATTGTTTCCTATGAAAGTGGTAAGTTATTACTTAGTTATTACTTATTTCCAGGGTTCTGAAATCTTTTTAAAACGTTCTCCTTTTATAGCAAAGGAAAATCATTTGTACTTTATGTTTTATGTACAATATTTTTGTCTTTTAATCTGAAAAAGGTGCTCCTCCAGAACCAGCAATTAGTGCCTTGAACATTTCATATCCTTGAATCATGTTCCACCATCCATAATCCATGTATCATACTCTTGAGTATATAGATTCCATGTTTATGATCAGAAACCATAAATTATAAGAAATCATGATACTTAGCATAATGAAAACTTCCAGCCTTGCTAGGATTCCTTTCGCTTTTTTTTTTTCTCCCCTTTTTTGGTACTTCCATTTTTATCCCAAATGCTTCTAAACAAAAATCTGTTGTTGTGCAACTAGTCTGACAGGACGAAATAACTTCAATCCATTGGTGGTTTCGAAGTTGTTAGGGCAGCAGCTCCTTTCCTACAACAGAAATCTTTCCTCCTCCGTGTCAGGGGTGCAAGCATAAATGATGAGATAGCGTAAGAACTTTATCAAGGAGGTAAAATTGGCTGAGCTGAGACCTTCTGTAAAGGCCAAATTGATATTCTAAATGTAAAAGTTAAAATTCTTTGTAATATTGTTCTGTTGTGCAATAATGTTTGGAAGTTTCATTCCACTGTAGCTCAATTCTTCATATTGATGCATAAAATATCCTTTCCTTAAAGCATTGATCAGCAGCCTTTGTTTTTTCGATGATCGTTTCTTTCAGATTGGTGGAGCTACAAGTTAAAATCTTTGCCTGGATTGAGCTTTTGAAGAATCTGAGGTTGTATGATAAACAATGTAAAGCAACACAGCTTCATGTGGTTTTCTTTTATACTTGCTTTGAAAACTGTTTGCCTTTATGTATGAAGTTTTAACTATTTATAATAGTGACTAAACATTTTGATATGCTTCTTAGATCTTTATAAGCATTCTGGCTCGGCATAAAGAAACATCTACGTTGATGGAGACAAAGTGCTTCAGCTGCTGAGCTCAAGTATTGGTTTGAGGAGCTCATTTCAATCATCAAATCAGGGGTATGTCCTGTCTTGACAAAAAAGAACACAAGAAGCTTATAATAACTATTCTCAATTTATTCTGCAGAATTTCAGCTCAATTTCATGTGAAAGGAGCTTGCGAAAAAGGCCTGTTTCCAAAGGAGTCTAAATTGAATCAGTATGCTACTCCAATAACTGTCTAATATATTATGCAAACCCTGCATAATACTTCCTTCAATATGAACGCAAAAAACATCAGAGCTTATTTAATTTTTGGAGCTTAAATTTTTTATGCAACCCATAGTTATTGCTACGTTCAAACAATAGGGTATGATGTGTGGGTGCATATGGGTATGTATTTGGTTGTGTTGAAAAGACGCATATGGGTATGTGTTTATTTGAATTGAGAATACTTCATATGACTAAAGGAGATTGACACTACAAGGGTTTAAGTTTTTAGTGACGTTTTTTTTTTAAATTTTTAACAACGTTTATAAACACCACTAAAAGATTTGCAATGTTTACGAAAAACGCTAGTCAGAGTGCTGGCTATACACACGTCGCGAAAAATATTAGTGTTTTTTATAAAATACCGCTATATTAGCAACGTTTATATCTAAAAAACGTCACTATTTTAGCGATATTTGTATATTTGAGATGCCAGTAATTTAATGACGTTTTTATCATAAAAAACATCATTAATTTGGTAGCATTTGTAGCGAAAAAAATGTTGCTAATTTAGCAACATTTGTGTTTAAAAATATCGTTAAATGCTAAAAATAACGACATTTGTAATAAAAACATCACTAAATTTAATGGCATTTTCTAATACAAATATTACTAAATTCAACATTTAGTGGCATTTTTAAATATAAATGCCGCTAAATCAAAACTTTTACTTTTTTTTTAATTTTCTTTTAATATTTGTTATAATTAAATAAAAATTGTTAAAAGAAATAAAAATGAATTTAAATTCATGAACTGAATATTATAAATATTTAAATATCTAAATACATAATTTGTTCCAATATACATGTAACACAAAGTTTAATACATACAATAACATTTCACTTTGCATTTGTTTTCCTTTTGCCCATCAACAGACTCCATGGAAGGAATTGTACTTGCTTTGAGTAGAGCTTTACAACGCCATTCCTCATCTTGGCTTTTATTGCTAAAGAGAATAGTTTTCCAAGAACCTCAAAATGTGCTGTTAGAAATGTATCACATTATATTTCATTTATCTTTTCCACAACTCTATATTTCATCCTAATTGAAAAATGTCACTAGGTAAGCTATAAAAAGTACCATAAAATTTGTAATGCAAGATAAAATCAAAGAAGATATATAAGATCTCATTGTTACATACATGCAGAAATAACAAAGAAATAGATTTAACCAAAGCAACAAACTAAGATATATTTTTTGGCCAATGATCAAGATAAATGCACAAGGCAAAATGATGTACATTCCCTCTCTGAGTGCATTTCATGAAAATGCCTTTCATAATCACAGTTATTCCATTTTGCATATTTCATTATGAAATTGCTAGACTTGAAATGCAGTGCCATATAATTTGAAAGAAGGAGAATATACAAAAGGCTAAGAGATAGATCTTCAATCAAGTTCACGTTTGATTATATTGGAAAAAGATAAAGATTATTTGATTCCATGAAGTTTATAAGATAAACCATTTCAAATCATATTTTCAGCTCGTAAATAAATTCATAAAAATAAATGGATTCAAATGCTTCAAGAGGGAAATAAACCAATCCTTCAAACTAAAATGACCATGCAACAAAGTTTCAAGAGAAAAATACAAATTTTGTAATAGTTAAATCAACTATGCTGCACCTTGAACTGATGGTATAGTTGTGTCTGTAGAGATTAATGCTTTTTTAGACTTAGCAGCAACAAAAACTGTATCATGGAATCATTAAAAAGTAATTAGAAAAAGTAATTTTTTCCCTTCAATAGTTTTCAAGAAAATACTTCTGTTTCTTTCAAGAGGTTTCCTCATTAGATTAATTAAATATTTTATGAAAATAATTCATTTTTATTTTTAAAACATTTTAAATTAATTTTAATATTTTCCTTTAATTCTGTTATTTTGGAAATAAAATGAAAATCTTTGACATTCTAATTTTTTAAATTGTTTACTCACATAGAAAATTTTAAGAAAATTTCACACTTACAAATTTTTTAAAAGTTTCATTAGTCAAATTCCCCACTTATTTCAAAATTTATTAAGCATTATGTGATAAAATGCATATACAATTATCAATTACATTCTCAACTCTTTTATCCCTTTTTTATTTTAACAATTAATTTTCTATCAATTTAATTTTTTTCATTTTTATTTTTAGAAATAAATGAAAATTCTTTTGTTGATTACTTTTCTATCAAATTAATTTTTTTCATTTTTATTTATAGAAATAAATGAAAATTCGTAATATTGAAATAATTTTCTAAATTCTCCAACATTTCAATGAAATTTAGAAAAATTCTCATTTAGAAATTTTTTAGAAAATTGTACACTTTTGAATTTCTTAAAATTTCATCTTTGGATTAAATGGTGTGTTTACAAATGTCTATCATTGTATATTTTTTATGAAATAGAAATTGTGTGAAGACATATAGACAATTATTACATTGAGGTTTGGTTTGTCTGAAGAATTTTAAAATTTTATTTATTTTATTTTATTTTTTAATGCTCCTTTAAACAAAGGTGTGAGTGATGTGGGTTTCACCTCTAGTGGGTTTCACCTCTAGTACTCTTCTTAGTGTTGAAAACTAAGATTGATTATGAGTCATTAATCGATTTATTTATATTTCAGGAATCGATACTAATTTCAATATCCCAGTCGTATTTATCAAAAAGCTTAGTTCGAAAATAGTAAACAAGATATTAGAAGAATTAAAGCTCTAAACCTTGTTAGGGATAAACCTAGCATTTACTTATCCATTTCAAACCAACATCCTGACTTGCTTATGGATTAAAGAGCATGCCTTTCCTTTTTATTCTTGATGACAAGCAATTTGTATAAAGAAGTTATATGTTTCGTGCAGTCATGCATACATCTAATGCATGCATCTAGAAAAATACCTATGGGTTGACAACCTTGAGTTCTTTATCAATCATTAAATAATGCAAACAATGTGTTATCGAACAATTGTATTAAATTAAGTAGTTCATCCCATTATATTACAAAGACAATAAAGACTAACTAAAGAAACATGTAATGTGATCTAGTATAAATGACATACTTAGATGATAGTACAAGAATATGCCTCGAGGGCATATTTAGAACATTCCGTTTTATGCCTAATCTATATGACAAGATTTTACATCACATGCTAGACATGAGTTTACATTGTAAAAATTTTCACCGCCTATAACCCAAAAAAAAAATCCTAATTATAACTAAATGGTATGCATTATGCATTCCTAAGAGTACATGATATTTGATCATGGAGGATATGTCACTTGCACATAATTTAATGAGAAGTCTAAGATGTCTAAAGATTTTAGGAATTATACCTGAGCAGATTGTCGTGATACAAGATCCAATAAGACAACTATATGTCTGAGCTTGTGAGTTGGGTTTAGTGTAGCTGTGTTTTATCTTGATTAGAACTTTTCGGGTTAAGACCAAGCTTTAGCTAGATCAAGCCCTTTGAAAGAATTTTAGATTGGCAAGAACTCTTCAAACAAAATTTGGGTGTTGGCACTCTTTTAGAGCACTTTGGTGAAACAATAACTTTTAAGGTTAAGTTTTGGTTGGACTTAAACTCTTTGAGTAGAGTTTTGATTTGATTGGACTTTTTGGACAGAGTCTTGGTTGGACTTTGAACTTTTAGATAGAGTTTTGGTTGGATTTGGAAAGATGATATGGTTGAGATGACGTGGTTTGGATGATATGCCTAGTGAAGTGGCAAGTGATGTGGATTTAGGTTCTTCCGGGTTTTCGTGAAAAGTTAGATAGAGGTTTGTAATAAGTTGGAAGCTTTGAGTGAGGTTTTAGGCTACTTCGGTGGTTATGGATGGATAAGGGAGTTGTTTTGGACGTTCGAAATCGGAGAGATGATGAGATTTCCTCTAGATTTAAAGAAAAATTTTGGAGAAGGTTTAGAATTGAGTTTGTCAAAGAGAGACAAGAGAATTGCTTGAGGTGTGTTGAATGAAAATTTGGAGGCTTTAGGCTTAGAATTCATTTGGGAAATAAGTTATGCGGGAATTTATATTTGAACAATTACAAACAAAATTAAGAGAACTCAAGATTTATTGCCTATAACATTAAAATGCAAACTTTAAAAAATATGTAATGTTTCTACAAATTGAATGTTTGAGATGACAATCCACATCCTCAAATTTCATAATGGAAATTTAATCTATATCAAAGCATATTTCCATTGTTCTATAAGTTCTTTGAGTGAAGGGGCAACTATTGATATGTGCTTAAATCCTTTCTTTCAATTGGTTGTATCTCATATGATAATTGCATTTATTATTTGGATCACAACTCTCTACTGATGGATTTAGAGTTATTTTCAAAGGCATAGGGTAATGTACTGCTGTTTTACTAGTAAAGGCAAAAGATCAGGAATTAGAATTGAAAATTTTTCTTGATTGTTTCTTGGTCATCTTTAGTTACTCATTGGTTGGATAATAGATTAAGAGACGAGAGTAAGTGGAATTGTTGAAGCAAAGGTTTGCTTGAAAGGTTAATTGTGGGATTGGTTAATAAAGATAAGGCCTTTGAAAGAAGTTATATATGGTTAGATAGTAAAATTAGTTCATCTGATAAGAATGGCGTAGAGTAAAGCCTACTACCCATTGCCCTTCATAAATTACTGATTGAGCATCTCTTTCTTTTTGGATGCACCACCTTTTTTTCCCTCATCTGTTTCAAGTTTATACACATAATCTCTGTGTTTTTGCAGGTCAAAAGCCATGTCCGTCGTTGAAGCTGCTTTATCTGTGTTCTTTGAAGGGTTGTTTAGTAAGTTGGCCTCTTCTGAGTTTCTCAACTTTGTAACTGAGAAGGAAGTTTGCGAGGAACTCAAGAAGTGGGAAAAGACTTTGCACAATATTCATGCAGTGCTAGATGATGCAGAGAAGGACCGGCATGTGAAAAGTTGGTTGGTCCAGCTTCAAGACTTGGCATACGATGCGGATGACATATTGGATGAGTTTGCTACAGAAGCTTTGCGACTCAAGTTAAAGAGGGAACATCAAGATCACAGCGCCCGTAAGGTACAAAAGCTCGTTCATACTTGCGTTACCAGGTTCAGCAGTCATTTATCATTTAATAAGGAAATGATGTCCAAGATAAAAGAAATCACTGCTAGATTTCAAAATTTAGAAGCACAAAAAGGTGTCTTGGCTTTGACTAAAAGTGGTGGTGGGAGGCGAAAAAGAGCATTGGAATGGCGATCAACCACTTGCTTGGTGAATGAAACTCAAATCTGCGGTCGGGAAAAAGACTAGGAAGCAATCCTTGAATTGATTTTTGGGAGTGATAATAGCAATATTTTTGGAGCTTCTGTGATTCCCATCGTTGGCATGGGAGGGATTGGCAAAACAACGCTTGCTCAGCTTGTCTACAATGATAGTCGTGTAGATAATCATTTTGATCTTAAAGCATGGGTCTGTGTTTCTGAAGACTTTAAGATGGAGGAGATAACGAAATCAATTTTGCGATCAGTTAGTTCTGAATCTTCTAATGCTGGAGATGATTTGAATAAGCTTCAAACAGAATTGGAGAAGAAGCTGGTGGAGAAAAAACTACTTCTGATTTTGGATGATTTTTGGCTTCAAAACTATGATGATTGGAGTCGTCTAATATCCCCTTTTGGCGTAGGAACTACGATTGTTGTGACAACACGTGATAAAACTGTTTCATCAATGGTGGGTACTATCCCAGATTACAAGCTGCCAACGTTGTCAGATGATGATTGCATTTCTATATTAACTCAACATGCATTAGGAGCAAAAGATTTTAGTGGGCATCCAAACTTGGGAGAATTTGTTGTACAGATTGCGAAAAGGTGCAAGGGTTTGCCCTTGGCAGCTAAGACCATTGGAGGCCTTTTGCGCAATAAGGTGGACATTGGTAAATGGAAAGAGATACTAAAAAGTGAGATTTGGAATTTACCAGAAGAGAGGAGTAACATATTTCAAGCTTTACGATTAAGCTATCATCATCTTCCTGCAGATCTAAAGCGATGTTTTGCTTACTGTGCCTTACTCCCCAAAGACTATGAATTTACCGAGGAAGAAATAGTCTTGTTATGGATGGCAGAAGGCTTTCTGCGAGTGGAAGCTACAAAGCAAAGTGAAGATTTGGGTCATGAGTACTTTCAAGAACTTGTACAAAGGTCATTTTTTGAAATATCCAACAAGGATGATTCTCGATATATAATGCATGATCTGATTAATGATTTGGCTCATTCAGTTGCCAAAGATATATGCTTCAGAGTGGAGGGTGACAAGGCATTGAACGTTTCCAGTCATGCTCGCCATTCATCTTACATTGGTGGTAGGAAAGACAGAATTAAAATGTTCCAAGTCTTTTACGGAAAGAAGGGTTTAAGAACCTTCCTACCGTTGAAGATGCCCGAAGGGTGGAGGTATATCTCTAATCAAGTTCTCAGTGAGTTGTTGCCAGAATTTAAATACTTAAGGGTGTTTTCTTTACAAGGGTGCTACCTGACGGAGTTTCCCAATATTATTGGAGATTTGGTGCATCTGCGTTATCTAAATTTTTCTGGCACTATAATCAAAACTCTACCGGATTCAATATGCAAGCTTTACAATTTAGAGACCTTGCTGTTGCGGGGGTGTTCTCGTCTTGAAGAGTTTCCTTCTGAAATGAGATTTTTAATTAACCTAAGGCATCTTGACATTAGAGGTGCAGATTCAATAAAAATGATGCCAATGGGAATCGGTGAACTAACCAATTTCCAAACATTGACAAATTTTGTTGTCAGTCAAGACAATGGCCGTAAGATAAGGGAGATGGAGAATTTGTCTAATCTTAAGGGTGGACTTGTTATTTCAGAATTGCAGAATGTTGTCAAAGCTCAAGATGCATGGGTGGCTGGGTTATGTTATAAGTCGAACCTTCGTGATTTAGCTTTAGAGTGGAGTTATAATTTCGCCGGAGAAGAAATTCACAAGGACATCTTGGATTCACTCCAACCTCCTAAAATGCTTGAAAGGCTTACCATCGAATGTTATGGAGGTGAAACATTCCCAAATTGGTTCGGAGATCCTTCATTTGGAAAGCTATCGATTCTGGATCTGTATTACTGTCCAAATTGCACATTATTACCAGCTGTTGGAAGATTAACGTCGCTAAAATCGCTTTCTATCCGGAGGATGAGTAAGGTTAAAAAAGTGGGTGCTAATATTTTTGGAAAGGATCTATCGATTAATGCATTTCCGTCACTAGAGAGATTACGTTTTCAGGACATGCCAGAATGGGAGGAATGGGATCCCTGTGAAGTTGATGAAAATGTAAGGAGTTTCCAACACCTTCATGAGCTCATCATTTCAAATTGCCCCAAGTTGTTAGGAAGTTTACCTAATCGTCTTCCTTCCTTGAAGAAGCTGAAGATTAATTTGTGTCAACAGCTGAGAAGTCTACCTAGTTGTCTTCCTTCATTGGAGAGACTTGTGATTCAAGAATGTGAGAAGTTGGTAGTTTCACTCTCAAGCCTTCCAAAGTTGTCTGACTTGGAAATTAATGGGTGCCAAGAGGTGTCGTCTACAAGTTGTGCAAATTCTGGCTCATTCATTGAAAGAGTCTCTCTTTCAGACATTTCAAAATTCACTTCTCCAATGGAGGGGATGATGTTAGGGTTGATAAAAGCTGAACGTCTTTTTATATATGTGGATGTGAGGAGCTAATTTCCTCATGGCGGAACCAGGAAGGACCCTCAACACATTTGAGGCCTACTCGCTTTTTGGAAATTCATAATTGCTCAAGACTTGTTTCCATAGGGGCAGAGGACGGAAAGGAAGAGCATATGCAGTTAGGAATCCCTTGCCATATTGAACATTTGAGCATACACTGTTGTGAAAGGCTAGAAAGGTTAGCAGAAAGCCTACACAGCTACAGATCCCTTACGGTGCTAGGAATTGAGGGATGCCCAAGATTGATTTCAATTTCAAATGGAAACTTGCCTCCAAACGTAAGACGTTTAACCATTAAGGAGTGTGAGAATTTGCAGTACTTGCTGGATGGAGTAAATAACAACATCAACAGCACGCCTCTTCTAGAGCACTTGGTGATTGAAAATTATAAGTCTCTGATATCTTTATCCTCAAGGGGCGAGTTACCTATTAGGCTTCAACATGTTGACATTTATGGTTGTGAAAAGTTGGCATCCTTGTCATCCAATGGCAAGTTACCTATGGGGCTTAAATACCTCGATATAAGAAGATGCAGAGCACTAGAGTCCATAGCTCAAGAAATTGAAGAGAACTCTTCCCTTGAATCGATGGTTATCTGCGGTTGTGATAATTTGAGATCTTTGCCTCGTGAATTAAACAAGCTCAGATATCTTAGCCTTTCTCGGTGTGAAAAACTCCATGCCTTACCTAAATGCATCCACAACATCGTCTCTATGCGAGAATTGCTCATATTTGATTGTCCAAGTGTGATATCATTTCCGGAAGAGGGGTTCCCTCCCAATCTCACTTCACTTACAATCTTGCAACCCAATATTTGCAAGTCAGTGATCGAGTGGGGTTTGCACAAACTCACCTCCCTTAAACATTTGTCCATCAACGGTGCTTCTCTAGATGTGGTGTCTTTCCCATGTGAGGAAATGCTTCTGCCCCGCACTCTCACCTCCCTCACAATCTTCGGTTTTCCAAACCTGGAAACTCTATCCTCCAAAGGCTTTCAAAATCTCAAATTTCTTGAATCATTGGAAATCCGAAGCTGCCCCGTGATCAAATTCCTTCCGGAAAAGGAGATGTTTGACTCACTTTTGCAACTAGATATTGTTGACTGTCCACTGCTAAGAGAACGATGCAAGGAGGATGAAGGACAAGAGTGGCCCAAAATAGCCCACATTCCTTGCATTCTAATTGCTAATTTGTTACCGGAAGAAACGCCCAGAAATCAGGTGTATGTCAACTTTGCAATTATATGCTACTTATTTGAAGAACATGAACGTACTATTAAATCAAGTGCTCAAGTGATTTATATTCTTGATTATTATTTTTTTTATTTCATAATAGAATGTTCACTAGTTCAATCCATTACACACATAGCTTTTTGTTTTACAATGAAATGAAATATGTATAAAAAATCTATGTTTAATAAAACTACATGGACTAAATTCATTAAAATTGAAGTTGGACTAAACCGATAGGATTGAGGTAGTAAAGGAATCAAATTCAGACTTTAACCTTTTAAGTTTAAGCATTGATAAAATCCTGGTTATTAAATTGGGGACAGGTATTTTTGAAGCCCATTTGTTAGAAACGAGTGAATCTCTTTTATGCAAAACTTTTGATTGTAGTGTAATCTATATTTGCAGAATTGAGAAAGAAGTTCTTCCTTCCGTCATGGAGTATAATGATTTAATTTAGAAGTTATTGGAACTTGCAGATGGTTCTCTCCAGGTTTGATACATGGATTCAATGTTTTGCTACCATTTTAAAAGAAAATTTAGGAATAGTTTCAGAATGAGTAGGTCTTATAGTTTATTTCTATATATTTTTTTTTCTTATGTTAATGACTCATTCATGATATCCTCATGTCTTTGGCTTTTCTTTATGTGTACTTCCTTCTGCCATACCTGTGATTGGTCACAGAAAAGACTGAGTAACTATGGCATTGGATTGTTTACTAAAAGTTAGAAAACTTTAGAAAATTCTTTTTTGTAGTCTATGAAACATATTTCTTTCAGTCTTCTGGTAAAAATTCCCTATAGGACAATTTCAAGAACAGAACAGATATGTTAAATGTTTATATCTATTAATCATTTTGTTTCATTGACTTCTGATTTTTTTTTTGGCATAATCATTCAAGAATAGTTTCAATTATTAAATGTTTGTTATCTTCTTATATGCTTGAAGATTTATTTGATATCTAATTCTGGTTTCAGTGACTCGCAGAGACTAGTGAGTAGTGCCTTCTTAGGAGCACACAAAGTGGTTTGCAAAAGCGGATGGAAAGACCTGAAAAAGAAGAATGCTGTTTACTTAGCTGAAGCATGCATTGCCTTCACTGCTGTCAAATTGACCCTATGGCAGCCTGAATGAGTCAATACCAAAATCTCTGCGTCAAACCCATTGAGAACTCAATTTCTTTTAAATGATGAGATATTAAAGATTTATTGCCCGACTTGGGAGTGAGGACAGTGTCAGTGGCGCCAAAATTCCCCCAAGGGAAACATTGTTTCCTATGAAAGTGGTAATGTTACAACTATACACAGACTGCCAAAAAAATTAGTTATTTCCACGGTTCTGAAATCATTTTGAAAGGTTCTTCTTTTATAGTGAAGGAAAATCTTTTATATTTTATGTTTAATTTACCATAATTTTGTCTTTTAAACTGAATAAGGTGTTCTTCCAGAACCGGCAATAAGTGCCTTGGACATTCCATACCCGTGAATCGTGTTCCACCATCCATAGCCCATATATCATACTCTTTGAGTATATAGGTTCCTTGTTTATGATCAGAAACCATATATTATAAGAAATCATAATACTTAGCATAATGAAAATTTCCAGCCTTGTTAGGATTCCTTTCTCTCCTTTTTTTTTCTCCCCTTTTTGGTACTGCCATTTTTATTCCAAATGCTTCAAAACAAAAATCTGATGTTGTGGAACTTGTCTGACATGACGAAATAACTTCAATTCATTGGTGGTTTCGAAGTTCTTAGGGCAGCAGCTCCTTTCCTACAACAGAAATCTTTTCTGTGTCAGCAGTGCAAACATAAATGATAAGATAGGGTAAGAACTGCATCAAGCAGGTAAATTTGGCTGAGCTAGGGCCTTCTACAAATGCAAAATTGATATTCGAAATGTAACAGTGTTAAAATTCTTTGTAATATCATTCTGTTGTGCAATAATGTTTAGAAGTTTCATTCCACTCTAGCACAATTCTTCATATTGATGACATAACATATCCGATCCATAAAACATTGATCAAAAGTCTTTGTTTTTTCCGATGATAGTTTCTTTCAGTTTGTTGGAGCCACAAATGAAAATCTTTGCCTGGATTGAGCTTTTGACGAACCTGAGGTTATATGATAACAATGTAAAGCAACAGAGCTTCATGTGGTTTTCTTTTATACTTGCTTTGAGAACTGTTTGCCTTTATGTATGAATTTTAACTATTTATAGTAGGCACTAAACATTTTATATGCTTCTTTGATCTTTATAAGCATTCTGGGTCGGCGTAAAGAAACATCTACGTTGATCGAGGCAAAAGTGTTCCAGCTGCTAAGCACAAGTATTGGTTTGAGGAGCTCATTTCAATCATCAAATCAGGGGATGTCCTATGTCTTGACATAAAAGAACACAACTCAAGCATCCATTTATTCTGCAGAAGCTTATAAATAACTATGCTCAATTTATTCTGCAGAATTTCAGATCAACTTCTTCATGTGAAACGAGCCTGAGAAAAAGGCCTGTGTTTCTTTAAGGAGTCTAAACTGAATCAGCATGCGACTCCAAATATTGTCTCATAAATTATGCAAACCTTGCATTGTACTTCCTTCAAAATGAATGCAAAAAACATCACAGCTTATTTTAGGCAATTTTTGTAGCTTGAATTTTTTATGCGACTCATAATTATTGCTATGTTCAAACAACTGCAAATCTTAAGGCGGGATATCAGTATTTGTCAACTGGCTACAGTGGATCACAATTCTAGCATGTATCATGCTCAATAATGGAGGAAAACCATCCCTTACAAGCTTAGAATTTTTCCATTGCGTCAGAACTTTTGTTTTCTGTTAGTAATTTTCATTCTCTTTATTTTCCCTGCTCACATTCTGTTTCAGTACAAGAACTGGGTTACCAGAACTTGAAACAAAAAGAAACCATAAATATTTAAATACTGGAAAGTTATGTTGTCTCCACAAATAATGCAACCTATCCAAATGCCTGTGAACCGAAACATATCATTTTTATAAACCGAATGCCTGTAAAGCGAAACTTATCGCTTCTATTAACAGAACATAAAATTAATTGGCAGGAAAGAAGCGAAGCACTCAAAAACTTCTAAATATACAAGGTCAAACTTTGTCATGGATGGTTTAGATTCCAATTATGAAGTAAGGATACGTTTGAACCTCTTGCGTATTTGTGTTACATTGTTAACACTTTAATGCTTACGACATACGTACCAGCTGGACCTGTCGGAAAACATTACATATCGAACTTGATCGGATTCGATGAAAAAAAAAAAAAAAGACAATTCTTGTACGGATAAGGACATCCTATGTTTTTTAGTGCTGTATTTACATTCAAATTTTCTTTGTAAGGGTAATTGACCTTTTAAAAATCAACCGATATCTATTATATATTTTTAACATATGATTATAATATATAAAAAATACTCTTTTTTATTATCTATCTTGCCATATCCATATCCTTATTTTCACAAATTGTTCATGATGTCACCATTATACATATTATATCGTAAACATGTCCGTGTCCATGCTTCATAGGATTCCAAGCATTACCTGTAAAATAAATCATAACAACAACTTAATAAAAATAAAAAACAAGTGTCTGGATTTTTTACCCTTTAGAAAGATGAAGGACAGTTAGTTATACTAGTCTGGATGATAGAAGTGAAGTTCAGTTTCAGGATTTTACTACCACAACTATTGCCTAACAGATCAAATGACCTCTCAAGACAACCATAGTTGGTAGATGCTGCATAAAACAGATGGACTCAATCAGTTTCTAATTAATTATCATTTTCAATTCCACTATCGTTTTGATTATAACAATTCACTCACCCCCCAAGATTGGATTTTATCATACACTCATTCAGTTTCTAATTAATTAGCATGTTCAATTCCACTATCTTTTGATTATAACAATTCACTCACACCCCAAGATTGGATTTTATCATTTGTATCAAAGTGAATGCATATAATCTATCAATCAAATCACAAAATGATAATACACAAATAAGTACAAACCTCAGCTCCATAAGCCATAAATATTCAAATATATAATTAAGATTCATGTAATTAATGTAATTATTTTTTAAAAAAAGTTTTTTTTTGCTAGGAAATATATTTTATTATTATATATTTAATTGGATATAATTTTGATAAAAAAAATATGCATATAATTTTGAATATAAAATATTAAAACACAAATTAAATTTAATGGAAAAATTATAGTAATAATTTAAAAAGCTTATGTCTTTTATTCCACTATGTTTTGGTGAGTTTCATAATTTTAAAAATTTTAAATTTTCAAATTTAAATATTTGATCTTTTATTTGAATTTCTTAAATTACATAATTTTTGCTATCCTATCTTCTGCGTTCTTGGTTTTCAAACTTGCACTTTAATTAAAAATTTTGATTTTCCTGTTAAGCTCTACTTTGGTTGCTTAGTACGGTGGATTAGCTACCATTACCCTGAACAAGGTGATCACGGGAGGGAAGAGTGAAGCTGCAGGGGGAGGCTGGCAGCATGAAATCGACAGCCCAGCCGCTCTCTTCGGATGGTGCCATTCACGGCAGCATCACATCACTGCCACCAATTTTTTATTTCGATTTTCGTCCTTTTATTTACTTTTTAAAATTAAATGAATAAAACTTAATTAATATAAAAACTTGGGTCCTCGAATGTTGGGCGATACATTGGCTTTCGGATTTTCAAGCTCAAATAAATTAAATTACGGATCTTTTAAATCTAAATATCCATATAAATAGTCCGATGCAATTAGAATCTAAATAAATTCAATTGAATTTTTAAACACGCTCACAAATTATGTAAAAAAAAAAAATTATCATTTCAAGAGTTTTTATCCCATGGATTCAGTTTGGTGGAAGTTACAATGGAATTTTTACTTGACTTAATCATAGTCACAAAATTTAACTCCTAATAAATGGATAGAATTTTGTTTTAAATATTTCAGTTGGTTAAATTTGGTTTTTATTAATAAATCTAATCTCAATTTGTATTTTTTTGGTTGTGGTTTAACTACTTCAAAATTCTGTTATAACTTCCACAAAATCAAGTCTATGAGACCATAACTCTTCATAACCAACACATGTGGACATTGATTTTATCATAAAATACACTCAAAACACAAAATGTAATTGAAACACTCCAAACCATAGCAAGCAGCAAACTAATTTAACCTTACATGGATCGAATCAAACATTAAACTTCCTAGCTACAAGGAAAAGAGCATTTTTTTTGTGCATAGCAAGACCAGGTATCACATCAAAGTCTAAGTCATCCTTGTCCGTCCCAACCGGCATTTCCCAATCAAATTTGCAAAGCAGATTGGCAAGGGCTAGCTCTACAGTTGCAACTCCCATATGTATTCCAGGACAGCCCCTTCTTCCAGCACCAAATGGTATGAGCCCAAAGTCATGTCCCTTGAAGTCGATGGAGCTGCCAATGAATCTCTCAGGATAGAACTCTCCAGGGTTTTCCCAAGCTTCAGGATCTCTTCCTACTGCCCATGCATTCACGAAAACTAGTGTTTTGGCAGGTATTTCATACCCGGCTATATTGCACTTCCTAATTGTTTCTCGTGGCACTAATAATGGAGCCGTTGGTTGCAATCTGAATGTTTCTTTTATCACAGCTTTAAGATATGGCAAACCTTGAATATCATCTTCATCTACGAAACCTTTGTTTCCATTGAGATTTCTGATTTCCTCTTGAACTTTTTTCATAGACCTAGGATTCTTCATTAGGAAGGTCATTGCCCAAATCACGGTTGCAGCACTGGTGTCGGTCCCACCAACAAATACATCCTACATAAAAAGAAAACAAAATGGGTAACAATCGTACTCCTACTAGGAAGTTAGAAAATTAATGATAACCCTGAATAAATGAGTACATTTTATTTACAATATGAGACTTTTTAAAATATATTGTTTCATTTCAGCCTTAAACTAAAACTTTCATGTTTATCATTACTAATTCTGTTTTTCTTTTTCTTTTTTTTAAAGAGGGCTGTAGTTTGAAAATGAGAAAAAAGGTTAAATTATATACTAAAATTTAAATCTCAAATTTGTAATAAATAATTATGTAAATCAATTTAATTAAATTTCAAATTTCCATCTGTGATCTTTTAAATTATTCCAAATACATGCTTCCTCCTCCATCAATTAATGTGACATTAAATTCTTGACAATATTTAACAGACAATTAGTGCCATGTGTATTTAAATTGTGGATTGATTGATCATTTGAACATTCACATGGAACAGAAGTGCCTAATTGCATCAAGCTTCTAACATTTGACTGCCAAAAAAAATGAAATTTGAAACAATTTTAAAATGTCGAGGGAGATTTTTAGGTTAATGATGAACACGAAACATTTTTTAAAAAATCGTGATTTGAATAAAATTTACTAAAAAATAACTAAAATAAGTTTTGAGTGAAGATCGATTACCATCAGCACAGCTTTTATGTGATCGAAAGTGAGATCAACTTGAAACACACGATCCTTCCATATTTGTAGTAGAACATCAAGAAAATCCTCTTGCTCGGGTTTTGGCCGATTTGGATCAAGATGTTCATCAATGAGTTCTTGATAAAAGGTATCGAAGTCTTTGAAATTTTTTCTAGACGACCAAGTAAACCGGAGAGTCTATCGACCCAACCCATGAAAGGGATATAATCAGAAAAGAAGAAGCTCCCAACCATGGCCTGAGTTTCCTTAAGCAACGCATCGAATCTACTTCTTTCAGTTCCTTCTTCTTCATATCTCTTGCCGAAACTTACTCTATAAATTATTCTACTTGTAAGACACATCAATGCCTCACTCAAATTGATTGGTTTCGAACCGACTGATGCTTTGGATACCTTTTCGATCATTTGAGCAACTTCATCTTCTCGAATGGGACGATGAAGTAACACTCTATTAGGGTTAAAGAGATGGACGATGCATATTTTCCTAATCTCTCTCCAATAAGAATTATAAGGTGAAAAAACCAAATCTAAGCCATTATAAGATAACTTTTGCTGGCCACATAAAGTAGGCCTGCTACAAAAATCGAGGTCATGGGTTTTCATGATCTCTTTGGCCATGTTTGCCGAAGAAATTACTAGAGTTTGTCTATGACCAAGTTGCAAGGACATTAAAGGACCATATTTTTGAGAGAGCTCCCAAAGATAAATATGAGTAGCCGCTGAGCTATTAAGCTGGAGTAAGCTGCCGATCAAGGGAAGACCAGGTGGGCCAGGGGGATGAAGAAACTTGGCAGCATTTTTGTTTCTATGTTTTTGGAGAAAGAAGAGGATGAAGCTAGGAAGGGCTAGAAGAACAAAGAAAAGCGACAATCCCATTGAAAATTTCTAATTTAGAGTAATCCACTCAATATTTGACCAACTTGTGAAAATCTGGAAGAAGAGTGTTCCCTTATATAGACTTTAGCCGACAAATGTGTCCAAACATTTCAGGAAACAAACAATAAGCTGCAGATTCATGCATGATAACCATCCCGCATGCGCATGTATTGTTTCGTTAATTTGACTCTCATTTGAATTAAAATAATGTTTTTAAATATAATAATTTTGATTTAAATGTTCCAAAAAAGTATAAGAATTACATTATTATAAATTAATTCATACTCATATATATATATATATAAAAGGAATTAATTTACTCTAATTTAAAATTTTTTAATTTTACATAACTTTTTAATCATTGATTTTAATAAATTTAGGGGATGCGATTCAATCATTTTCTTCTCTTTTTGAGTTATCACGATAGTATAAAAATTTTTAATTTTACATTAGTTTCTAACATTGATTTTAATAAATCTAATGATGAAATTAAATCATTTTTCTTTTTTGAATTATGTCTTTCTTTTTTAAGATTTATTGAAATTAATAATTAAAAAAATGTAAAACTACAAAGTTTTATATTAATGCAAATGAATCCTTTCTCATATATATATATATATATATATATATATATTGGTTACAAAAGTAAAACAAAAATACTAAAAGATTTTAAATTCCGATGGAATTGTGCCCATGCATCTACGAAAATTAAACAACCTACAATTACTTTCGGAATTATTTAACCAAAAAAGGAATTTATACTTTTTTTATTGTTCTATTAATTTTTTCCTTATATAAAAAATAATAAATTCTGTTTTTATAGAAGTTTTTTTTTTAATTGGGGAGCGGATATTCAAATCTTGTTTTTTAAATGGAGGATAATGCACCAAACAATTAAGTCAAATTATGGGTACAATAGATTTTATCTCAAAACTAAAATACCTAAGGAAATTTAGTTATATTTCAATGGAAAAATGATAGACAAGAGAAAACCTGACCTTGGATGGAAACTCTTTTTCTTTATCGGGTTTGTAAGAGTCAATAATAAAAACAAGATATTGAATTTATATTTGATACATTATCATTATATAGAATTATATTTATTTATGTATGACACTTCAAAAAAATTAATTTTAAAATTTTAAAATCTCAAAAAGCAAATACACTTAATTTTAAAAATATGTTTAAAATTAATTTTTATAAAATATCATTGTGTGATTCACTTCTAATAAATAACATTTATACACATAAAGCATCAAATATAAATCTTTAAATCTTTAAATGTTCATAGTTGTTGCTGGTTCTTGTTTTATCTAATCGTACACATTTAACACTTATAGCTTTTCTTACCTTCATGCCATATGTGGGTGGAAGAGAGAAAAATATAATTAAATAGAAATAATATGGCAAGTTTTTTATTATTGCACGAAAATTAAAAAAATCATTCAAAACATGGATATAATAATAATAATCATAATAATAATAATAATAATTTTAGTAAATGCGAATGGTGTGATTATCCTCACTTTTATATTTTCTTTACCATTTTTATTTCTTTGATTTCTCCATGCAACAGTATTAATCAAACTTATAATGAAAGAAAAAAATGCAAAAAATAAAGTTGGGCATTACAATGATTTTTGGGTAATAATCAAACAAAGATAGTCAAAGACGGAAAGCATCAAGAAAGAAAAATGAGCTTGGATGCATGCACGCATGCATCAATAATTCCTCAATTGTCGAATTAACGCGTTCTGTATCAACCTATAAGTTTGATTTTACAAGAAAGAGTAGATGAATATAAGGATGATAAAACAACATATATGTGATAGATTTCAATATTTCATAATCCAATAGATTCATTTTTATTTCTTTAAATAATGGATTCATTTTTATTTCTTTAAATAAAAATTGAGCTAAGTTTTATCTTTTTAAACTACTTGGGTCAAGATAACATAATGTTTGAGGCGTTCTGCCCCGACACTTCTAAAGATATATAAAGAATATTTTTTATTATTTATTTAATTTTTATTTATATATATTATATCAATAAAGATATCAATAAATCTCACAATGAAGCACGAGAGCAAATGAATTAGCAACAATAAAACTTGGTTTCCTTATAACAATAAATTTTGTTTGTTTTTTAATACTTATAAATTTATTTTTGAATGTATATTTCATCCATATTTGGCTATGTGGTCCATTTGCATGGTACTTCCATACTGTTAACGAAGGTAGGTCTAGTTATTGTTTTATTTTGTAATACTTGTTGAACATATATTTTGCTTCATGCTTTGAATACCTATCTCTGATTATTATGTTTCAATTTCTAGTTTATATTAGCTATTATTACAAGAAGAAGAGCTGTTGGCAATAAGATCTTCTGAGTTTTAGGAATTAACTTGGAAAAGTTTTAGGGTTCATTATGGCAGGAGATTTAGGAGTTAATGGCAGAATTTCCTTTATGTGAAAAGTTCCTTTTTCCTCATCATTAGGTTCTTGTTACTGCTTTATTGTGTAAGCTTACTAAACTTTTATGTTGCTTCATCTTTTATATACCTGTCTTTCACCATTACGTTTAAATTTCTAATTTATATTAGGTATTATTGCAACGAAGATGAGCTATTGGCAACACAATCTTTTGAGTTTTTGAACTTTAACTTGAAAGAGTTTTAGGGTTCATTATAGCAGGAGATTTAGGAGTTAAACAACAGAATTTCCTTTGTGTGAGAAGATTTTTTCCTCCTCATCATGTTTTTGTTACTGTTTTATTTTGTAATGCTTGCTAAATATATATTTTGCTCTATGCTTTGAATACTTATCTCTGACTATTACGTTTAAATTTTTAGTAAATATCAGGTATCATTGCTACCAGAAGAGGAGCTATTGGAATACAATCTTCTAAGTTTTCGGATTTAACTAGTGTGCCAAGAAATTTAGGATTTAATGGTAAAATTTCTCTTGTTTGAAAGGCTATTTTTCCTCTTCATTAGCTTCTTTTTCTGTCTTTCTTTTTGCTTCTTCTCGATTTGAATTGAAGAATTTTATTTTAGTTTGCTATATGTTTTTATATAGAATTCACACTAAGCCAATGACCAAAGGGTTGGATTTGTGAGACAGAAGAAACTAAAATCATTTTGTTGACATTAGTATTTGAGTCATGGAATTGATGATCAGTTCTGTCCCTTATGTCCTTTTAAGGTTGGAGAACTAGACTACCAAAGAGTGACCTTTAAGGAGAAGAGTATTTATGAGCTTATTATAAAAATTGATGCTAACGTTATTAACACTTCCAAATCTCTTTACTTTGGATAAAATAATTTTGAGAGTAAAAAATCAGCATGAGAATCATATCAAACACATTTATTTTGAAAAAAATAAAACTCATTGGATAGAATTTTTACCCATGAAATGGAGAAATGATAACTACTGACCCCAATGTGATTCATGAGATGCAAATCTTCTTGTTACAAAATCATTAGTGATCAGAACAATCACTTTTCCCATCTCTTGTATTAAGAAATTCTCTTTTCTATTAGTAGGTAGTATTATAATTATTAAACCAATGATGATTATATCTGTAATGTGCGAATCTGTGAATTTGACCACTAAATATCAATGAAGTAATTATCAAGAAATTTTTAATTAAGTGTGATTGTTTACTTAAATAAATCTATTTTTTTTAAATGATTTGAAGCTTGACTAAAAAATTTAAAAAAAATAAGTTTTAGTTTACATTACAGAATTAAGTTTATAGGGCTGGTATTAACATTCTCATAGTGATCATTCAAAGGATGATATTAATTAATCTTATACTATCTTTAATAGCCTTAATTAAATTTATCTCTATTTTTAATATTTTTATTACTTTTTTAATTATTTAAATATAAAAAATTTTCTTAAATTTGCTTCAACATTTTGGTCGAACCTTTAAATAGTTTTTTCACTTCAATAGTTTTCAAGAAAATACTTCCGTTTCTTTTAAGAGGTTTCCTCATTAGATTAATTAAATATTTTATAAAAATAATTCATTTTTATTTTTAAAACATTTTAAATTAATTTTAATATTTTCCTTTAATTTTTTTTATTTTGGAAATAAAATGAAAATCTTTGACATTCTAATTTTTTAAATTGTTTACTCACATAAAAAATTTTAAAAAAATTTCACGCTCACAAATTTCTTAAAGTTTCATAATCAGTCAATTCTTAAAGTTTCATAATCAGTCAAATTCCCCACTTATTCCAAAATTTATTAAGCATTATGTGATAAAATGCATGTACAATTATCAATTACATTCTCAACTCTTTTATCCCTTTTTTATTTTAACCATTAGTTTTTTATCAATTTAATTTTTTTCATTTTTATTTTTAGAAATAAATGAAAATTCTTTTGTTGATTACTTTTCTATCAAATTAATTTTTTTCATTTTTTTATAGAAATAAATGAAAATTTGTAATATTGAAATAATTTTCTAAATTCTCCAAAACTTCAATGAAATTTAGAAAAATTCTCATTTAGAAATTTTTTAGAAAATTGCACACTTTTGAATTTCTTAAAATTTCATCCTTGGATTAAATGGTGTATTTACAATTGTCTATCGTCGTATATTTTTTATGAAATAGAAATTGTGTGAAGACATACAGACAATTATTACATTGAGGTTTGGTTTTTTTGAAGAACTTTAAATTTTTATTTATTTTAGTTTATTTTTTAATGCTCCTTTAAACAAAGGTGTGAGTGATGTGGGTTTCACCTTAAGTACTCTTCTTAGTGTTGAAAACTAAGATTGATTATGAGTCATTAATCAATTTATTTATATTTCAAGAATCGATACTGATTTCAATATCACAGTCGTGTTTATCAAAAAGCTTAGTTTGAAAATAGTAAACAAGATATTAGAAGAATCAAGGCTCTAAACCTTGTTAGGGATAAACCTAGCATTTACTTATCCATTTCAAACCAACATCCTGACTTGCTTATGGATTAAAGAGCATGCCTTTCCTTTTTATTCTTGATGACAAGCAATTTGTATAAAGAAGTTATATGTTTCGTGCAGTCACGCATGCATCTAATGCATGCATCTAGAAAAAAACATGTGGGTTGACAACCTTGAGTTTTGTATCAATCATTAAATAATGCAAACAATGTGTTATCGAACAATTGTATTAAATTAAGTAGTTCATCCCATTATATTACAAAGACAATAAACACTAACTAAAGAAACATGTAATGTGATCTAGTATAAATGACATACTTAGATGATAGTACAAGAATATGCCTCGAGGGCATATTTAGAACATTCCATTTTATACCTAATCTATATGATAAGATTTTACATCACATGCTAGACATGAGTTTACATTGTAAAAATTTTCACTGCCTATAACCAAAAAAAAAAAATCCTAATTATAACTAAATGGTATGCATTATGCATTCCTAAGAGTACATGATATTTGATCATGGAGGATATGTCACTTGCACATAATTTAATGAGAAGTCTAAGATGTCTAAAGATTTTACGAATTATACCTGCGCAGATTGTCCTAATACAAGATCCAATAAGACAACTATAGGTCTGAGCTTGTGAGTTGGGTTTAGTGTAGCTGTGTTTTATCTTGATTAGAACTTTTCGGGTTAAGACCAAGCTTTAGCTAGATCAATCCCTTTGAAAGAATTTTAGATTGGCAAGAACTCTTCGAACAAAATTTGGGTGTTGGGACCCTTTTAGAGCACTTTGGTGAAACAATAACTTCTAAGGTTAAGTTTTGGTTGAACTTAAACTCTTTGAGTAGAGTTTTGATTTGATTGGACTTTTTGGACAGAGTTTTGGTTGGATTTGGAAAGATGATATGGTTGAGATGACGTGGTTGGATGATATGCCTAGTGATGTGGCAAGTGATGTGGATTTAGGTTCTTCAAGGTTTTCATGAAAAGTTAGATAAAGGTTTGTAATAAGTTGGAAGCTTTGAGTGGGGTTTTAGGGTACTTCGGTGGTTATGGATGGATAAGGGAGGTGTTTTGGACGTTCGAAATGGGAGAGATGATGAGATTTCCTCTAGATTTAAAGAAAAATTTTGGAGAAGGTTTAGAATTGAGTTTGTTAAAGAGGGACAAGAGAATTGCTTGAGGTGTGTTGAATGAAAATTTGGAGGCTTTTAGGCTTAGAATTCATTTGGGAAATAAGTTATGCAGGAATTTATATTTGAACAATTGCAAACAAAATTAAGAGAACTAATGATTTATTGCCTATAACATTAAAATGCAAACTTTAAAAAATATGTAATGTTTCTACAAATTGAATGTTTGAGATGACAATCCACATCCTCAAATTTCATAATGGAAATTTAATCTATATCAAAGCATATTTTCCATTGTTCTATAAGTTCTTTGAGTGAAGGGGCAACTATTGATATGTGCTTAAATCTTTTCTTTCAATTGGTTGTATCTCATATGATAATTGCATTTATTATTTGGAACACAACTCTCTACTGATGGATTTAGAGTTATTTTCAAAGGCATAGGGTAATGTACTGATGTTTTGCTAGTAAAGGCAAAAGATCAGGAATTAGAATTGAAAATTTTTCTTGATTGTTTCTTGGTCATCTTTAGTTACTCATTGGTTGGATAATAGATTAAGAGACAAGAGTAAGTGGAATTGTTTGAAGGCAAAGGTTTGCTTGAAAGGTTAATTGTGGGGATTGGTTAATAAAGATAAGGCCTTTGAAAGAAGTTATATATCCTTTGAAAGAAGTTATATATGGTTAGATAGTAAAATTAGTTCATCTGATAAGAATGGTGTAGAGTAAAGCCTACTACCCATTGCCCTTCATAAATTATTGATTGAGCATCTCTTTCTTTTTAGATGCACCACCTTTTTTTTCCCTCATCTGTTTCAAGTTTTTACACATAATCTCTGTGTTTTTGCAGGTCAAAAGCCATGTCCGTCGTTGAAGCTGCTTTATCTGTGTCCTTTGAAGGGTTGTTTAGTAAGTTGGCCTCTTCTGAGTTTCTCAACTTTGTAACTGAGAAGGAAGTTTGCGAGGAACTCAAGAAGTGGGAAAAGACTTTGCGCAATATTCATGCAGTGCTAGATGATGCAGAGAAGGACCGGCATGTGAAAAGTTGGTTGGTCCAGCTTCAAGACTTGGCATACGATGCGGATGACATATTGGATGAGTTTGCTACTGAAGCTTTGCGACTCAAGTTTAAAGAGGGAACATCAAGATCGCAGCGCCAGTAAGGTACAAAAAGCTTGTTCATACTTGCGTTTACCAGGTTCAGCAGTCATTTATCATTTAATAAGGAAATGATGTCCAAGATAAAAGAAATCACTGCTAGATTTTCAAAAATTTAGAAGCACAAAAAAGTGTCTTGGCTTTGACTAAAGTGGTGGTGGAGGCCAAAAGAGCATTGGAATGGCGATAACCACTTGCTTGGTGAATGAAACTCAAATCTGCGGTCGGGAAAAAGACAAGGAAGCAATCCTTGAATTGATTTCTGGGAGTGATAATAGCAATAATTTTGGAGCTTCTGTGATTCCCATCGTTGGCATGGGAGGGATTGGCAAAACAACGCTTGCTCAGCTTGTCTACAATGATAGTCGTGTAGATAATCGTTTTGATCTTAAAGCATGGGTCTGTGTTTCTGAAGACTTTAAGATGGAGGAGATAACGAAATCAATTTTTGCGATCTGTTAGTTCTGAATCTTCTTAATGCTGAAGATCATTGAATAAGCTTCAAACAGAATTGAAGAAGAAGCTGGTGGAGAAAAACTACTTCTGATTTTGGATGATTTTTGCATCAAAACTATGATGATTGGAGTCGTCTAATATCCCCTTTGGCGTAGGAACTACTATTGTTGTGACAACACGTGATAAAACTGTTTCATCAATGGTGGTACTATCCCAGATTACAAGCTGCCAACGTTGTCAGATGATGATTGCATTTCTATATTAACTCAGCATGCATTAGAGCAAAAGATTTTAGTGGGCATCCAACTTAGGAGAATTTGTTGTACAGATTGCGAAAGGTGCAAGGGTTTGCCCCTTGGCAGCTAAGACCATTGGAGGCCTTTTGCGCAATAAGGTGGACATTGGTAAATGGGAAGAGATACTAAAAAGTGAGATTTGGAATTTACCAGAAGAGAGGAGTAACATATTTCCAGCTTTACGATTAAGCTATCATCATCTTCCTGCAGATCTAAAGCGATGTTTTGCTTACTGTGCCATACTCCCCAAAGACTATGAATTTACCGAGGAAGAAATAGTCTTGTTATGGATGGCAGAAGGCTTTCTGCGAGTGGAAGCTACAAAGCAAAATGAAGATTTGGGTCATGAGTACTTTCAAGAACTTGTACAAGGGTCATTTTTTGAAATATCCAACAAGGATGAGTCTCGATATATGATGCATGATCTGATTAATGATTTGGCTCAATCAGTTGCCAAAGATATATGCTTCAGAGTGAAGGGTGACAAGGCATTGAACGTTTCCAGTCATGCTCGCCATTCATCTTACATTGGAGGTAGGAAAGACAGAATTAAAAAGTTCCAAGTCTTTTACGGAAAGAAGGGTTTAAGAACCTTCCTACCGCTGAAGATGCCTCAAGGGTGGAGGTATATCTCTAATCAAGTTCTCAGTGAGTTGTTGCCAGAATTTAAATACTTAAGGGTGTTTTCTTTACAAGGGTGCTACCTGACGGAGT